>BSUD01000007.1:81252472-81267206 GCA_033239045.1 Fagopyrum esculentum | reverse complement strand
TGAATCTAGACTAAGAATGAGATGAGAAATAAAGAAAATGAAAACACAATGTTTTTGGAGGGTTTTGGATGATCAAACAAAGATCACAAGTATATCAACAAAATCAAGCAACACAAAACACAAACAAAAGATGAGAGATAAGAGGTAAGGAAATGGATTCTAGAGGTTCGGAATTCCGAATATGACTATGGACTCATGTTTCTAAAGGTCTAAGGAAGGTTGTGGTTGTTCGGAGTTGGGTGTTTCTCTAATGGGAGCAATTACCGGGTAAGTCTCATGCATCCACTAATCCAATCCTAAGGTCTCATCACCGGGTAAGTCTCAAAGAGCCTAAAGGATGGAATTCCACACAAACCGGCCACTACCTAAGGGTCAAACCCCTCCTTACCGGGTAAGTCTCGGAAAAGGTAAGTCTTAGGTAACGATCCTAGCACACTCAATCCAATAGCGGCTTTTTTGGCTCACTACTACCTAGAGTTCATCATCTTAGGTATCTAAGAGGGGAAATTACCGGGTAAGTCTCATTCCTCAATTAGTTTGCTAACAATAGGTTGCCCTAAGTTAGATCGAGCTCAACAAACAATAGGATTTCAACACATCTACATCCAAACATCAAGATTCAACAATATAAGAACAACAGAATAAAAACACGGGTGGATCATGCTAAACCACGGCCGTGGAAGCATGAAGAACAAGCCGTGGTTTGGTTCCGAGTTGGGATTTCGAACACAAATCGATCCTAAGCTAACATGAAAGCAATACAATCATAGTCCAAAGCACAAACATTATTCCTTCACTCTAGAACCACATCTATCTAGCCAATAACATTCATTTCAAGATCAATCTCAACAAATAAATCATGCTTGCAAGTCATGGTCAAATGATGAAGAACAATCCAAAGAAAAGACATTAAAAGCATAGAATAGAAATTACCAAATCCTTACAAGGCTCCAAGAGCTAATCCAACTTGACAACAATCAAAACTTCACTCGAATCCAATCTAATCTCACTCTAAAACGAGAATCTACACTAATCTCTTCCAAGAACACCCCTAATGGGTGCTTGGAAGAGAGGCAACAATGGAGAAGAGTTTTGGGGAAGAAGGTAGGTCAAAGGAGAGGAGAAGGATCCCCAATTACAGCCTGCAAAATCCTTTAAATACCCACTAAGATGCAAGAGCAATGGAAGAGATCGTGGCCAGCTGTCAATGTGGTCCTGGCAAGAATCACGGTCATAATCACGGCCGTGGAAAGGGCTTAGACCGTGGTTTTGTCCAGAAGCCTCTCCTAGGCTCGTTAGACCATGATTTGGTGCATGGTTTGTGTTGGCAAGGTTCCATGAGTCCTCCTTAGCCCTTAGCTTGCATTCCAATGAGTCCGGAAGTGTGTCATCTCGAGGAATGATCCTCGGATGTATCGATTAGGCTCTTAAATCTCCCAAAATACCTACAAAGCAAGCAAAAGTCCGAGTAGACGTCTATCTCGACAAAATACATGATTTGAGTGCAAACGCCATGAACTAATGCTAAACCATGCATGAATGAGCGGAAAATCTATCTAAATGAGTGTCTAAATATAAGTCATAAATCGTGTTATCAAAATACCCCATACTTAAGGTTTGCTCGTCCCCGAGAAAATTCCCAACTATAGACTAAGAGATGACATGATTTATGTATGCAGAAAAATGGCAAAATCTTTTTGGAGTTGTGCTTCTAATATTGGATCACCTTCATAGTCATGTTTCATGGCAATGGACAAGCAATTATGTATCAAATAAATGAAAGCATGGAAAGACAATTACACTTAACTTGATAGCATGCAATGAAATGTAAAGATGAAGAAGTCAAGATAATCATGAGCATATCCAATCTAAATTACTTAGCCTTACACACATGCAAGTAGGTTAAAAGGACTTGAAAAATAGAAGGCCAAGAAACGTTGTGATTAGGTGGGAATTTTCTAGGCTATGTGATGCTAATCCGGGAAAGGAACTAAACAACCACAACTTCACATTTCTTATCAACTTCCCTCAAGTGTATATTTTTCTTTATTTTCTTTTCTTTCTTTTCTTTTATTTTTGAGACAATGGCATTGGTGTACAAAAGCCGAAACCTTGGTGATTAGCCGTCCTCGGGCTTTTTCTTAGTTTTCGAGGTGCATCCACACCGGGCACACATACCAAAGCTCGTTGGGAATATCGGTTTATTTGACTTTGGCAAGGCACCAACACCCGATTATGTGAAGTGTACCGAGTTACTTGTCATTTAAGCCAACGTCCCCAACCCTATATATATATATATATTTTTTTTTTTTTTGCTACACTTTCACAACAATTTCAGCACTTCATTCATGACATTCTTTTCATCAACAACTTCACCCCACACTTGCTTTTCACACACATCAACACACTAACATGCTCCTATTCCCGGATGGGTCAAAAGAGGTCAAATTTATCTCAATTGAGGTGCTCAAGCAACATGATCAAGATGAGAAGTAGAGGAAGATGAATTGCCTTAATCACTCCTAATTGATGTGTAAGAACTAACATGCAATTTCGACTTTCAATCCTCAATTAAATCAAGGCAAGCATCATAATCACAAGTCATTCATGGAATTCAAGATAAGTATTTCAAGTCCACATATGCATCATCAATTAAACACACAAGGCCATCCATAGCCAATCCACAAGACAAGGTTCATCATTAGGGTCATATCCAAGCCTAGAAAGCACAAAAATTTTTAAATTTTCTGAATTTTTTTTTTGAAAATTTTGAAATATGTATGTACAATGCAAGACATAATAAAACATGAATATGTATGTACAATGCAAAACATAATAAAACATGTGACTAAAAAGAACTACTCTAGATGCTAGTCATGCAAAAGATCATGCAAACCCCACCCCATACTTAGAAACACATTGTCCCTAATGTGGTATTGAAGTAAAGAGAGTGAAAGAAGGTTCTCACAATGTAAAATGGTTTGCTTCGGTATTTGGGATGAACTCGTGTGGAGTGGTGGTGATGGATGATCGATCAAGCATGGTAGAGATCTCTTCATAATCATTCCGGCGTCGAGACCCGCGCCAAGGTATATGTGAGATGGGAGCTCTTCCATCTAACGAGACACCTCAAGCCGTCCAAGCCTCACGTCCGCTCCACCCATGTTTGTAAACGGAATCATCGTTATCAACTCGCCTTGCAAGGCTTCCTCATTACCTAAATCTACCACAAACACAAAACACAAAAACGCACAAAAGCAAAAAGAAAAGCAAAAACAAAAGAGAAAAGGGAAAGAGTTGTACCAATGGGTTGCCTCCCATTAAGCGCTTCTTTTAGGTCATTAGCTTGACCAAACTCCGTGGATATGTTAATCCACCTCGAATACCATGGTTTGCTTGAGGAGTCCAAGCAACCATCTTTTCCCGGAATCCATGATGACAAGCAAGGGCCACTTGATGCCCAAATAAGCCCTAAGTTCTCTCTTCACCGGTGAGTAGTAGACTCCTTCATTACCGCTTCCTTGATGATAGTATAGAGTTGCAACCATAGTTGTCAGCCCATACTTAGGCAACTTGTACTCCGCGGTCACACCGGTGAAGCGTTTGTCATCCTCATCCTCTATGACCCGAGGAAAGCCGATTCTTGGAAAGAATCCTTCATTGAAGTACTTCATAACCATCATGGATCCATCATGCTTGCTTTCTTCATTCAATGATGGAGAATCCTTAGGAAAGGGGCTCCAATCTTCGTGTGTACTCCGGGCAAGAAAGAAAGGGTCGGAGGGAGCTAAAAGTGGCTTAGGATCACCTAGGAAAGCAGCTTCCACGGGCGTGGTTCGTACTCCACAGCCGTAGTTCTCTCTGTTAGCTTCCACGGCCGTGATTTGTACTCCACGGGCGTGGTTCTCTTTGTTGGCTTCATTCCTCATGTGCTCTTCGAGTGTGGTTCCGGGATTGATGGCAAGGATGTCCGGGGATGAGAGTTCTTCATTGCACTCCTCCAAAGGTGAAGGAGGTGGAGGTGAACCTTGGAGAATGGTAGGATCTCCTAGCATAAGAGCATTCCTAATCTCCTCAATCTCCCTCCTCATTCGTTCCTCTCTCTCGGTATTCAATCTCCTTTCTTCCTTCAGGGCCAAATCCCTTAACCACAATTGCTCTCGAGCTTCATTAAACTCTTCCTCAAGGCTTCTATTGGTTATGGTTAAATCGGGCAATTCTTGGATCTCCTCATAGTGAACCTCCTCTTGATGACAAACTTCCGTTTCAAGCTCCATGTGGGAACTAGAAATGGAAGCAAGGTTGCTCTCTAGATCATCCATCTTCCTCAACATTTCTTCTAGCATTGATTCCACTCGGTCATTGTGAGGTTCCTCATGAGGTAAAGTAGTCATGTGAGCTTGATCATGGGACTCATGATAGGCATTGAACTCCTCCCAATACTCAAACTCATCATGGAGAGGTCCTAGATCTTGGCCTTCCATCCACTCCTCATACTCCATGTTGTCAAGGTCGTCTTGGAGGTACAATCCATCCATGGCAAACATGAAAAGGCAAAGACAAAAACAACACAAGATCAAAAGTAACAAGAAAGATAAACACTAAAAACAATCAAAGGCAAATGACTTAATCTTGACCTAGTCCCCGGCAACGGCGCCAAAAACTTTGTTACGCTAGGAAATAGCACAAAAAGCTTTACATTTATAACTCGAACTAAATCCTAAACTACCTAGCGAAACCCGCAGTGTACGGGTCGTTTTGTAGAAAGGGAAGTATTCCGAGGTCGAACACAAGGACTGAGGTGAAACTAAGTCATTCAATGATCGAAAATAGTGTGAATCTAGACTAAGAATGAGATGAGAAATAAAGAAAATGAAAACACAATGTTTTTGGAGGGTTTTGGATGATCAAACAAAGATCACAAGTATATCAACAAAATCAAGCAACACAAAACACAAACAAAAGATGAGAGATAAGAGGTAAGGAAATGGATTCTAGAGGTTCGGAATTCCGAATATGACTATGGACTCATGTTTCTAAAGGTCTAAGGAAGGTTGTGGTTGTTCAGAGTTGGGTGTTTCTCTAATGGGAGCAATTACCGGGTAAGTCTCATGCATCCACTAATCCAATCCTAAGGTCTCATCACCGGGTAAGTCTCAAAGAGCCTAAAGGATGGAATTCCACACAAACCGGCCACTACCTAAGGGTCGAACCCCTCCTTACCGGGTAAGTCTCGGAAAAGGTAAGTCTTAGGTAACGATCCTAGCACACTCAATCCAATAGCGGCTTTTTTGGCTCACTACTACCTAGAGTTCATTATCTTAGGTATCTAAGAGGGGAAATTACCGGGTAAGTCTCATTCCTCAATTAGTTTGCTAACAATAGGTTGCCCTAAGTTAGATTGAGCTCAACAAACACTAGGATTTCAACACATCTACATCCAAACATCAAGATTCAACAATATAAGAACAACAGAATAAAAACACGGGTGGATCATGCTAAACCACGGCCGTGGAAGCATGAAGAACAAGCCGTGGTTTGGTTCCGAGTTGGGATTTCGAACACAAATCGATCCTAAGCTAACATGGAAGCAATACAATCATAGTCCAAATCACAAACATTATTCCTTCACTCTAGAACCACATCTATCTAGCCAATAACATTCATTTCAAGATCAAACTTCACAATCAAAACATGCTTGCAAGTCATGGTCAAATGATGAAGAACATTCATTTCAAGAACGATCCAAAGAAAAGACATTAAAAGCATAGAATAGAAATTACCAAATCCTTACAAGGCTCCAAGAGCTAATCCAACTTGACAACAATCAAAGCTTCACTCGAATCCAATCTAATCTCACTCTAAAACGAGAATCTACACTAATCTCTTCCAAGAACACCCCTAATGGGTGCTTGGAAGAGAGGCAACAATGGAGAAGAGTTTTGGGGAAGAAGATAGGTCAAAAGAGAGGAGAGAGATCCCCAATTACAGCCTGCAAAATCCTTTAAATACCCACTAGGATGCAAGAGCAATGGAAGAGATCGTGGCCAGCTGTCGATGTGGTCCTGGCAAGAACCACGGGCATATACCACGGCCGTGGAAAGGGTCTAGACCGTGGTTTTGTCCAGAAGCCTCTCCTGGGCTCGTTAGACCATGATTTGGTGCATGGTTTGTGTTTGCAAGGTTCCATGAGTCCTCCTTAGCCCTTAGCTTGCATTCCAATGAGTCCGGAAGTGTGTCATCTCGAGGAATGATCCTCGGATGTATCGATTAGGCTCTTAAATCTCCCAAAATACCTACAAAGCAAGCAAAAGTCCGAGTAGACGTCTATCTCGACAAAATACATGTTTTGAGTGCAAAACGTCATGAACTAGTGCTAAACCGTGCATGGATGAGTGAGAAATCTATCTAAATGACTACCTAAAACTAGCTCATAAATCGTGTTATCAAAATACCCCATACTTAAGGTTTGCTCGTCCCCGAGCAAATTCCCAACTATAGACTAAGAGATAACATGATTTATGCATGCAGAAAAGTGGCAAAATCTTTTTGGATTTGTGCTTCTAAAGATGGATCACCTTCATAGTCATGTTTCATGGCAATGGACAAGCAATTATGTATCAAATAAATGAAAGCATGGAAAGACAATTACACTTAACTTGATAGCATGCAATGAAATGTAAAGATGAAGAAGTCAAGATAATCATGAGCATATCCAATCTAAATTACTTAGCCTTACACACATGCAAGTAGGTTAAAAGGACTTGAAAAATAGAAGGCCAAGAAACGTTGTGATTAGGTGGGAATTTTCTAGGCTATGTGATGCTAATCCGGGAAAGGAACTAAACAACCACAACTTCACATTTCTTATCAACTTCCCTCAAGTGTATATTTTTCTTTATTTTCTTTTCTTTCTTTTCTTTTATTTTTGAGACAATGGCATTGGTGTACAAAAGCCGAAACCTTGGTGATTAGCCGTCCTCGGGCTTTTTCTTAGTTTTCGAGGTGCATCCACACCGGGCACACATACCAAAGCTCGTTGGGAATATCGGTTTATTTGACTTTGGCAAGGCACCAACACCCGATTATGTGAAGTGTACCGAGTTACTTGTCATTTAAGCCAACGTCCCCAACCCTATATTTTTTGCTACACTTTCACAACAATTTCAGCACTTCATTCATGACATTCTTTTCATCAACAACTTCACCCCACACTTGCTTTTCACACACATCAACACACTAACATGCTCCTATTCCCGGATGGGTCAAAAGAGGTCAAATTTATCTCAATTGAGGTGCTCAAGCAACATGATCAAGATGAGAAGTAGAGGAAGATGAATTGCCTTAATCACTCCTAATTGATGTGTAAGAACTAACATGCAATTTCGACTTTCAATCCTCAATTAAATCAAGGCAAGCATCATAATCACAAGTCATTCATGGAATTCAAGATAAGTATTTCAAGTCCACATATGCATCATCAATTAAACACACAAGGCCATCCATAGCCAATCCACAAGACAAGGTTCATCATTAGGGTCATATCCAAGCCTAGAAAGCACAAAAATTTTTAAATTTTCTGATTTTTTTGAAAATTTTGAAATATGTATGTACAATGCAAGATATGTGCAAATATTAAACTACTCTAGATGCTAGTCATGCAAAAGATCATGCAAACCCCACCCCATACTTAGAAACACATTGTCCCTAATGTGGTATTGAAGTAAAGAGAGTGAAAGAAGGTTCTCACAATGTAAAATGGTTTGCTTCGGTATTTGGGATGAACTCGTGTGGAGTGGTGGTGATGGATGATCGATCAAGCATGGTAGAGATCTCTTCATAATCATTCCGGCGTCGAGACCCGCGCCAAGGTATATGTGAGATGGGAGCTCTTCCATCTAACGAGACACCTCAAGCCGTCCAAGCCTCACGTCCGCTCCACCCATGTTTGTAAACGGAATCATCGTTATCAACTCGCCTTGCAAGGCTTCCTCATTACCTAAATCTACCACAAACACAAAACACAAAAACGCACAAAAGCAAAAACAAAAGAGAAAAGGGAAAGAGTTGTACCAATGGGTTGCCTCCCATTAAGCGCTTCTTTTAGGTCATTAGCTTGACCAAACTCCGTGGATATGTTAATCCACCTCGAATACCATGGTTTGCTTGAGGAGTCCAAGCAACCATCTTTTCCCGGAATCCATGATGACAAGCAAGGGCCACTTGATGCCCAAATAAGCCCTAAGTTCTCTCTTCACCGGTGAGTAGTAGACTCCTTCATTACCGCTTCCTTGATGATAGTATAGAGTTGCAACCATAGTTGTCAGCCCATACTTAGGCAACTTGTACTCCGCGGTCACACCGGTGAAGCGTTTGTCATCCTCATCCTCTATGACCCGAGGAAAGCCGATTCTTGGAAAGAATCCTTCATTGAAGTACTTCATAACCATCATGGATCCATCATGCTTGCTTTCTTCATTCAATGATGGAGAATCCTTAGGAAAGGGGCTCCAATCTTCGTGTGTACTCCGGGCAAGAAAGAAAGGGTCGGAGGGAGCTAAAAGTGGCTTAGGATCACCTAGGAAAGCAGCTTCCACGGGCGTGGTTCGTACTCCACAGCCGTAGTTCTCTCTGTTAGCTTCCACGGCCGTGATTTGTACTCCACGGGCGTGGTTCTCTTTGTTGGCTTCATTCCTCATGTGCTCTTCGAGTGTGGTTCCGGGATTGATGGCAAGGATGTCCGGGGATGAGAGTTCTTCATTGCACTCCTCCAAAGGTGAAGGAGGTGGAGGTGAACCTTGGAGAATGGTAGGATCTCCTAGCATAAGAGCATTCCTAATCTCCTCAATCTCCCTCCTCATTCGTTCCTCTCTCTCGGTATTCAATCTCCTTTCTTCCTTCAGGGCCAAATCCCTTAACCACAATTGCTCTCGAGCTTCATTAAACTCTTCCTCAAGGCTTCTATTGGTTATGGTTAAATCGGGCAATTCTTGGATCTCCTCATAGTGAACCTCCTCTTGATGACAAACTTCCGTTTCAAGCTCCATGTGGGAACTAGAAATGGAAGCAAGGTTGCTCTCTAGATCATCCATCTTCCTCAACATTTCTTCTAGCATTGATTCCACTCGGTCATTGTGAGGTTCCTCATGAGGTAAAGTAGTCATGTGAGCTTGATCATGGGACTCATGATAGGCATTGAACTCCTCCCAATACTCAAACTCATCATGGAGAGGTCCTAGATCTTGGCCTTCCATCCACTCCTCATACTCCATGTTGTCAAGGTCGTCTTGGAGGTACAATCCATCCATGGCAAACATGAAAAGGCAAAGACAAAAACAACACAAGATCAAAAGTAACAAGAAAGATAAACACTAAAAACAATCAAAGGCAAATGACTTAATCTTGACCTAGTCCCCGGCAACGGCGCCAAAAACTTTGTTACGCTAGGAAATAGCACAAAAAGCTTTACATTTATAACTCGAACTAAATCCTAAACTACCTAGCGAAACCCGCAGTGTACGGGTCGTTTTGTAGAAAGGGAAGTATTCCGAGGTCGAACACAAGGACTGAGGTGAAACTAAGTCATTCAATGATCGAAAATAGTGTGAATCTAGACTAAGAATGAGATGAGAAATAAAGAAAATGAAAACACAATGTTTTTGGAGGGTTTTGGATGATCAAACAAAGATCACAAGTATATCAACAAAATCAAGCAACACAAAACACAAACAAAAGATGAGAGATAAGAGGTAAGGAAATGGATTCTAGAGGTTCGGAATTCCGAATATGACTATGGACTCATGTTTCTAAAGGTCTAAGGAAGGTTGTGGTTGTTCAGAGTTGGGTGTTTCTCTAATGGGAGCAATTACCGGGTAAGTCTCATGCATCCACTAATCCAATCCTAAGGTCTCATCACCGGGTAAGTCTCAAAGAGCCTAAAGGATGGAATTCCACACAAACCGGCCACTACCTAAGGGTCGAACCCCTCCTTACCGGGTAAGTCTCGGAAAAGGTAAGTCTTAGGTAACGATCCTAGCACACTCAATCCAATAGCGGCTTTTTTGGCTCACTACTACCTAGAGTTCATTATCTTAGGTATCTAAGAGGGGAAATTACCGGGTAAGTCTCATTCCTCAATTAGTTTGCTAACAATAGGTTGCCCTAAGTTAGATTGAGCTCAACAAACACTAGGATTTCAACACATCTACATCCAAACATCAAGATTCAACAATATAAGAACAACAGAATAAAAACACGGGTGGATCATGCTAAACCACGGCCGTGGAAGCATGAAGAACAAGCCGTGGTTTGGTTCCGAGTTGGGATTTCGAACACAAATCGATCCTAAGCTAACATGGAAGCAATACAATCATAGTCCAAATCACAAACATTATTCCTTCACTCTAGAACCACATCTATCTAGCCAATAACATTCATTTCAAGATCAAACTTCACAATCAAAACATGCTTGCAAGTCATGGTCAAATGATGAAGAACATTCATTTCAAGAACGATCCAAAGAAAAGACATTAAAAGCATAGAATAGAAATTACCAAATCCTTACAAGGCTCCAAGAGCTAATCCAACTTGACAACAATCAAAGCTTCACTCGAATCCAATCTAATCTCACTCTAAAACGAGAATCTACACTAATCTCTTCCAAGAACACCCCTAATGGGTGCTTGGAAGAGAGGCAACAATGGAGAAGAGTTTTGGGGAAGAAGATAGGTCAAAAGAGAGGAGAGAGATCCCCAATTACAGCCTGCAAAATCCTTTAAATACCCACTAGGATGCAAGAGCAATGGAAGAGATCGTGGCCAGCTGTCGATGTTGTCCTGGCAAGAACCACGGGCATATTCCACGGCCGTGGAAAGGGTCTAGACCGTGGTTTTGTCCAGAAGACTCTCCTGGGCTCGTTAGACCATGATTTGGTGCATGGTTTGTGTTTGCAAGGTTCCATGAGTCCTCCTTAGCCCTTAGCTTGCATTCCAATGAGTCCGGAAGTGTGTCATCTCGAGGAATGATCCTCGGATGTATCGATTAGGCTCTTAAATCTCCCAAAATACCTACAAAGCAAGCAAAAGTCCGAGTAGACGTCTATCTCAACAAAATACATGTTTTGAGTGCAAAACGTCATGAACTAGTGCTAAACCGTGCATGGATGAGTGAGAAATCTATCTAAATGACTACCTAAAACTAGCTCATAAATCGTGTTATCACATATTAAGGGTCATCTTGTTGATGAGCAAGCCCCAGCTGGGGGTATGCTTGAGTTAGGGAGCGGTGGCGACACTAGTTATGGACACTAAAAGTCAAGAGGCCGGTCCGAGTAGAGTAATTGCTGATGATGAGGCCACCAAGGACGAGTTCATGGTTGGAGGTGATGATGGATTTCCTGCGCAGCACGAGGTGCCATTGATGCCACCCCGACAGTCAGTTTAACATAGGCGCGGGAGCCGGCACAGAGAGGACTACTCTGACGTATGTAGAGAGTTGAGAGCGTTGATGATGAGCGTCAATGGACTTCGTATAGACTATCAAGCCCTTCATACAAGTTATCAGGGTCTTCGTTCAGATTATCAAGGACATTGTACTGAATTTCAGGAGTTTCAGTCCGAGGTGAGAGGACTACACTCTTCATATGACGGACATTGGCATGACCTCTACCACCACACCTTCAGAGATTTCTATGATCCTTCGGCTCCGAGATATCCATATCAACCACCACCACCACCACCACCGCAGGATTGAGCTACTCGTTATTTTACATTGTAAGTATTTTTCTCCATCTTATACTTGAGTTTTAATATTGGGGACAATATGAGATTTAAGTATGGGGTGGGGGTACTTCCAATCTTTTCATATGTCACACGTTTATTTCATGTCGCATTGCACTTTCTATTTTGGGTGTTTAATAACTCTTGTCACATGTTTCCTTTGGACATGTGCATTGCATATCATATATTTTCGAAAACCCAAAAAATTTGAAATTTTTTAAAATTTTATGTGTTTCTAAAACGGATATGATCTTAATGATGAGAATTGTGTATGTGAATTTGAAAAAAGAAGACTTGTATGTTGAGATTTAATTATGGCATATGTGGAATTTAATACATTATTTGAAAATTATATATGATTTGTATGATCTTCGATGTTTTGATAAAATTGAGAAATAACAGTCGAAGCTGATTAATAAGTTCTTATACATCATATTGGGATGATTGAGGCATTTCGATTTTCTTTTCTTTCTTCTTCTTATTCCTCGTTGAACATCTCATATGTACTATTTGCCTTCCGTTTATCTTTTCCGGGAATTAGGAAGCATGCTTTATGCGTCCTTGGACACGTCAAGGAAAGATTCCGGATCTAGATCAAGCTGAAGCGTCAACTACTCCTTAGTTGAAGTGGGGATGAGTTTGAAGGTTTGAATGTGGGTTGCGAAAGCTTAGAGATGGAGGCGGAAGTTGAATGGTTGAGTCGATCTAGATTGATCGATCAAGCCTTGAAGTCGATCGGTTGTGTTGATTCTTGAAGAATCCTCGAAGATTGATGAGTTTGAATTGAAGATCCAAAAGAAGAAATTTGCGAGGATGGAAGAGAGATTGATGCTCAAGTAAGTAGGAGGAAAATACTTCTCAAATACTTAATCAAATTGAACATGATTTACAAATGATCCAAGCATCCCCTTATATAGTGGTTGTGGCCATACCAAGAGTCGGAAAAGTAAATGACGGAAATAAAGTCGGAATAAATGTTCTGAAAATGAACAGCCTAAAAATGTGAAAGGTTGGGAATTTAAGTTCGGAATTAAGTTTCCGAATTAAATTCCAAAACCAACAGTCGACTCTTAAATTCGGAAAATTATGTTTTGGAAATAAAGTCCTGGCAATAAATATTCCGAAAATAAAAAGACTTATTATTACAAAACGCTTGCGCCGGAACGGAGCCAGCATGATAAGCTTCATGTCATGGTGGTGTAGAGGCATGATACGCTACTAATGGGCCCGTGACAAGCAACGGTGCAGGCAATGATGGAGCACGGTATCTTGGGCGATGGCCTTAGCACGGGAATGGGTAAGCGGCCCATCGGAGCGAACCCGGAATGTCTCTTCTTCCTCATCTTGGGACATAGGGGTCAAGGGCAAATCAGTCCCCCCATCTTGGATGTGAAATGTCCCCATTTCAGCTTCGTCAAATAGGTTCTCAATGTATGGTGGTAGATCCTAGACATTGAACTTCGGGTGCATGCCATAGTTGTCCCGAAGCTCCGACTTGTATGTATTTGCGCCATGGCGGGATAAGATGCGGAAAGGTCCATCACCGCGGCCCGAGAGCTTGCTTTTGCGGTGAGATGGAAAATGCTCCTTCCTTAAGTGGAGTCAAACAAGATCACCGGGCTCAAATGAGATTGGACGGAGGCCTTTGTTACGTTGTGAGGCAAGTTGTCCGGCACGCTGTTGGAGTTGTATCCTAGTCCGCTCAATGATGTGAGCGGAACGACTTGCGCCGGTGATGTTTTCTCCGTCTTTAAGTGGGCGCGGAGTGAAGTCCATCGGGGTGTGTGGATTAAGGCCATAGACAACTTCAAAAGGATAGAGGTTTGTTGCCGAGTGTCGAGACCTGTTATAAGAAATCCACGATAAAAATTAAGTCCTCCCACTTACGTCGGTTGTTCCTAAGGGTCGCTCTAAGTAGAGCGCCGACAGTCCGATTGGTCACCTCCGTTTGACCATCGGTTTGGTGGTGATAGCTAGTTGAAAACAACAAGTTGGTTCCAAGTGTTCCCCACAATGTTCGCCAAATATGACTCACAAACTTCATGTTCCGATCACTAAGGATGGAATGTGGTATCCCATGTAAGCGCACAACGCTGTCAAAGAAAAGTGTAGCGACTTCGCTAGCATTTTGTGTGCTTTTACATACAATAAAATGGGCCATTTTTCAAAAACGGTCGACTACCATGAAAATGGAGTCTTTGCCTCATTTTGATATGGGTAGGCCAACCTCAAAGTCTAAAAGGTCCCATTGGTATAGGCAAAGGAGAATACAATCAATCCGTACCTTGGCGCGATTTTACATGGTGACATGTGATACAACTTGTGCAAAACCGTGTCACATGCTTGGGCATTCAAGGCCAAAAGAAGTGCTCTTGTAGAGCGCCTGGAGTCTTGGTAGAACTGAAGTGACCACGACCCTTATGGGCCTCCTTTATCAACAAATGATGAATACTCGAGCGCGGGATACAAAGCTTACCCGTACGGAATAAGTAGCCATCATTAATAAATAAAGACTCATGCTCTCGTAGGTCAAGGCATTGAGGGAATATATCCTTTAAGTTAAGATCCGTGACATATAACTCTTTGATAACATCAAAGCCATGGATCTTCGCGTCCATATGCAAAAGAAGGATATATCAGCGAGAAAGGGCATCGGCTACCACATTCTCATTACCTTTCTTATGTCGAATGACATAAGGAAAAGTCTCAACAAATTCTACCCAACTTGCATGGCACCGACTTAAAGTAGTTTGACCCTTGAGATACGAAAGAGACGCATGATCCGAATGAATCACGAACTCCTTCGGCCACAAGTAATGTTGCAATGTTATTACTTTTTAGACAACTAACTAAAGCATATAGTTCCTTGTCATAAGTTGGATAGTTGAGTGAGGGACCGGAAAGTTTTTCGCTAAAGTAAGCAATGGGCCGATTCTCTTCTAAGAGAACCCCCCCCC
>BSUD01000007.1:81155823-81252136 GCA_033239045.1 Fagopyrum esculentum | reverse complement strand
CCCCCCCCCCCCCCCGATGCCCACATTAGATGCGTCACACTCCACCTCGAAGGTTTCTGTTCGCTCGAAAGTGTGCGTCACAAAGCCTTAAATTTATATCTAGAACTTATGCAAAAGCGAACCCGCAGTGTACGGATCGGCGTAGTAAGGAAAGGAATTCTAGAGTCGAACTCAGGGATTTGGTGAGAATAAAATCAGTTCACAAGTCGTCGAGCAAATAAAATATAGAAGCTTTGCAAATATTGGGAAAACAGCATTCCAAATGATCTAGGTATCCAATTGTAGCAATCGAGTCAAGCTATTCTATAGATGTAAGGACAGAGTCGGGATTGCAAAGGTATATCTAATGTAAGGTTATGTATGGTGAAGTTCCAAAACCCTATATGTCTCACCCAAGAGCTCTCTCTATAAAGGTTGTTGAGGCTCCAATATAGAAAAGATCAAAGGATAAGAATTACTCTCAAATACCCATGCCAAAACCCAAGGAATCAAAGATAAGACAAAACGGTTAAGGTTGTGACACTCGAAACCGAAATACAGGATGTTGAGTCTCATTACTACCTAGAAAAGGCAAGCCAAGGCTTGGTTAAATCAAATCTTTAACTTTGGATCAAAAGCAATAGCAAAGGTCATACGACAGAAGAAATCACGGCTAGATCTTAAAGAACCACGGCCGTGGTTTACAAAACAGACCGTGGAAAAGGTTGTCGACGAGGTTTCTCGCAACTCTCGGGGTCCAATCTGTTTAAGTTCAATCTATCATCTAAGCCACAACAATCAACCCTTCACCTAAGAATTTCTAAAGGCTTTTAGCCAATAACCATCATCATTGAATCAAATATCAAGTTTAAAAGAGAAAAAGGTAAAATCCTCGAAAACTCAATGATAGTCGAATAATCAATCTCAAATCCGATCAAATGTATGTGTTTAATGAATGCGGAAGAGGGAACAGAAATCCTCACAACAATCTCGAGGAACAATGAAGAACGGGATGTCAATCCGTCTCGAAATGTTAACCCTAAGATAATCTCTAAGTACGCAATCTCCAAATCGCGTCCTTCTCGGAATCTTCCCAAGCAATGATCTAAAATCTCTCTCTTCAGGTGTAAGCGGCTGTCAATGCAAGCCTCCCATTTTTCTCCCTCTTTCAGCCTTCTTATAGGGAAAAAATAGGGTTACGAGAAAGACCGATAACTATTGTTGACGTGGCAAATATGACACGTGGCAACGTCATGGGAATCACGGTCTAGTGTAGCATTCCACGGCCGTGGTTTAGGGCGTGGAACTTTTGGTTGCTCTTCGACATCACCTTCCACGAACTCAATGCATAACCACTGATAACACGATTTATGACTTAGGTTTAGGTAATCATTTAGATAGATTTTCCGCTCATTCATGCATGGTCTAGCATTAGTTCACGACGTTTGCACTCAATTCACGTATCTTGTCGAGATAGACGTCTACACGGACTTGTGCATTGCTTTGTAGGTATTTTGGGAGATTTAGGAGCTAAAACGATACGTTTGAGGATCGTTCATCAAGATGACACACCCTCGGACTCATTAGGATGCAAGCTAAAGGCTAGGGAAGACTCATGGAACCTTGCCTACACAAGCCATGCACCAAATCGAAGCTAAATGATTAAAGGCAAAGCTGAAGCACAAAATCACGGTTCACTGACAGATCACGGCCGTGGAACTGACCGTGGATTTTTCCAGGTTTTCGTGACAGCTGTGCCACGATCTCTTGGCCAGCTCTTGCAAAGTTGTAGTATAAAAGTGGTCCTGCATTGGCTGAGAGAAGCATCTTGGAGCAGCTCTCCATTATCCACTATCATCCAATCAAAAAAATATTCTATCAACAAGAAGATTCTTTGGGAAGAAGGAGGTAGAAGAAGGCTACCATTGGAGAAGAGCTTGGTTGGAGAAGAAGAACACACCATTGATAGATTTTGATAGCTTTGTAGTGAAGAATTTCGGAATCGGTTTCTAGAGTTGTATGAACCATTTGAACCTTCTTTAAGAAGGGTTGTGAGTCATTATAATTCCATTTTCAGCTTGGTTTTGTTTACTTCACTTGTTCATCTCTTTATTTTCATTATCTTGCAAATGGAAGCCATGATTTTATGTTTGATGATTTTGATTGCTATGATGAATGTTGTAGGCTAAATAGATGTGATTCTAGGGTAAGGAAGGAATGGTTAAGGCTAGGACTATGATAGGATGGACTTAGATCAACCCTTGGATAAATTGTGTGCTTGAACGTAGCCTCTATTAGGATCCACGGTTTGTTCTTGCCAAACCACGGCCGTGGACTTGGTAGAACAACCCGTGATCTTCCCTGGTTCGATGGATCTAGCTTTAGTTAGTTAGAGTGTTGAAATCCTAAGTATTTGTTGAGTTAAATCTATCCTAGGGTGACCTAGTGCTAGCAACTAAGTGTTAGAAGAGACTTACCCGGTAATCCTTACTCTTAGATTTCAAAGATAACAAGCCCTAGGTAGTGGTGAGCCTCATAAGCCGCCATTGGACTAAGTGTGCTAGATAGTCGCTTAGGACTAACCCTTCCGAGACTTACCCGGTAAGGATAGGTTACATCTCTAGGTGACAATCCGGTTTGTGTAGAATTCCGTTCCTTAGGTTCTTAGAGACTTACCCGGTAATGAGACCTTAGGGATGGACTAGTGGACCATGAGACCTACCCGGTGATTGATCCCAATCTAGAAACACTTACTCCCAACATATCATAGTTAATCCTAGGAGCGATTAGATAGCTTGAGTTCTATGCCATAACCGGAACTTCCAACCCCTAGAATCCGCCTTTTTATCTTTGATCTATATCTCGTATTTAGCTTGTTTGTTTGCGTTGATTTGTTAGCTTAGTTGACTATTATATTTCTCATGATTTATGATCTTTGATTGATCACCGAAAAACCAATAAAAAACAATTGAGATTTTCATTTATTTATTTCTTTCTCTTTTCTTAACCTAGATCTTCACTAGACTTAATCATAAATTGAATCAATCTCACCTTAGTCTTTGTGTTCGACCTCGGAATACTATCCCTACTACAAACGTCCCGTACACTGCGGGTTCGCTAGGAGTTAGGATAAATATAACGAGATTATGAATTTAAAACCCATTGCGTATCACATCCTGAGCGTAACAACCACGGTCGTGGTTTAGGTCGTGGAAACTCAAAAGCCTTTGTGAAAGCCTTTGTTTCATAAAGTTCTCTAATCATGCTCTATCCTTAGCTTCTCCAATGCATCTCCTTGACATCTAGCATGATCAAATACTCCTATCCCTTCGTATATGCTCCAATTCAAGCCTTTATTCACCTATAATATAACAAAGCTTGTGTAGATCTCTATATCGACAAAATAGGTGAATGTGCTAATAAATGCTTCAAACTCATATCCATGTACACATCTAAGAGGGAAAAACAATAAAAAAAAGTGTTTAAAATATAGTCATATTTCAAGCTATCAAAATACCCCATACTTGTCGCTTGCTTGTCCCCAAGCAAGGTTTTCAAAAGCTTAGAACATAAGGTAGAATGAAATATGAATGCAAAACAAAACAAAAACAATCTTTTTTGTAATGTGCTTCTAGTAAATAGATTATCCTCAAATCTTGCTTCATGCCTCCTTGAAAATGTTCATATACATAAATCAAAATATGTAAAGCAAAAGAAACATCATAAATTGCATAAACTTCAAGACAAACATCATAACCTTCAAGTATTGTCAAAATCAAACATGTGAAACTTCAATTTAGATCACCAAGTCAAACAACATTCTTATTGTAATATCCGGAATTTTTATTCCGTTTAGTTCCGAATCAAATCGGACTTCGAGCCGTTGACGGTTTCCCATTCTATCTAGTGTTTCTTTCTTCATAAATTTTATCATTTTATGTACAATTTAATTCACATAAAATGATAGGGTTATATCAAACCCTAATTCTTATAATTATTTATCATTTTATGTAGAATTTATTTCACTTAAAATTATAGAATTATATCAAACCTTAATTCTTATAATTAATTCTTAACGACGACTTTAGACGAGATCATGACAAGGCAGAGACGAGACTGTGACAAAGCTCTGACGAGACCATGACAGAGCTGAGACGAGGTCATGACGAAGCCCGACAACTCTGTGACGAGGTCATGCGTGGGCCTGACAAAGCCATGACGAGTTTTTAACGAGTTTTGACAAACTTTCAGCCCACTATTTCTACTTATTATCAGCACAGTTTCTAGCCACTACTTCCAGCCCAGCTCTTGCTTCAGCCCAACCAGGAGCAACCCAAGGGATTCACGTCAAAACCTTCAGCTGCCTATCTCCCCATCTGCTTGTAATAGCCGATTAAACGAAGCATTAAAAGAGTTGTAACAGCCCAAGGACTTCACGCCAGAAGAGAAGGCAGCAACGTTCTCATTGCTTCCAGATTTACGTAAAACACTCCTCCCCTCCTTATGTCTTGATTCTCGGTTTTCAGCAGCCCCATCGGTGTTCAGCAGCCCCATCAAAATAGCAGCAGCCCATCAAAACAGCAGCAGCCCATCGGAACAGCAGCAGCGCCATCTGTGCACTTGAACGTCGGGAACAAGAGCCTTCACACTGCGGCTGGTGAGTCTAATCTCTCGACCCTCTCTTCCCCTACTAGTTGCCGTCTCTACCCATCCGAACGTCTCCTTCTGCAGTGGTAATCGAAGCCTTGTTGCGGACTGTATTCAGCACAGCAGTGAGGACGTTTCTGCATACGTTTGGTCACACATTGGGAAAAAGTTTATATTCCATCCCTACTGTTTTAAAGATAGAGAGCCTTCCCCATCACCAGAATCTTTCCTAAGTTGCAATCAAGGTCTCAATAAGGGGTAATTAGATCTTTTCTCCCTCCCTTGAATACGTATCTTCTTTAATCGATTAAGTTAGGGTGTACCGTGTGCTGCTGATGAACTTAGGACATTGGGATCAATAATTAGTGGGATAGAAGAGGGTGATAAAAATAGTAGAAAACAAATCTGTTGTGAAGGAGGTGGCGGTTATGGAAAGGAATCCGAACTGAAGGGTCGCCCAAACTGCTGGCGGTAGACAGCACGGAGGATCCTTGCGTTCTCTTGCCTCTCCACATCACTCTCCCTGGCGGATCTCTAAGTCTCCCACCCTCCTGCAAAGTTCACTCGCCCATGCCGGCTGTTGTCCATACCATGCGGGAGGCTTTTGTAACCACTCCAGTTGTTGTTGTTGAGGAGGTGTCGGTGCAACTGGTGGTTGATCATACCAAGGAGGCGGAGCTCCCATCCAAGATGGTTGTTGTCCATACCAAGAAGGTGGGGCATCCATCCATGTCGGACGCTCACTAACACTAGCTCGGCGTGATGAAGAAGAACTAGAAGGCCTCGACTGGTGGGGGGATCACCTAGGTGGCTCCGGGAAGTCTGCTAGCTGCTCCGGGAATGATCCAAAGTCCTTCTCATCCCCTCCTACATCCAGATAGTCTCCTCCTCCCATCTCCTCATCATCTGCAGCTGCATTTGGAACCTCATCGGGAACATAAGGAGGAGCTACTAACCGTTTGGCATGCATTAGGACAAAGGTCTCCTTCCAGTTATTGCGGCCGAGCATAAGAGAGTACTCCGGGAGCCATGGAATGCCTCTACTACCTCTATCCTCCCAAGCCATGGCTGAGGTAGGTGGACCACGGTGGCGAGGGAAGATAAGTCCTCTAGTCATGAGCCCATTGAGACTCAAAGGTCTCACAGCTATCCTAGTACAAGCGGAGTAATCAATGTCCAGCTGGTTAGATATGTGTGTCACCATACCTCCATATCCTATATTCCCGGCTATTTTATTCTTCACCTTACTAAGGGTGGAGGAAACAAAGGTTGCTAAATCCAGGGAATGACCGGAAAACATGCAATATAGGAGGAAAAACTCATCGGCCTTGATCTTTTGAGGTGTTTCGGTTCTAGGGAAAAGGCATTCCGAGAGGTTCCTATGAGCTATCTTGATGGCTAAATGGTAGATAAGCTTGGCCTTAGAATCCGCCAGTTTCCAACGGTCCTCTGAAGCATATATCATGGCTATCTCTCTCCAAAAATCTTTAGCGTTCACTCCTTTAGGAAACCTTCCATTGAAGGTCTCATAAACCCAAACATGGTTCCAAACTACTGTTCTCCTCAAAGTGTGCGTGCAAATAAGTTTTAAATTATAAAACTGAAATCAAAGCAAGCAAACCCGCAATGTACGGATAGGCGTAGTAAAGCAAGAATTCCAGAGTATCGAACTCAAGGATTTGGTGGATCAAATTCAGTTCACAAGTTATCGAGAGAGTAAAGTATAGAAGCTTTGCAAATATTGGGAAAACAGCAATCCTAAAGATCCAAGTATCCAATTGTGGCAATCGATTTAAGATATTCTATGGATATAAGAATAGAGTCGAGATTGCAAAGGTATAACTAATGTAAGGTTGAGTACGGTGAAGTTCCAAAACCCTATATGTCTTACCCAAGGACACTCTCTATAAAGGTTGTTGAGGCTGCATTATAGAAAGGATCTAAGGACAAGAATTATTTTCAAATACCCATGCCCAAACCCAAGGAATCAAAGATAAACTAAAATAGTTAAGGTTGTGACACTCGAAACCGAAATAGAGGATGTTTAGTCTCAGTACTACCTAGGAAAGGCAAGCGAGGGCTAGGTTTAAACAAATCTTTAACTATGGACTAAAGCAAAAGCAAAAGTCGTAAAACAGAAGAAATCACGGCTGGATCTTGAAGAACCACGGCCGTGGAACTCAAGAACAGACCGTGGATTAGGCTGTCGACGAGGTTTCTCGCACTCTCAAGGTCCAATCCATTTACGATCGATCTATCATCATCTAAGCCACAACTATCAACCCTTCACCTCAGAATTGCTAAAGGGTTTTAGCCAACAATCTTTGTCATTGAATCAAATATCAAATTAAGAAGAGAAAAAGGTAAAATCCTCGAAAACTCAATAATAATCAAAATCAATCCCAAATCCGAACAACCAAAGTATGTGTTTAATGAATGCAGAATAGGGAATAATAATCCTCACAACAATATTAAGGTAACAACGAAGAACGGGATGTCAATCCGTCTCAAAATGTAAACCCTAAGATGATCTCGAAGTACACAATCTTCACGTCTTTCTCAAGATCTTCCCTAAGCAATGATTCCAAAATGCGCTGGATGCAAGACGTTCTCAACTTCTCCCTAACGTTGGGGCTCCAAGTCTTTTGGAGAATTTGACTCCCTCTTAATGTTGAAGGCTATCAAACATTTATAGGGATAAATCTTGGGTTTAAAGACAAAACCCTAAATATTTGGGCTGAAAAGAAGTCGAGCCCGCTGGTATCAGAAAATATTCTAGGCCGCGTCAGACGGTATCAGAGAATACTTTGGCGCATCATAACTTCCTTTTATGCTCTTTTTTGTCCCTCTTCAAAGCTTGATCCATAAATACGCAATTTTGCTCCATAATTCTCCAAATTACCTAGAAATGTAATAAAACTCTATGTAGACATCTATTCTCGCAAAGTAGGTGAATATGACCATAAATGCCATGAATGTATGTCTATGCATGCAAAATAAAGGGAAAAACTATATAAATACATGCCTAAAAATAGGTCATAAGTCATGTGATCAACTGCACAATGGAGAACTCGTAGATACGCTCCATCAACCTAAATGATATCGTTCGGTCAACGGTATTATGCTCGAAGGAAGTTATGAACTCCCTTGTAATCTCTTCGTATGTGTGCTCCCTAAAGGCGGAGAATATGATCAAGCCAGCTCTATCTAATAACAAAGTCAAACCCTAAGATGATCTCGAAGTACACAATCTTCAAATCACGTCTTTCTCAAGATCTTCCCTAAGCAATGATTCCAAATTGCGCTGGATGCAAGACGTTCTCAACTTCTCCCTAACGTCGGGGCTCCAAGTCTTTTGGAGAATTTGACTGCCTCTTAATGTTGAAGGCTATCAAACATTTATAGGTATAAATCTAGGGTTTAAAGACAAAACCCTAAATATTTGGGCTGAAAAGAAGTCGAGTCTGCTGGTATTAGAAAATATTCTAGGCCGCGTCAGACGGTATCAGAGAATACTTTGGCGCATCATAACTTCCTTTTATGCTCTTTTTTGTCCCTCTTCAAAGCTTGATCCGTAAATACGCCATTTTGCTCCATAATTCTTCAAATTATCTAGAAATGTAATAAAACTCTGTGTAGACCTCTATTCTCGCAAAGTAGGTGAATATGACCATAAATGCCATGAATGTATGTCTATGCATGCAAAATAAAGGGAAAAACTATATAAATACATGCCTAAAAATAGGTCATAATTCATGTCATCAAAATACCCCATACTTGCCTCTTGATTGTCTCCTAACAAGGTTCAAACTTAAGATATAAGATGATATGGATTATGAATATGCAAAAATAAAGAAAATCACAATATTTTGGTTGTGCTTCTATTCATAGATCACCCTCAAAGAATTGCTTCATAGCTAATAACAATAATCATATAGTCAAAAGGAATTACATCATGGAAAGGATAATCACACTTTGCAAGAAAATCATAAAATGCATAATAACTTGCAATATATCAAAATCAATCATGAGGAATCCAATTTAGACCTCAAAGCCAAACAACATACTCAAAATCTTAAGGTCTTTCAAGTAAAGGTCTAGAAACGTGAATGGGTGGAACTTTCAAATGGCAATGTGGTGCAAAAATTCGGGAAAAAGGAACAACACAACATAACTTTTTCGTTAACAACTTGAATCAACCACCATTGAGAGCTTTGCTCTCCCTTTTCAGCACAAAGTTTCTTTTTCAACTTTACTTTTGAAAATATGGATAGCGGTGCACAAAAACCGAAGCCTATGAGATTGGCGTTTCTCAATTTCTTAATGCCTCAAACCCTTGATACACATACCATAATCCGTTAGGAATATCACTCAATCCGACTTTGGCAAGACACAAACACCCGGCTATGTGAATGGTGCCGAGTTACTCATCATCAAGATTGACTTCCCCAAACCTATTTTCTATACTTTGAATGCACAATTTTCTTTCATGACCCTCCCACATCAAACATGTCAAAATTACACTCTTCCTAATTCCCGGATAGGTAAAGGACACAAAAATTTCATTGAGGGGCTAAATGAATAAAGAAGAAGTAAGAAAAATCGAGGTGCCTTAATCATATCATTAAGAAGTGTAAGAACTTATAATGCGGTTTCAACCTTCAATACTCAACACGATTTAGAATGAAAGAAAATTATCATTCATGCATGAAATTCTAAAAAAGTATTCAAATCCCACATATGCCATAAATCAATTCAAGCATACAAGAATCGTCATAGCTATTCTACAAAACAATATTCATCATAGAGATCATATCCATTCTAGAAGCACAAAAATTTTAATTTTTTTTAAAATTTTCAAAATCATGTGATACAAGACATAAAACATGCAAATGGTATTGCAAATACTCCCACCCCATACATAAAACTCAAATTGTTCCCAATGTGAAGAAAAGAAAAGATGGAAAAGGTACTCACAATGTAAGATGGCGAATCAGGCAAGGCGAATCATCAATCGGACGGTGGTGGTGAGAATCTATATAAGCTTAATAGGGAACTCTGAATACTCCAATTGACGTCAAAGGGCGTTGTTGAATGAAGAAAAGGAAACGTCTCTCGGCTGAAATAGTTTTCGAAAAAAAAATAAAAATTTTTTTCACGGCCTATCGGGAATTTCCACGGCCGTGGTTTTGGGTGTGGAACTTTCTGTTTCTCTCGACATAGCATTCCACGGTCCAAATACCATTCCACAACCGTGGAATTGTACGGACACCCGTGGAATCCTCTGATGTTCGCCAAAAATCCAAGTTTCGTCAATCTTTCGGCTTTTCCTACCTAATTTGCTCATTCCTTATTCCTGACATCCAAAAACACAAACATACCGGAAGGTATCGAAGAAAAACAAACAAAAACAACTAAACTAATCTAATTTTAGAAAAAGAAAAGGGAAAAATAATGCATTACCTTGGGTTGCTTCCTAAGAAGCGCTTGGTTTAACGTCGCTAGCTGGACCTATATCCATAGATGGCTCAATGCACCTTGAACATCTTGGATTGCTCATCAAACTCATCATAAAATTCCTCAAAAAAGGTTCCGGTTCCTAATTTCACCGATAAGTGGTAAGATCTCCTACGTACAAGCTTGTACGGTTTGGTTCTCACCGGAATCCTTCTAGCTTTCCGGCGTTTTAATGGGAAATAATTCAGCCTTGCGTCCCATCCTTTCCTAGATAGAGAAATCAGTTTCTCGAGAATTCTCCTAGCTTCCCCAACTCCAGCTTGGGGATGATGCATGGTCTTCGACATGTGAATAACCCCATACTTGAACAAAAGACACTTCATCGCCTTAATGGTGAAGTGCTTGCTAACTCCACTCCTTGTAGTCCAAGGAGCATCTTCTTCCAACAGTTTTAATAGAGGTTTCATCTTCACCTTAGGAGGTTCTTTTGGAAGAGACCTCCAACTCTCAGGTGGATTCCTGAAAAAATTAGAAATTTTAATAGGAATTTCAAAGGAAGTAAGAGAATGTACCTTGTAAAGTTCTGCAAGGCTTGGGACAAGTTTCATGTTGGGAAGATGATCCACACATGAAATATCTCTCAACTCAGCTGGATCCTCTTCAACCTTGGCCACAATTTCAGTAATTTGGCCAAGGTTCTCCACTTCTTCCTCTTCTTCAATGAGGACTTCAAGAGGAGCTTCAGATTCGATAGGAGGAAGGCTTAAGACTTGGAATTCTTCCTCGGTGGATAAATGATTTGTTGTGGAGGTTGCACTTGAGGCATATAAGAGATGTCTCCTTGCTCATAAAACGTAAGAGGGGGATTAAACTCATCCCAATAGACAAGCTCATCCTCAATGACTTCATCTCTTTCTCTTTCATTGTCGAACCAATGAAAGGCGTATTTCTCTTCCAAATATTCATAATGGTTCGCCCTAGCACCTTGCCATGATATCCAGGCTGGATCAAATGCAAGTTCATAGCTCCATCCAGCCATTGAAAAACCTAAAAACTCAAAAACTCTTACCAAAAAGATTAAAAGCAAAAGCAAAAGCTCACAAGCCCGACAACCGAAAACCAAATTTGGCTTAAACCAAATCCCCGGCAATGGAGCCAAAAACTTGTTCGCCTCAAAGTGTGCGTGCAAATAAGTTTTAAATTATAAAACTAAAATCAAAGCAAGTGAACCCGCAGTGTACGGATCGGCGTAGTAAAGCAAGAATTCCAAAGTATCGAACTCAAGGATTTGGGGGATCAAATTCAGTTCACAAATTATCGAGCGAGTAAAGTATAGAAGCTTTGAAAATATTGGGAAAACAACAATCCTAAAGATCCAAGTATCCAATTGTGGCAATCGATTCAAGATACTCTATACATTTAAGGACAAAGTCGAGATTGCAAAGGTATAACTAATGTAAGGTTGAGTACGGTGAAGTTCCAAAACCTTATATGTCTCACCCAATGACACTCTCTATAAAGGTTGTTGAGGCTACAGTATAGAAAGGATCTAAGGACAAGAATTATTCTCAAATACCCATGCCCAGACCCAAAGAATCAAAGATAAACTAAAACGGTTAAGGTTGTGACACTCGAAACCGAAATAGAGGATGTTGAGTCTCACTACTACCTAGGAAAGGCAAACCCAGGCTAGGTTTAAGCAAATCTTTAACTTTGGATTAAAGCAAAAGAAAAAGTCATAAATCAGAGGAAATCACGGCTGGATCTTGAAGAACCACGTCCGTGGAACTCAAGAACATACCGTGGATTAGGCTGTCGACGAGGTTTCATGCACTCTCAGGGTCCAATCGGTTTACGATCGATCTATCATCATCTAAGCCACAACTATCAACCCTTCACCTTAGAATTGCTAAAGGGTTTTAGCCAACAATCATTATCATTGAATCAAATATCAAATTAAGAAGTGAAAAATGTAAAATCCTCGAAAACTCAATAACAATAAAAATCAATCTCAAATCCAAACAACCAAAGTATGTGTTTAATGACTGCATAATAGGGAATAAAAATCCTCTCAACAATCTTAAGGAAACAACGAAGAACGGGATGTCAGTCCGTCTCCAAATATAAACCCAGCAATGATTCCAAAATGCATTGGATGCAAGATGTTCTCAACTTCTCCCTAATGTCGGGGCTCCAAGTCCTTTGGAGAATTTGACTTCTTCTTAATGTTGAAGGCTATCAAACATTTATAGGGATAAATATAGGGTTTAAAGACAAAACCCTAAATATTTGGGCTGAAAAGAAGTCGAGCCCGCTGGTACTAGAAAATATTCTGGGCCGCGTCAGACGGTATTAGAATATACTTTGGCGCCTCAGACGGTATCAGAAGATACTTTGGCGCGTAAGACGGTATCAGAAGATACTTTGGCGCGTCATAGCAGCCTTTTATGCTCTTTTTTGTGCCGCTTCAAGGCTTGATCCATAAATACGCCATTTTGCTCCATAATTCGCCAAATTACCTACAAATGCAATAAAACTCTGTGTTGACCTCTATTCTCGCAAAGTAGGTGAATATGACCATAAATTCCATGAATGTATGTCCATGCATGCAAAATAAAGGGAAAAACTATATAAATACATGCCTAAATATAGGTCATAATTCATGTGATCAACTGCACAATGGAGAACTCGTAAATACGCTCCATCAACCTAAATGATATCGTTCGGTCAACGGTATTATGCTCGAAGGAAGTTATGAAATCCCTTGTAATCTCTTCGTATGTGTGCTCCCTAATGGCGGAGAATATGATCAAGCCAGCTCTATCTAATAACAAAGTCAAATCATTAACAAGATTTAGCTCTTCAAGCTCTACCATGACAATGTACTTAGGCCCTATCACATTTCTCTTAGAAGTCTTATCCATGGCTCCAATGTAATCTTCATGGATTGTAGGGACTTTAGGGGATGGTGGTGATGGTGGTTCATTGGGAGGGGGTTGGGAAGAAGAAGACTCATCACCTTTCTTCTTCTTGTTTCTACTTGATTTCCTCCTTCAAAACATTTTCGCTTAAAACTAGAAAAAACCACGGTCTGTTCTTGGCAAAACCACGGCCGTGGAACTGTACGGACCCGTGGAAGTGTTCGAAATTCCTCAAAACTCAGCAAATGCACAGCAAACTCAGCAATCACCGCCCTAAACTACTTCTAATTCCAATTTCGTTCAGTTCTCCTAGAAACTTGCAAGAAAAATGAACCAAATCAACCATGAAGAGATAGAGAGAAAAACTAGGGTTTGGATTTGAAAAAAAATCAAAATCCTTCCCAAAATGTTGATTGTTTGCTCAGTTTGTTGATGGGATCTTATAGAGGATTCGATTTGCTCCACTTTTGCTTGAAGAATCGTTCGAATCGGTCTCCGGATGAGGAATCACGAGAAAGGGGCAAATTCCAACGTTTAGAGCGTGGTTTAGGGCGTGGTTTGGGAAGAAGAATGAGTTTTTATGAAGGAGAGGGAAATATATAGTTGCCATAAAAATTTGGAAAACCATGGCCAGTCGGGGCATTCCACGGCCGTGGTTTTGTACGGACGACCGTGGAACTCTCTGATCTGTGCCAAAATTCCAAGTTTCGTCACACTTTTTGGCTTTTCTTCTCTTCTCTTGCTTGTTCCTTATTCCTAACATCCAAAAACACAACATAGCAGAAGGTATCGAGGGGAAACAAACAAAAACAACTAAACTAACTAATCTAAGAAAGAAAGAAAAAAGAAAAACAACAATGCAATACATTGGGTTGCCTCCCAAGAAGCTCTTTGTTTTGGGTCCGTAGCTAGACCATTCCTATGTTCAAATGAGGACAATCGGAGTGATTTCCTCAGCTTGGAGCTCCGGTGAGTACTTCTTAAGTCGTTGACCATTTACCTTGAAACTTCCGCACTTCTCACCCCATACTTCAACTGCGCCATGGGGAAAAAACACGTTTAATGAGATAAGGTCCATTCCAACGAGATTTAAGCTTACGTGGAAAGAGTCGAAGTCTAGAATTGAAGAGGAGAACTTGATCTCCTTCTTTGAGGTCTTTTGGAATGATATGCTTATCATGTCAATGCTTCGCCCTTTCTTTGTAGATCTTGGCGTTCTCATAGGCGTTCAAGCGGAGTTCTTCTAGCTCGTTAAGGTCTAAGAGGCGCTTCTCACCCGCTTCTTTCATGCTGAAGTTCAACCACTTCACAGCCCAATACGCCTTGTGCTCTAGCTCTACCGGGAGATGACAAGACTTCCCATACACAAGGTTGTATGGTGTTGTGCCTATGGGAGTCTTGTATGTTGTCCTATACGCCCATAATGCATCGTCTAGCTTTAGTGACCAATCCTTCCTTGTTTTTAACACATTCTTCTCACGGATTCCTTTTATTTCTCTATTCGAAATCTCCACTTATCCACTTGTTTGTGGATGGTAGGAGTGACGATCTTGTGAGTCACCCATACTTGGCTAGTAGAGCTTCAAATCGTCGGGCTATGAAGTGTGAACCTCCGTCACTAATGATCGTTCATGGTGTCCCAAACCTTGGGAAAATAGTTCTATTAAAGAACTTGACAACCACCATAGCATCGTTAGTTGGAGAGGCAATAGCTTCAACCCATCTCAAAATATAATCTACAACGAGAAGTATGTATTGGTTTCCGCAAGATGATGGGAATGGTCCCATGAAATCAACTCCCCAAACGTCAAAGATCTCCACCTCTTGAATGTTGTTGAGAGGCATCTCGTTTCTCCTAGAGATATTTCCTGTTCTTTGACAAACATAGCAACAAGAAACAAAAGTTTGTACATCCTTAAATAACGTAAGCCAAAAGAAACCGGATTGCAATACCTTAGCGCTAGTTTTATGGGAACTAGCAAGTCCTCCACAAGGAAGTGAATGACAATGACGAATGACGCTTTGCATTTCGTCTTCTAGCACACATCTCTAATGATGCCGTCGGGACCTCTCTTGAAGTGTAGAGGTTCATTCCAATGGTATTGGCGGACATCCCTAAAGAACTTCTTTCTTTGTGCATAGGATAGTCCGGGAGGTATTTCTTGACAACCAAGTAATTTATAAAATCAGCAAACCAGGTTCGTTAGCTCTAGAAATCTTATCGATGCATTCTTCCATTATGTACAAACGTTCGTTCGGGAAGGAATCATCGATGGGTAGGTCGTCGCCTTTGGTGTGTGGTAGACGACTTATGTGATCCGCAACAGAATTCTCGGAACACTTCTTGTCGCGAATCTCTAGATCGAATTCTTGAAGAAGAAGAATCCATCTAATCAGCCTTGGCTTTGCATCCTTCTTGGCGAGCAAATACCGTATTGTTGAATGGTCCGTGTATACAATCGCCTTCGCTCCTACAAGATAAGAACGAAACTTTTCAAAACCATACACAACGGCAAAAAATTCTTTTTCAGTTGTGGCGTAGTTTAGCTGCGCTTCATCTAGCGTATTGCTAGCATAGTAGATGGCATGAGTGCGGCCTTCCCTCTTTTGTTCAAGCACCGCTCCAACACATACGTCACTTGCATCACACATAACCTCGAATGGAAGATTCCAATCCGGAGGTTGGATTATCGGGGCTGAGATGAGAGCTTCTCGAATCTTATAGAAGGCGTCTAAACATTCTAGCGAAAAATCAAAAACAACATCCTTCATCAATAGATTAGTTAGTGGTTTCGAAATTTTCGAGAAATCTTTGATAAATCTCCTATAAAACCCTGCATGTCCTAGGAAACTTCTTATTCCCTTCACCGAAGATGGAGGAGGAAGCTTCTCTATCGCCTCTATCTTAGCCTTGTCAACTTCGATCCCTCTATTAGAGATCAAATGTCCTAGCACAATGCCTTGCTTAACCATGAATTGAAACTTCTCCCAATTTAGAACAAGGTTAGTGACTTCACATCTTTGCAAAACAAGAGAAAGGTTAGCAAGACAATTGTCAAATGAGGAACCATAAACTGAATAATCGTCCATAAAAACCTCCATGATTTCCTCAATATATTCCGAGAAGATGGCCATCATACACATTTGAAAGGTGGCTGGAGCGTTACAAAGTCCGAATGGCATCCTCCTATAAGCAAAAGTACCCCATGGGCACGTGAATGTGGTCTTCTCTTGATCGTCTGGGTGAATAAGGATCTGAAAGAAACCACTATAACCGTCAAGGTAACAAAAGTAGGAGTGTTGTGCTAACGTTTCAAGCATTTGATCGATGAATGGTAGCGGAAAGTGATCCTTCCTAGGTGCATTGTTCAGCTTGTGGTAGTCAATGCACATCCTCCAACCCGTCACGGTTCTCGTCAGAATGAGTTTGTTGTTCTTGTTGGTCACAGCGGTCATACCTCATTTCTTTGGAATGACTTGAACGGGCTCACCCACTTGCTATCGGAGATAGGATAGATGATACTTGCGCCAAGTAACTTAAGGATTTCCTTCTTCACGACCTCTTTCATTATCGGGTTTAACCGTCTTTGAGGTTGTCATGAAGGCTTGTAATCCTCCTCCATTAGAATCTTGTGCATACATAAAGATGGTTGAATTCCTATAAGATCCTCTATGGTATAGCCTAAAGCTTTCCTATGTTTCCTCAAAACATCCATAAGTTTCTCATGTTCATCTTCATTTAAATCGGAACTAACAATAACGGGAAAGGTAGAATTAGTTTCAAGAAAAGCATACTGAAGATTTGTGGGAAGCGGCTTCAATTCCAAAGCTATTGATGCCTTTGATGTGTCTTGAGGTGTGCTCGATGCTTCCTTAGAAGTCTCTAAGGGTGTGGGAGTAGTGGAAGAAGACTCAAGAGTGGTTGTTGAAAGAACGGAATTGTTCTCAGCATTTTCCAAAACCACGGCACACTTGTTACTTCCACGGCCGTTGTTTAGGGCGTGGAAGTCTCTGATGTTCTCGAAATAGCACTCTACGGTTTGAATTGGTGGAACCACGGCCGTGGAATAGCACGACTGGCCGTGGTTTCTTCTGTTTTCCGAGCCATCATAAAATTTCTCAAACTCTTCATCTTGCATCTCTTTTAGCTCCTCCAAAGCTTCAACCTCAGCATTACAATCCTCTTCTTCTCCCTTTTCCATGATTCCCATGGTTATGACCTTTTGCAATGGATCTTTAAACAAGATCGAACTTACTTCCTCTCTAGATGCCTCTTCGTCATAGATGTTGAACATATCCTCTCCAAGTGTAGGCTCTTTCACCAAGGTTGAGAGAACAAATTCAACCTTCTCTTCTCCTATATCGAAGGCTAGTCTAGCGTTCTTGCAATCTACCATACAACCGGAGGTTGCAAGAAATGGTCTCCCGAGTATGATCGGGACCAGACAATCTGCAGGAATGTCAAGCACAACAAAATCTATAGGAATATAGAACTTACCGAGCTTGACTGGGACGTCTTCAATGATACCTACGGGTCGAGTTATGGATCGATGCGCCATGTACAACATCATCTTCACCGGTTTAGGTTCACCTAAACCGATCTTCCTACACAAAGAAAGCGGGATGATACTTACGCTTGCTCCTAAGTCACAAAGAGCATCATATGTGACTTCACCAACTCCAATTGTAATACAAAATGACCACGGATCTCTCAGATTTGGGGGCATATTCTCCGACATTGTTTTGATGAGCTCCGAAGATTCCGAACTCATCTTGACTTCTCCAAAGTCTTTCAGCTTCCTCTTGTTAGAGAGGATCTATTTCAAGAACTTCCCGTACGCGGGCATACCTACAATTGCATCAATAAAAGGTATGTTAATATGCAGTTTCCTCATTAGATCAATGAACTTACCGAATTGCTTATCTAGACGCGCTCTTGCTCTAGATTGCGGGAACGGTAGAGGGGGTTTGTAAGCTGGAGAAGGAACATAAACATCTTCATTCTCCTTCTCCTTATCTTTCTCTTTCTCAGCGGGGACCTCTACAAACTTGGGCTGCGGGTCTGTGTTTGTTACACCACTCCTAGTAGTAATTGCCATTACTCGCCCCTTTGGATTGTCCTCTGTCTTTCCGGGAAGCTTCCCTTGGTCTCTAGGAACTTCTCTGGCCTTGTTGAACACTTAATTTTCTGAGGCTTCTTGTGCCTTATCAACCGAAGTGATGCGATTCTCTAGTCCTTGGAGCTTTCCTAACATTGTATCCATCATAGCATCATGCTTATCCTTCTCCGGCTTGCCCGAGCAATTCGATGTTTGACCCTGGCTTTTCAAATGAGTAGCAGAAGATGGAGGTGTTAGTGAATTGTCATTTTGCGAATAGGAATTACCGGAGTTTTGTTGGTTGGATCTCCAATTGTTGTTGTTGGAGTTCCTGTTGTTGTTGTTCCAGTTATTGTTCCGGTAGTTGTTCTTATTGCCATGGTTATTATCTCTCCCTAGGTAGCCAGCTTCTTGCTCCTTCGTCTTTTGAAGGCCAGCTCTTATGACTTCCTTCAACTCCTTGATTTCATTGTTGAGGGAAAATATTTGAGCTTGTGCATCTTGAGTCAACTTAGCTCCTAGATCTTCTTGGTTTCGATAACTAGCATCCACCTTCCGATGGGAATACTTCTCAATCACTTGGGCTTGCTTCTCTATGAAGTCCCCTAGCGTCGTCTTCTCTCATGTCCATGAATGTACCACAAGAAAGAGATTGGAGTTTGAATTGTGTCTCCACATCCAATCCCTTGTAGTAGATCTCCAACAATTCCAGCTTTGAAATGTCATGGTGTGGGCAATCCAATAGAAGAACCTGAAACATTTCCCAAGATTGAAACAAACTTTCGTTAAGTTTCATAGAAAAAGCATTAATCTTACCTTTCAACTCCGCCGTCTTGGATGGCGGAAAAAACATGGTGAGGAACTCTGAAGTCGATCAATCCTTCCATGTGCTAAGTCTTCCAGCTGGAAGATCTTGGTACCAAGACAAAGCCTTGTCCTTCAAAGTGAAGAAGATTATCTTGTAATTGTTGTTGACAGCCTCTTCGGCTTCAATGTCTCCATAAGAATCTCGAAATTATTTAAGTGTTGGTCTGGAGATTCAGCATTCGTTCCACCAAATTGACTTTGGCGAACCATGGTAATAACTTGCGGGCTAAATCCGAAATCCTGGACGTCTTCACCTCCGAACTTCACACCTAAACGGCGTGGTTGTTGAAATGGATCCATCCGTCGTCCAAGGGTTTGTGGTTCGTCCCCGCCATCAGAGGCTCTCACATCTCCAGTGGAAATGCGAGGGTCAACATGTGGTATAGGATTGTCACGACCTAGATAGATTATTGATGAAATATCCTCTAGTTCCGGCATGTCATCATCGTTGGATGATTCAAAAATAGATTTCTTAGCTTTCTTCTTCTTCTTAGCATCATTCCTCTCTAGTTTCCTGTCTAGAATCATTGCTCGAAGCACATCTATTTGAAAATGATTGCGTTCTTTTTTCTCCAAGCGAGCCTTCTCGCTCAATTGGAGTTGAGTTCGAGTTTCATCCAACTCCTCTTAGATGTTCCTCTCAGTATTTTCAGCCATCCTTTTCTCTTTCAGTTTTCTTCTTAAAGTTTTTTCAAGTTCGGGATCAAAAGAGACGAGATCTTTGGTAGATCTAGTCCTTCGCATATACCTAAATAATCTGCAAAAACCACTCAAAAAGACAAATCAAATCACAAGAGAAAAATCTCCCAAGCTCGACAACCGAGAGCCGAATTTGGTCTAGACCAAATCCCCGGAAACGGCGTCAAAAACTTGTTCGCTCTAAAGTGTGCATCACAAAGTCATAAATTTATATCTAGAACTTATGCAAAAGTGAACCCGCAGTGTACGGATCGGCGTAGTAAGGCAAGGAATTCTAGAGTCGAACTCAGGGATTTGGTGAGAATAAAATCAGTTCACAAGTCGTCGAGCAAATAAAATATAGAAGCTTTGCAAATATTGGGAAAACAGCAATCCTAAAGATCCAGGTATCCAATTGTTGTAATCAATTCAAGATATTCTATAGATGTAAGGACAGAGTTGGGATTACAAATGTATATCTATTGTGGGGTTATGTACGGTGAAGTTCCAAAACCCTATATGTCTCACCCAAGGGCTCTCTCCATAAAGGTTGTTGAGGCTGCAGTATTGAAAGGATCAAAGGATAAGAATTACTCTCAAATACCCATGCCCAAACCCAAGGAATCAAAGATAAGTCAAAACGGTTAAGGTTGTGACACTCGAAACCGAAATAGAGGATGTTGAGTCTCACTACTACCTCGAAAAAAAAATCCAAGACTAGGTTAAAGCAAATATTCTACTTTGGATCAAAAGCAAAAGCAAAGGTCATACGATAGAGGAAATCACGGCTAGATCTTGAAGAACCACGACCATGGTTTTCAAGAACAAACTGTGGAAAAGGTTGTCGACGAGGTTTCTCGCAACTCTCAGGGTCCAATCTGTTTAAGTTCAATCTATCATCATCTAAGCCACAACTATCAACCCTTCACCTTAGAATTGCTAAAGGGTTTTAGCCAATAACCATCATCATTGAATCAAATATCAAGTTTAAAAGAGAAAAAGGTAAAATCCTCGAAAACTCTATGATATTCGAATAATCAATCTCAAATCCGAACAAAAAATGTATGTGTTTAATGAATGCGGAAGAGGGAACAAAAATCCTCACAACAATCTCGAGGAACAATGAAGAACGGGATGTCAATCCGTCTCTAAATGTAAACCCTAAGATAATCTCTAAGTACGCAATCTCCAAATCGCGTCCTTCTCGAAAACTTCCCAAGCAATGATCCAAAATCTCTCTTCGGGTGTAAGCGGCCGTCAATGCAAACCTCCCCTTTTTCTCCCTCCTTCAGCCTTCTTATAGGGAAAAAATAGGGTTAGGAGAAAGCCCGATAACTATTGCTGACGTGGCAAATATGACACGTGGCAACGTCATGGGAATCATGGTCTACTGTGCAGCTCCTTGAGACATCTCAGAAGATCCCTCATGTCCTAGTAGATCTAGGGCCCGTCTGCCAGCTCTAACAGCCTCCTCAAAACGTCTAAGGTACTCTCTAAACTCCGGTCCTCCCATGGAGACACCGTCTGCATTATAAGAGTGGGCTCAATGTGAATGATGTCTCCTAGATCCACCACTCCCCGTATCTAGGACGACACTCTCGGCGACCTCCTTATGTATCTCCTCCACCACTGGTGGATCAGCAGCGGGAACTGGTCCCTCACCTACCACACCCGGAGGACTGGGTGGTCTACCTCTACCTCTACCTACAGCGGCAACAACTCTAGTCCAAGCCATCTACAGGTTATGAACACCTAACTTATAAGGCTCTATATAGGCTATATGTATAGATATATATACACTTAACACATACACATACATAATCCATAATACATATATGCATATCTACAGTGCAGAGATCCATAGCAGAAGTGGGGACTTCTCGTACATTCTAATCCAAACCACATTTAAACGTAAAAACCTTTGGAAAATGTCAGACCCCTTTCGGGTTCTGTTTATTTTACCTATCAAACCTGTTTGTAGATAGCAAGTGCCATTGTTGGCAACCTAAGGCTCTAATACCAACTCTGTAACACCCAGAATCCGCGGGACTCGGGATGCCACATTGGGCTAGGATCTCACAATGGATCCTAACCCTAGCTTGACAACAAATTCACTGGACCTTACAACTTGGCAATGACATATATAAATCAAATGCATAAAATGGTATAAACTGTACAACCAAAAGGTAAAACTACATAGCCGAGTATAAACAATTTCGTTTGGCACGTTACTCGGGTCATGAGAAATAGATAAATAAAAAGGGACAAGTAAGAAACAAGGAAACTTATCTTCCATGACCGGTATCAAATCATGTCATCGAGCGAATATGATTCGTGTGACCCCTTGAGTGGTAGGAGCCGGAGGTTCATTTGTAGGGACAATACTCTTACTACCTCTTCCTTCGGTAGCGTGAACCTTGGGGCTGGAAGTACGGGATCCGGAAGTGTGAGCATCTACAACATCGGGAGAGATTCGAGGAGGGTCTCATTTTGTCGGCGCTTTAGTTGTGTCATCGATAACTTGTTGCCTCTTTCGTCTTGCATAGTCAACTAAAATTTCTTGCGGATTCATAGGCAAAAGTGTGATCCGTTTTCCATTATATTGGAACATGTACCGGTTGAGATGACCATCATGAAAAGTTTTACGGTCAAATTGCCATGGTCGTCCCAACAATACATGTGTGGCAGACCATATCAACATAGGAGCCAATAGAAAACGTCACCCACTCTTATTGTGTGACGGTGTCACAAGACTTATCGGACATCCATTGGAGTCCGTAAGGTTGTGGGTGGGGGTTGTAGGCAACTTAAAGTGTTTCACCACTTTTTCGTTAACAATATTACAACACGAACCCCCATCGATGATAAGAGAGAGACTAGTGTCATTGACCAAGCAACAAAGGCACACAAAAAGATTCCTACGGGGTGTAGCTAAGAAAGGCCTCCATAAGATGATAGGAACCGGATAGTCCATTGGGATGTCCAAAACAACAAAATCTATTGGCACATAGAACTTCCCGAGTTGCACCGGTATGTCTTCCAAGATTCCTACGGGGTGGGCTATTGAACGGTCCGCCATATAGAGGGTCATCTTGACCGGATTTTTCTCTCCTAGCCCAACCTTGTTGCAAAGTGCAAGCGGGATAATGCTTACACTTGCTCCAAGATCACATAGGGCTTCATACTTCACTTCTCCAATCCCAATTGGCACACAAAAAGATCCTGGATCTCTTAGCTTAGGAGGCATCTCCTCCTTCATAGTTTGGATCAACTCGGAAGATCTCTTTGTCATTCTCACTTCTCCATACTCCTCCAACTTCCTTTTGTTCGAGAGTATTTCCTTAAAAAATTTTCCATAGGCCGGCATAACTAGAATAGCATCCATGAACGGAATGTTAATATGCAATTTAGACATGAGTTCAAGGAATTTACCGAAATGTTTGTCCAAACGAGCTCTTGCTCGTGATTGTGGGAATGGTAGTGCTGGCTTGTATGGAGGTGGTGCCACATATGTTGGCTCATCATCCTTGCTCTTGCCTCCTTCTTGCAATGGCTCTTCTTCCACCACTACTTGCTTTCCTTTGTCATTTCCCTTAGGCAAGGGATCCTTCATGCTTAACCCACTCCTTGTTGTGATTGCCAACACTTGGCCTCTTGGGTTATCTTCGGTCCTTCAGGGAAGCTTTCCCGGATCCCTTTGTGCTTCACCCGCCTTTTGGAACACTTGTGCTTCTAGCACCTTTTGATCCTTCAAAATGGAAGTCACCGTGCTCTCAAGTCCACTCAACCTTCCAAGCAATTGCTCAAACATCATCTCGGTTCTATCCTTTGGAGGTTGAATAAATCCGGGTGGAGGCTCTTATGAAGCCTTAGGTGGTTGAGCTGCGGTTGTGGAAGCGGGAGGGTTCAAGGCACCATCCGGGTTAGAATAGGAAAACCCGGGATGGTTGTGGTTAGGCCGGTAATTGTTGAATTGCCGGCTGTTGTTGTTGAAGTTCCTTGGGCCTTGATAGTTGTTGTAGTTTCCCCTTCCCATGTAGTTCACATCTTCCCCCTTGGAAGACAAGCTTGCTTGCACTTGAGGGCTTGCTTGATTCTTCAAAGTTGTAGCACACAACTCCCTCAAAGACTTAAGCTCATTGTTGATCGCATCAAGCTTGAAATTACTCATGGTGACTTCACTCACTTCATATGCTCCCGGTTTCCTCCCATCACTCTTCCTATGGGAATACTTTTCTATCACTAAAGCTTGTTTCTCTACAAACTCCCAAGCCTCATCCACATTCTTCTCCTTGGCTATCCTCATCAAGCCCCTTGAAGTAAATATCCAATAGCTCTATCTTCAGTATACCATTGTGTGGACAATATAGGAGGAGGTCCTTGAACCTCTCCCAAGATTTGAATAGGCTTTCTCTATCCTTCATCACGAAGGCATTGATCTTCCCTCTTAGCTCGGTTGTCTTGGAAGGCGGGAAGAATTTAGTCAAGAACTCGGTTGTCATCTCCTCCCAAGTACTCACACGTCCTAGTGTAATCGATTGGTACCAAGCCAAGGCTTTATCCTTAAGAGAGAAGGAAAAAGCCCTAAGCTTGTGGTTGTTGTTCTCCAATCTAGGCGGCCTTAGAGTCTTTATCAAGATCTCATAATTCATCAAGTGTTGATGAGGAGACTCTCCTTCCATCCCTCCAAATTGATTGTGCAGGATCATTTGTAGCACTTGAGGGCGGAGCTCATAATCATGGGTTGCGGGATCTCCTAAGTTTACACCCGGATGGTGCACTCTTTGGGCTGGATCCATACGTTGCCCTAACGTTTGTGGCTCCTCAATCATAATCGGCTCAAACCAAATGTTGACCGCCGGCTGCGGTGGTGGTGGAGGTGGGTTGTTGACGATTAAGCTCTCTTTGTACAAGAGCTTGCCTAATCTGTTCAAATTCCTTCCTAGTTGCTTCTTGCCTCTCATTGGCAAGTCTCCTCTCATTCTCCAAGAGTTCATCTCTTAACCTAATTTGCTCTAAAGCCTCATCCAACTCATCTTGAAGATCTCTTGCGGCCATCTCCTTCTTCTGCTTAATGCTCTTAGATCTAGCTCTAAGGGTTTTCTCCGGTTCGGGATCGAATGGAGCAAAATCCTTGCCACGAGACTTCGCATGCACCTAAAAAATGAGAGACGTCCTGAAAATGCAAAGACACAAACCAAACAAGATCAAAATCAACAAGAAAGACCTACACTATAAACAATCACAAAAATGACTCAATCTAGACCTAGTCCCCGGCAACGGCGCCAAAAACTTGTTACGCTAAGATCGTAGCACGCAAAAGTCTTACATTTATAACCCGATATATTTTTCCTAACTCCAAGCGAACCCACAGTGTATGGGTCGTTTTGTAGTAAGGATAGTATTCCGAGGTCGAACACAAAGACTAAGATGAAATTGAATCAAATAGTGACTAAGGATAATGTAGACCTAGTTTGAGAAAAGAGAAAAAAAATAAAAAATTAAAATCTCAATGTTTTTGGATTGGTTTTGTGGTGATCAATCAAGGATCACAAATCATGCAAGATTAACAAACAACTAAGCTAACAACACAAATAAGCAACACAAACACAAGATATATGATCAAAGAAGGAAAAGCGGATTCTAGGGGTTAGGAGTTCCGGTTATGGCATTGGACTCAAGCTTCTAATCAATCTTGGACTAGCTATGGTATGTTGGGAAAGGTTGTTTCTCAAATGGAACCAATCACCGGGTAGGTCTCATGATCCACTAATCTTGAAACTAAGGTCCCATTACCGGGTAAGTCTCTAGCAACCTAAGTTTGGGAAATCTACACTAACCGGATTGCTATCTAGGGATATAACCTCTCCTTACCGGGTAAGTCTCGGGAAGGCAAGTCCTAAACATCAATCCTAGCACACTCAATCCAATAGCGGCTTATGAGGCTCACTACTACCTAGAGTTCATCATCTTTGGTACTTAAGATCGGAAATCACCGGGTAGGTCTCTTTCCTCACTTAGATTGCTAGCATTAGGTCACCCTAGGCTAGATTAAGCTTAACAAACACTAGGATTTCAACAATCTAACATCCTAACATGCAGATTTATCAATACAAGCAGGTCAGACAAAATCACGGTAGTTCATCTCATTCCACGGCCATGGTCTAGCTAGAACAAATCGTGATTTCTAACAGCACTTAAGTACGAGCAAGCAAATCATCCAAAGATACATTAAGTCTATTCTATGGTAGTCAAGCCATAACCATCATTCCCTTACCCTAGAATCGCATCTATTTACCCAACAACATGCATCTTAACAATCAAACTCAACAAGCATACATCCATGGTTTCCATTAGCAAGATTGTGAAATGAAAGAGAAACGAAACAAGTAGGATAAGAAAATCAAGCTGAATAAAAGTCAAGAAGGACTTACAACCCTTCAAAAGAAGGTTTGAATCGTTTCTTACAACCCTAGTAAATGTCTTCAACCAAACTCACTCAAAACCACTCAAAAACTATGAAAACTATGAGACTGGTGTTCTTCTTCTTCTTCTTCACCAAATGAGAGTGTTTCTTCTCCTCCAAGAGTAGCTCCAATCCAATGATGTGTTGTTGCGAGAGTGTGGAAGAGAATGGAATGATGGGGTGTGGGTGCTGTCTTTTGAGAATCAGCCTCCAAGACTACTTATAGCCTCCACCAAAAGCAAGAGTCGGTTATGGAGATTGTGGGACAGCTGTCCCAGCTGTCCAAAGGGAATCATAGTCCAATTCCACGGCCGTGGATGTGTCAGTGACCGTGGTTTTGGTTTTTCAACTTTCTTTTGATCGTTGAGCCATGAGTTGGTGCAAGGCATGCACCAACATGGTCCTATGTTTTCTCCTTAGCTCCTAGCTTGCATCTTAATGAGTCCTAAAGTGTGTCATCGCGAGGAACGATCCTCGAATGAATCGATTAAGCTCCATAAGTTCCCCAAAATACCTACAAAACCGACAATAGTGCGTGTAGACGTCTATCTCGACAATATGCATGGATTAATCGTAAACGTCATGAACTAATGCCAAACTATGCATGAATAGCGGCAAAAACTATCTAAATGGATGCCTAAACTAACGTCATAAATCGTGTTATCACTCAGTAGCACACCTATCCTATGGGGCATCTACAACATGGTAATAAACCATTATCTAACCATACGTATATAGAGTAATGCGTAAGCACAATCACACACATGGAAAGATAAACACTCAGCAGCACACCTATCCTGTGGGCGTAAGGGTGGCTCACAGGTGGCACGGGGGCGGATCCTGGCCGGCGCTGGGGCGGCTGCAAGGTGGCGTGGGGGCGGATTGACAGAAGAAAACACCACCTTAGCTCTTTCTTCACTTCTTCCTTCGATTCTTTACTCCTTCACTCCAACATCTACATACATATAGAACATACAAATATATACATCAACACAAGCCAAACATGGCTGAAACATGATCCAAGCCTAAGGAAACTAAGCTAGGCTAAGGAAAATGGAGAGATAGGAAATGGACGGATTGTTTAACGACAAGTACTACTTGCTTTTGGTCTTTTGACCTTTTTTCAAAAATCCGATTTTTTGAATGGACCGGTTTGCCGGACGTCTTTTAAACTTTTTTGTGGAATTGTTTCTTTTTGAAACTTTTGATTGCAACTTTTGAATGCAAAAGATGAATCCACTTTTTCTTTTTGAAACAAATCCATTTTTTAAGAGTTTTTCTTTGTTTTTGTTTTTTTTTTAATATCAAAGATGTGATATCCGATTTTGTCAACAAAAAATCCCAAGAAGTTGGTGAAATTGATTAAAAAAGTTGTCGGATTGGGTGAGGAAAAACGTTTTTTCTTTTAATGGTTTGATGGCAAACCAAAAATATCCTAAATTTGCTTAGCAAAATATATCGAGAAAAAAAAAATTCAAAAATTGGGATGAAGATACCAAGAACTTGATGAAGATGATGATGATGATGATGATGAACAAAAGGCAAAAAGGATGAATGCGAAAACGCACAAAAACAAGAGTAAAGATTACTTATCTTAGATCCCTTTGCTCTGATGTCAATTTCATGCGTCCTTGGACACTGTTAGCATGAAATATTGCGATATTCTAGGCACTTATTCTAGTTGTTTTTCATTCATTATAGTGTTCATGGATAAGGTATTGAAGCATTTGTTAGCTTGTTCATCTATATTCTTGATATGGAGGTCTACATTAGCTTTGTGTTGATTATAGGTGAATAAGAGCTGAAACCGGACCATTTGAGAGAGATAAGAGAGGATTCGATCATATCCAAGGATTAGGAACACATCAAGGAAGCCAAAGAAGGAGCTAAGATGGAGAATGTCACGACACAAAGGAAACCACAAGCAATGTACACTTCCATGCCCTAAATTACGGCCGTAGAACAGTCCACGCTCTAAACCACGGCCGTGGATCTTGGCATCATGAGCGTGGAGCATTCCAGTAAGTTACACGGCCTAAAGTACGGTCGTGGAAGTCACAAGAGACTGTAACTCAATTACACGCCCTAAACCACGGCCATGGAATCCCTTGAGACCGTGATTTAGGCGATCTTTTGACGAGTCTTCATTTACCACTTTATTTACGTGATGGGCCGGGACGGTTACTTTTGCCCCGTCTTATAAAAAGGTCAGAGAAGAGAGTTTTGAACATCGACGCTTACGACCTATTCCCGTGACATTAGCGTCGGATCTCGCGGAGACGTGACGGCCGCTTACCTTGCTTCGAATATTCTTGCCTAGGGCGGATTGAAGATCGCCGAAGGTTTTTACCTTTTTCTTAGGGTTAGTTATTGAAGACGGATTGACAACCTGTCCTTCATATTTACCCTAGGTTATTGTGAGATTTTGTGTTATATTCTGAATCCATTGAGTATTCCAATTTGTGCTTTGGATTTGAGATTGACTTTGAGTTATATTCGAGTTTCCGAGGGTTTTCATCTTTCATTCTTCTTAATTTGATTTTTGATATCATGACAACAGTTATTGGCTAAAACCCTTTAGCAATTCTAAGGTGAAGGGTCGATAGTTGTGGCTTAGATGATGATAGATCGATCGTAACTTGATTGGATCTTGAGAGTTAGAGAGATCTCGTCGACGAACCCAAATCACGGCTTGTTCTTGAAGTTCCACGGCCGTGGTTCTCAAGATCTGACCGTGATTAACCCTAGTTTACGAACTTTGCTTTTACTTTGATCAAAGATTAAAGATTAGCATTAATCTAGTCTTGGTTTATCCTTTTCTAGATAGTAGTGAGACTCATCACCCTCTATTTCGATTTTAAGTTTGGGTATTTGAGATTAATTCTTGTCCATAGAACCATTCTATATTGAAGTCTCAACAACCCTTATAGTGAGTTTCTTTAGATAAGTCATATAAAGTCTTGGAACTTCACCATACATTGCTTTACTTTAGCATACCTTTACAACTCCTAACTTTTTCCTTAGTTCTTTAGTATATCTTGAATCGATTGCCACAATTAGATACCTGGATCTTTGGGATTGTTGTTTTCTCAATATTTGCAAAGCTTATTATACTTACTTGCATGACGATTTGCGAACTGAATTTGTTCCCCCCAAATCCCTGAGTTCGATACTCTGGAATTCTTGCTTTACTACGCCGATCCGTACACTGCGGGTTCGCTTGCTTTTATTCTAGTTTTATAAAATTAAATCTTAGGGCGAACAAGTTTTTGGCGCCGTTGCCGGGGATTTGGTTTAGGCCGAATTCGGTTATCGGTTGTCAAGCTTGGGAGCTTTGCTCTTGTCATTTGATATCTCTTTTGAGTGATATTTGCAGGTTATCTTTGGTATATGCGCAGGTCTAGCACCAACAAAGACCTCTTACCTCTTGATCAAGAACTTGAGAAGACTTTGAGAAAGATGCTCAAAGAAAGAAAGATGGCTGAAAGTAAAGAGAGGGATATCCAAGCGGAGTTGGATGATTCCGAAGCTCGACTTAGATGGAGCGAGAAGACTCGCAAGGAAGAATCGGAGCGTCATCAATTGCAAATTGATAAGCTCAAGTACATGATGCTTCAAATGAGGTTGGAGATGAGTGATTCCAAGAAGAAGAAGAGAAGGAAACCAACAAGATCGGTTAGAACCGACTCATCCGATGAAGAGAGCGACTCCTCCATGCAATCACTAGAGGACATTGATTCAACGATCAATGCGAATCAGAATAATCCAAGACCAGCTGCCAATTATCGTATCCCGGCTGGAGGTGCGAGAGCCGCTCGTGTAGATGAAGAGCCAAGAACTCTTGGCCAAAGATTGGATCCAATTCAGCAACCACGCCGACTAGGTGTGAACTATGATGCTGACGATATTCAGGGGTTTAGCTTCAACCCACAAATTATTATCATCGTTCGCCAAAGCCAGTTTGGAGGAACGAGTGTCGAATCTCCACATCAACATTTATAGAATTTTGAGATCTTGATGGAGACAATGAAGCCAAAGAATGTAACCACCAACAATTACAAGATCATGCCATTCTTTTTCTCTTTGAAGGGGAAAGCTTTATCGTGGTATCAAGCCCTTCCAAATGGAAGACTCAACACATGGGAGGATCTATCTTCGGAGTTCCTAATCAAGTTCTTTACGCCATCCAAGACGGAGGAGTTGAGAGGTAAAAGTAATGCTTTTTCTATGAGATCTAATGAAAGTATGTTTCAGTCTTGGGAAAGATTTCAGGATTTATTATTGGATTGCCCACACCATGGCATTTCCAAATTGGAGTTATTGGAGATAAATTACAAGGAGATGGATGTGAAAACACAATTTAAGCTCCAATCCCTTTCATGTTGCACATTCATTGACATGAGGGAAGATGACGCTTGGGACTTCATTGAGAAGCAAGCCTGAGTCATTGAGAAGTACTCTCACCGGAAAGTGGAAGCTAATCGAGTGGAGCAAGGAGCAAAGCTAACACAAGCTGCTCAAACTCAAATCTTTTCTCTCAACACCGAGATTAAAGAATTGAAGGAAGTTGTCAAGGCTAGCTTTCCAAAGCCCGGAGCAAGATGTTGGTTATTTAGGAAACAACAATAACCACAATAGGAATGAGAAGACCAATCGCAACAGCGGGAACAATAACCAGAACAATTGGAACAACAACAACCGGAATAACAATTGGAACAACAATAGGGGTTCAAAGAACAATAATTGACGTTCCAACCAACAACAAAGCTCCGGTAATTCTTATCCCAATTCAAGAAATTCACTAACTCCACCATCTTCTTCTTCCATTCCTTTGAAAAGTCAGGGGCAAACATCAAATAGTGGAAGCACTTCGGGGAAAGAGAAGCCCGATCCCATGTTGGAAACGATCTTAGGAAAGCTTCAAGCATTAGAGAGTCACATCACTAAGGTTGATAAAGCCCAAAAGGTTTTAGAAAACCAAATGTTCAGCAATGCTGAGAAAGTTCCTAGAAATCAAGGAAAACTTCCAGGAAAGACGGAGGATAACCCGAAAGGAAGGGTGATGGCTATCACAACTAGGAGTGGAGCAACAACCACCGACCCACAGCCTAAGTTTGTGGAAGTTCCCGTCGAAAAGGAGAAGAAAAGGGGGAAGGAGAAGGAAGACATCTACATTCCTCCTCCAGCTTACAAACCTCCCCTACCATTCCAACAATCTAGAGCAAGAGCGCGTCTAGACAAGCAATTCGGTAAGTTCATTGAACTCATGAGCAAACTGCATATTAATATACCTTTCATTGATGCAATTGTAGGTATGCCAGCATATGGAAAGTTCTTAAAGGAGATTCTCTCTAACAAGAGGAAACTAGAAGACTTTGGAGAAGTCAAAATGAGTTCGGAATCGTCGGATCTCATCAAGACGATGAAGGAAAAGATGCCTCCAAAGCTGAAGGATCCGGGGTCATTTTGTGTTCCAATCGGAGTAGGAGATGTCACATATGATGCATTATGTGATTTAGGAGCAAGCGTTAGCATTATTCCGCTTGCCTTATGCAGGAAGATCGGTCTAGGCGAGCCTAAACCGGTGAAGATGACGTTATATATGGCGGATCGATCCATAACTCGTCCCGTCGGTATCATTGAAGACGTCCCGTCAAGCTTGGTAAGTTCTATGTTCCAATAGATTTTGTTGTGCTTGACATTCCTGCAGATAGTCCGGTCCTGATCATACTCGGAAGACCATTTCTTGCAACATCCGGTTGTATGGTGGATTGCAAGAATGCTAGACTCGCCTTCGACATAGGAAAGGAAAAGGTAGAGTTTGTTCTTTCCACTTTGATGAAAGAACCAACTCTTGAAGAGGATATATTTAACATCCATGACGAAGAGCTATCTAGAGAAGAAGTAAGTTTGATTCTCTTCAAAGATCCTTTGCAAAAGGTGATCGCCATGAGCATTATGGACATAGGAGAGGAAGAGGAATACAACGAGGAAATTGAAGCTTTAGAGGAGAAAAAGGAAGTGCATGAAGAAGAGTTTGAAAAACTCTACGAGGGGTCAGAAAACGTGAGGAATCACGGCTAGTCGTGCTATTCCACGGCCGTGGTTCCCACCAACATGACCGTAATTTGCTATTCAGAGGACTCCAGTAAGTTACACGGCTAAAACCACGGCCGTGGAACTATCAGAGGTGCCGTAACTGATTAACACGCCCTAAACCACGGCCGTGGAGGAAACAGAGGTGCCGTAATTTTGGGAAAATATGAGGACAATTACGTTCTTTATAACACTTCTCTTGAGTCTTCTCCAACAACTTCTATACCCTTAGAGACATCTAAGGAAGCATTGGACACTCCTCAAGAGCCACTAGAGACTCCAATAGTGATGGAATTGAAGCCACTTCCCACACATCTAAGGTACACATTTCTAGGACCTAATTCTACCTTTCCGGTAATTGTTAGTTCCGATCTAAGTGAAGATGAACATAGTAAGCTTATGGTTGTTCTAAAGAAACATAGGAAAGCCTTAGGTTACACTATAGAGGATCTAGTAGGAATCAAGCCTTCATTATGCATGCATAAGATCCTAATGGAAGAAGATTTTAGAACTTCGCGACAACCTCAAAGGCGGTTAAATCCGAACATGAAGGAGGTTGTCAAGAAGGAGATTCTTAAGCTACTTGATGCAGGTATCATCTACCCTATCTCCGATAGCAAGTGGGTGAGTCCCGTACAGGTTGTTCCAAAGAAGGGAGGAATGACGGTCATCACCAATAAGAACAATGAGCTCATTCCTACAAGAACCGTGACAGGATGGAGGATGTGCATAGACTACCACAAGCTAAACAACGCAACGAGGAAGGACCACTTCCCACTACCATTCATCGATCAAATGCTTGAGAGGTTAGCACAACACTCACATTTCTGTTATCTTGACGGTTATAGTGGTTTCTTTCAGATTCCGATACATCCGGACGATCAAGAGAAGACCACGTTTACGTGCCCATGGGGTACGTTCGCTTATAGGAGAATGCCGTTCGGGCTTTGCAACGCCCCAACCACCTTCCAAAGGTGCATGATGGCTATCTTCTCGGAGTACATAGAGGAGATCATGGAGGTATTCATGGATGACTTTTCTGTTTATGGTTCCTCTTTCGATAATTGTCTTTCTAACCTTTCTCTTGTGCTACAAAGGTGTGAAGACACTAACCTAGTTCTTAATTGGGAGAAGTGTCAATTTATGGTGAAGGAAGGCATTGTACTTGGACACTTGATCTCTAGTAGAGGGATCGAAGTAGATAAGGCTAAGATAGAAACTATAGAAAAGCTCCCTCCTCCATCATAGGTGAAGGGGATAAGAAGCTTTATAGGACATGTTGGATTTTATAGACGTTTCATAAAGAATTTCTCTAAGATATCAAAACCGCTTACTAATCTATTGATGAAGGATGCAGTTTTTGATTTTTCACATGAGTGCTTAGATGCGTTTCATAAGATTCGGGAAGCTCTAATCTCAGCCCCGATCATTCAACCTCCGGATTGGAATCTTCCATTCGAGGTTATGTGCGATGCAAGTGATGTAGCTATAGGAGTTGTGCTTGGGCAAAAGAAGGAAGGACGAACCCATGCTATCTACTACGCTAGCAGGACGCTAGACGAAGCGCAGCTTAACTACGCCACTACTGAAAAGTAATTTTTAGCTATTGTTTATGCATTTGAAAAGTTTCGTTCTTATCTTGTAGGTGCAAAGGTGATTGTATACACGGATCATGCTGCGATCCGGTATCTACTTGCAAAGAGGATGCGAAACCAAGGCTGATTAGATGAATTCTTCTCCTACAAGAATTCGATCTAGAGATCCGTGATAAGAAGGGTTCGGAAAATTCTTTTGCGGATCATTTGAGTCGTCTACCACATCTAGAAGACGACAATCTACCTATAGATGACTCCTTTCCGGGCGAGCATTTACACATCATAGAGGAGTGCATCGACAAGATTACTAAAGGTAACGAACCATGGTTTGCTGATTTTGTTAACTATTTGGTTTGCCAGGAAATACCACCCGGACTATCCTATGCACAAAGGATGTCCGGGAATACTTTTGGAATGAACCTCTCCTCTTCAAGAGAGGTCCTAACGACATCATTCGACGATGTGTGCCGGAAGACAAGATGCAAAGCGTCATCCGTCATTGTCATTCACTACCTTGTGGAATACACGCTAGCTCGAACAAGACTAGCACTAAGTTATTGCAATCTGGATTCTTTTGGCCTACTTTATTTAAAGATGTGCAAACCTTTGTTTCCTGTTGTGATGCTTGTCAAAGAACAGGGAACATATCTAGGAGAAACGAAATGCCTCTTAACAACATTTAGGAAGTAGAGATCTTTGACGTTTGGGGAGTAGACTTCATGGGACCATTCCCATCATCTTGTGGAAACCAATACACACTTCTAGCTGTAGATTATGTTTCGAGATGGGTTCAAGCAATTGCCTCTCCCACTAATGATGCCATGGTTGTGGTTATGTTCTTTAACAAGACTATTTTCCCAAGGTTTGGGACACCACGGACTATCATTAGTGATGGAGGCTCTCACTTCATTGCCCGACGATTCGAAGCTCTACTAGCTAAGTATGGGGTGACTCACAAGATCGCCACCCCTTACCATCCACAAACGAGTGGACAAGTGGAGATTTCGAACCGGGAAATTAAAGGAATCCTAGAGAAAACAGTTTCGAAGACAAATAAAGATTGGTCTTTGAAACTAGATGACGCATTGTGGGCATACCGGACTGCATACAAGACTCCCATAGGAACGACACCATACAACCTTGTGTATGGGAAGTCTTGTCACTTACCGGTAGAGTTGGAACATAAGGCGTATTGGGCGGTAAAGTGGTTGAACTTCAGCATGAAGGAAGCGGGCGAGAAGCGCCTCTTAGACCTTAGCGAGCTTGAAGAACTTCACTTAAACGCCTACGAGAACGCCAAGATCTACAAGGAGAGAGCAAAGCGTTGGCATGATAAGCATATCATTCCAAAGGACCTCAAGGAAGGAGATCAAGTTCTCCTCTTCAATTCGAGACTTCGTCTCTTTCCAAGTAAGCTTAAATCTCGTGGGACCGGACCTTATCTAATCAAACACGTTTTTCCCCATGGCGCAGTTGAAGTATGGGGTGAAAAAGCCGGAAGCTTCAAGGTGAACGGTCAACGACTCAAGAAGTACTCACCGGAACTCCAAGCTGAGGAGTTCGCACCTACCGCACTCGAATAGGTGCAAGTACGGTCTAGCTGCGGACCTTAAACAAGCGCTTCTTGGGAGGCAACCCAAGGTATTGCACTTATGCTTTTGTTTTTCATTCTTAGATTAGATTAGTCTAGACGTTTTTTGTTTTGTTTTGCCCTCGATACCTTCCGGTATGTTGTGTTTTTGGATGCAGGAGCAATGGAATAAGCAATGGGAAAGGAAAAAGTTGGAAGAAATTGACGAAACTCGGATTTTGGCACATTAGAGAGAGTTCCACGCCCTAAACCACGGTCGTGGAGGCTACAGTGACCGTAATTCTTCAAAATCTGAGAAAAATCACCAAAAACCACGGGTCCGTACAAAACCACGGCCGTGGAAACCCCCGAGTGACCGTGATTTTCAAAAAATTTTACGGCCACTATATAAACCACCTTCCTTCATAAAAACACCCTCATTCCCTCTTCCACGCCCCTCTTCCACGCCCTAAACTCCGAAAAATCTCCACCTCTCGCAAATCCTCATTCGGTAATCGTTTCGAACAATTTTTGGTGCTAAAGTGGAGCATTTTCATTCCTCTACAAGATCCAATCGACAAAACAAGTGAACAATCCCTCCAGAAGGCCGAATTTGGATTAAAGATCCAAAAACCTAGGTTTTTACTCTTCTTCTCTTCTTTGTCAATTCGGGCTAAATTTTCGATAGAACTTAGAGAAATTGCATAGGATTGAGATTGGAATCAGTCTAGGACAGGTTCTGCTGAGTTTGTTGTTGCTTTTGTTGAGATTTGAGCAAGTCAGAGACGAATCACGGTCTCTGGGACTTCCACGGCCGTGGAATAGGAAGAACAGACCGTGGTTTTTTCTGGAATTGAGAAAATGTTCACAAGAAGTACAAGAAAGAAAAAGAAGAGAAAGGGTGATAGTTCCTCTTCTTCCCATACCCCTCCTAGTGAACCACCATCACCTCCACGCCCTAGAAACCCAAACATTCACCCAAACTATCTTGATGCTTTAGAAAAGATCGAGGAGAGACCGGTCATAGGACCTAAATACCTCTTCCTTGAGGAGTTGGAGCCACTTAATATGGTGAATGACTTGACATGGCTCTTGGATAGAGCCGGACTGATTATCTTCTCCGCTATTAGAGCGGATGCATATGAGGAGATTACGAGGGAGTTTGTCATTTCCTTCGAGCATAGCCACGTCGAGAGGACGATATCCTTTAGATTGATGGAGATGGACTATGAGTTCTCCATCCAGCAGTTTGGAGCCTTCTTTGGGTTCCATGAGACCTTTAATGGTCGTTTCCCTAGCGGTGTATACGCTAAGGACTTTTGGGAGGACATAGCTATGATTTACGCTAGCAAGGACCGCTGGCAGCCAGCTGACACCAAGGCTAAGCTCATCTACCACTTAGCCTTGAAGATAGCTCATAGGGTCCTTTCCGAGTGCCTATTCCCTAGGACCGAGACCCCCAAAAGATTAAGACCGATGAGCTATTCCTTCTTTACGCTATGCTGCACGGTAGACCCGCCGATTGTGCCACCCTCTTAGCCACCACCATTAGTAAGCTTAAGAACAAGAGGGCCGGGAACATTGGGTATGGTGGGATGGTTACCCACATAGCTACGCAGCTCGGGATTGATTGCTCCGCATGCACTAGGATAATGGCGAGACCTTTGGGTCTCAAGAGCCTTATGACTAGGGGTATGATCTTTCCTAGACACCGAGGTCCACCTACTTCTGCTATGTCATGGGAGGATAGAGGAGGTAGAGGCATTCCATGGCTTCCCGAGTATTCCATTATGGCTGGACGCCATAATTGGAAGGAGAATTTTGCTGCTATGCATGCGAATAGGTTAGCAGCACCTCCCTACATCCCCGATGAGATTCCAGCTGCTGATGTTGATGAGGATATAGGAATAGCTCATCGGTCTCCCCGCCCTTCTAGACCTTCCGGTGCTTCTTCCTCTCGCCGTGCTAGTGTGAGCGAGAGACCGACATGGATGGATACTCCTCCCGCTTGGTACGGAGCACAGCCGGAGTAGATGGGAGCTCCACCACCATGGTATGCATAGCCACCAGCAGCACCGGACCCACAGGATGCACCAGCGTGGTACGGCAAGGCACCGGCATGGTATGAGCAGCTACCGGAGTGGGCTACCGACCTTTCTAAGAGAGTCGGCAATTTGGAGATCCGCCAGGACGCTCGAGATGTACGAGCTGATGAGCATGACCGGATAATGAGGGATATCTACCGCCAGCAGTTCGGGCGGAACTTCAGCTCCGACTTCTACCCGTTTCCACCACCGCCTCCACCGTAGTGATGAGTTATGCCGATTGACAGTTTCAGCCGCCCCACCGCCATCTAGTGAGTTCATTTTTTTTTCTTTCTTTTTCTTATTTCTTTTTGAACATTGAGGACAATGTTTGTCCTAAGTATGAGGTGGGGTGTGACTATGTGTTGTAATTACTCTACTACATTTGCTTGCCTTCATCGATGACACTTTGCATGTTTCGTTTCATAGTCACACGTTTCATTGTTACATTGCATGAAAAAGTTTTGAAAATTTCTGAAAAGGTTTTGTGCCTATAAGAATTGAGATGATTTCTATGATAGTTCCTACTTGTGGATTGAATTTTTTATGACAACTGCATGTCTAAACGAATAATGAATTGAAAAGGAATTGAATGTGTTGATTATCCTTTCTTGCAAGTTTCATAATATGAAGAGTTTTATCTAAATCATATTGATAAGTTGAGGTTGAAATCACATGATGATTTCTTATACTTCTCTATGAAATGATTAAGGCAATTCGACCTTTTCTTTCTTCTTTCTTTGATCACTTAGCCCCACAATGAAAGTAATTACCTCCCTTACTTATCCGGGAATTTGGAGGAGTTGATATTTGGCATGTTTGATGTGGGAGGGCCATGAAAGAAAATTCTTGCACTCAAAGAATAGAATTAATAGGTTTGGGGAAGTCAATCATCACGATGAGTAACTTGGCACCATTCACATAGCCGGGTGTTTGTGTCTTGCCAAAGTCAGATTGAGCGATATTCCTAGCGGATTATGGTATGTGCATCAAGGGTTTGAGGCATCTCGAAATTGAGAAACGCCAATCTCCTAGGCTTCGGTTTTTGTGCATCGTTGTCCATAACTCCAAAAGTAAAGTAAAAAAAAATAATGTGAAAAAGAAGAGAGCAAAGCTCAAAGTTGATGGTGTTGAAATTCAAAATAAAAAGAAAAAGAGTTGGGTTGTCCACTTTCCCGGTTTCATGCACCACATTCCTTATAAGTTTCCCTCCCTTCCGCATTCTAGACCTTACTTGGAAGTCCTTAAGATCAAAAGAATGTTATTTGGCTTAGTGATCTAAATTGAAGTTTCTTATGCTTGATTTTGATAATGTTTGAAGGTTATGATGTTTGCCTTAAAGTTTAACCAATTCATGATGTTTCTTTACCTTACATTCTTTGGTTTATGTACATAAGCGTTTCAAGGGTGAATGAAGCAAGGTTTGAGAATGATCTATTGACTAGAATCACACTTACCTAAAATATGTTTTTGTTTTTGAGTTTCCATGCATATTTCATCCTAACTTGTGTTCTAAGCTTTCAAAGACCTTGCTTGGGGACAAGCAAGTGACAAGTATGGGGTATTTTGTTAACATGAAATATTGCGATATTCTAGGCACTTATTCTAGTTTTTTTCATTCATTATAGTGTTCATGGATAAGGTATTGAAGCATTTGTTAGCTTGTTCATCTATATTCTCGATATGGAGGTCTGCATTAGCTTTGTGTTGATTATAGGTGAATAAGAGCTGAAACCGGACCATTTGAGAGAGATAAGAGAGGATTCGATCATATCCAAGGATTAGGAACACATCAAGGAAGCCAAAGAATGAGCTAAGATGGAGAATGTCACGACACAAAGGAAACCACAAGCAATGTACACTTCTACGCCCTAAATTACGGCCGTAGAACAATCCACGCTCTAAACCACGACCGTGGATCTTGGCATCATGAGCGTGGAGCATTCCAGTAAGTTACACGGCCTAAAGTTCGGTCGTGGAAGTCACAAGAGACCGTAACCCAATTACACGCCCTAAATCACGGTCGTGGAATCCCTTGAGACCGTGATTTAGGCGATCTTTTGACGAGTCTTCATTTACCACGTTATTTACGTGATGGGCCGGGACGGTTACTTTTGCCCCGTCTTATAAAAAGGTCAGAGAAGAGAGTTTTGGACATCGACGCTTACGACCTATTCCCGTGACATTAGCGTCGGATCTCGCGGAGACGTGACAGCCGCTTACCTTGCTTCGAATATTCTTGCCTAGGGCGGATTGAAGATTGCCGAAGGTTTTTACCTTTTTCTTAGGGTTAGTTATTGAAGACGGATTGACAACCTGTCCTTCATATTTACCCTAGGTTATTGTGAGATTTTGTGTTATATTCTGAATCCATTGAGTATTCCAATTTGTGCTTTGGATTTGAGATTGACTTTGAGTTATATTCGAGTTTCCGAGGGTTTTCATCTTTCATTCTTCTTAATTTGATTTTTGATATCATGACAACAGTTATTGGCTAAAACCCTTTAGAAATTCTAAGGTGAAGGGTCGATAGTTGTGGCTTAGATGATGATAGATCGATCGTAATTTGATTGGATCTTGAGAGTTAGAGAGATCTCGTCGACGAACCCAAATCACGGCCTGTTCTTGAAGTTCCACGGCCGTGGTTCTCAAGATCTGACCGTGATTTACCCTAGTTTACGAACTTTGCTTTTACTTTGATCCAAGGTTAAAGACTAGCTTTAATCTAGTCTTGGTTTATCCTTTTCTAGATAGTAGTGAGACTCATCACCCTCTATTTCAATTTCGAGTGTCACAACCTTAATCGTTTTAGTTAGTTTTGATCCTTGGGTTACAAGTTTAGGTATTTGAGATTAATTCTTGTCCATAGAGCCTTTCTATACTAAAGCCTCAACAACCTTTATAGAGAGTGTCTTTAGATAATTCATATAAAGTCTTGGAACTTCGCCGTACATTGCTTTACTTTAGCATACCTTTGCAACTCTTAAAGTTGTCCTTAGTTCTTTAGTATATCTTGAATCGATTGCCACAATTAGATACCTGGATCTTTGGGATTGCTGTTTTCCCAATATTTGCAAAGCTTATTATTCTTACTTGCTTGACGACTTGCGAACTGAATTTGTTCCCCCCAAATCTTTGAGTTCGATACTCTGGAATTCTTGCTTTACTACGCCGATTCGTACACTGCGGGTTCACTTGCTTTGATTTTAGTTTTATAAATTTAAAGCTTGATTGCACACACATTTTAGGGCGAACAAACACGTCATGAAAATATTCTGGATCTAGATCAGCTGAAGCGTCAACTACTCCTTAGTTGAAGTGCAGATACATTTGAAGGTTTGAATGTGGGTTGCGGAAACTTAGAGATGGAGGCGGAAGTTGAATGGTTGAATTAATCTAGATTGATCGATCAAGCCTTGAAGTGGATCGGTTGAGTTGATTCTTGAAGAATCTTCGAAGATGGATGAGTTTGGGTTGAAGATCCAAAAGAAGAACTTTGCAAAGCATGGAAGACAAATTGATGCTCAAGTAAGTAGGAGGAAAATACTTCTGAAATACTTAATCAAATTGAACATGCTTTACAAATGAGTCAAACATCCCCTTATATAGAATGTGGTCATACCAAGAGTCGGAAAAGTAAATTACGGAAATAAAGTCGGAATTAAAGTTCCAAAACTTAAAAGCCTAAAAATGTGAAAGGTTGGGAATTAAGTTCGGAGTTAAGTTTCCAAATTAAATTCCGAAACCAAAAGCCGACTCTTAAATTCGGAAAATTTAGTTCCGGAAATAAAGTCCCGGAAATTAATATTCCGAACATAAAAAGACTTATTATTACAAAACCCTAAATACGGAAAATGCGACGGAACGGTGCCGGCTTGGCAAGCTTCATGTCATGGTGGCGTAGAGATACGGTACGCTACTAACGGGCCCGTGACAAGCAACGGTGCGGGAAATGATGGAGCTGGTAGCTTGGGCAATAGCCTTAGCACATGAACGGGTAAGCGGTCCATCGGAGCGAACCTAGAATGCCTCATCTTCCTCATCTTGGGACATAGAGGTCAAGGGCGCATCTGTAATAGATAGGATTTCCGAATTCTAATTAAAATTGATTAACTTAATCAGTGATAGTAATTGACATATAACTCGCAAAGATTGAATAAGTGTTGAGTATAAGTCCCACCGTTATGTTCCTGGCGTAATTTTGGGCTTGTGGTGAAATTTTTACTTTTTCCCCCGGGCAATTATTTTTACCCTCCGGTATTATTTGGAGCATTTGGGAGCTCCAATTAATAAAAATACAGTTGAGAGAAAGGATCAGGACATCGGACATGTCCTAGATTTGAAATAACATGGAAAGGCAAAACGGACAAAAGAGTCGCTATTTCGTTTCTTAACGGCTTAGGAATACACGTTTTCCGAGGCAATTGTGGAATAATTATCCCTACAATATTCAAGATCTATTATTCCAATTTCGAGAAGTTTGGAGAAGGGGGTTCAACCCGCCATGGGATTGATAAAAGGATAATTATCGACTTCACTAAAGGATAATTATCGACTTCACTATAAATAGCGGAAAATCGTTTATTAATTCATTTCCTTTCACGTTTCCTCGTAAAAGCCCTGATTTCTCTCAAACTTCAAACTCAAATCTACTCTCCGTTTCTAATCCGATTTCAATTCCGTTTGAGTTTTTGGATTCCTCTCTTCATTCTCTTCATATCGGTACCGAGTTTCTGCATTCCCGAGCAGATAAAGACCTGGTCGAGCATATATATCACCAGGATAGTTCCGTCGCTCAGATTCCGGTGAATTTGATGTTGTACATGCGTAGCCTTTGTCGTTGTGATTCCGAATCTTCTTTCAGATCGTCAATCGGGTTAGTAACGAATAAGTTATGAATTTATTCGTTTTCCGTACTGCGATTTGGCCTAAATTGACCTTAGGCTTTTCAAAATGGAAAATTAAAAATTCCATTATGATCAATATATTATTCTGGTGTTTATGGGTTGTTTGTTTGATGAAATCTGATGACAGGTGGGTTTAGAAATAGCCTGCGGGCAAAACGTTATTCTGGTGAAATTTAATTAATTAATTAATTAAAGGTTAATTAATTAAATTAGGATTAAATTTGAGATTGAGGAATACCGATTAGATGTGTGCTAGGTGTTAGAATGATTTGAGGATCATGATGATGTTATGGATATCGGTTATGGCTTTAAGGATTAGTATGTATACGAGTATGATGAGATGTTATGTTGAGGATATGCCTTAGGCATTTATGAATGTGTTTAGGATCTGAGGTTTAGATTTGAGATATAGGTTGGTTGTGGTTAGTGAGACGAGTCTCCTAAACTTTGCAGTATGTGATTGTGTGTGCCTTGCTATTGTAGACGTTGATTACTTCCCCAAGGGGAAGCTGTGACGTGGTACAATTTACGAGTATATCAGGTAATTCCATTGGACTTACTTAGCGTGCAGTTGTGGATTGTATGATTGTGATGGTTGTGTGTGTTCATATGATTGTGCATTTACAACCTAAACCGGACTAGGATGACCATTCATTACATTTATTTGGCCCAAGTGTATTATAACGGGCGGTAACGCCGGTCTCCGCTTGCTGGTTAGGAGGAGGTGCACTGAAGATGATCTCACAGGAGGGGACTAGTGAAGGTCACCCCATACAAAACTCATGTGTTACGTTGGATGGGACAGGGTTCTTGAGGCTCCTCGTGTTACAAAAGAAGTTGAATTAGTAATGGAATAACGCAATGAAATATAATAAATGAATGTGTGTGACATTGCATGTTTGAGATGTTGATGTGTGGTTGTGCTATTACCTTCATGCTTTTCATTACTGTAGCTAACGGTTTCATACCGTGTTGTAGTGTTCTGCAAGTTAGGAATACTGCAGAGTGAGACAGATGGTGTGACAAGCCGAGGACTTCTGTACATTAGGATATGTGGGATGTGGGATCTTTTGTGGTTGTGGTTTATGTTGTTGTTTTGTACTCGGCTATGAGTTTGTAAACTCTTTTGATGTATCATACTCAGCTTTTATGTATTTGATTTTAATCTACATGTGCCTTGTTGTAAGATCCAGTGAACTTGTTGTCAGGCTAGGGTCAGGATCCGTTGTGAGATCCTAGCCCAATGTGACACTCCAAGTCCCGCGGATTTGGGGTGTTACAGAGTTGGTATCAGAGCCTTAGGTTGACAACAATGGCACTTGCTATCTACAATAAAGGTAGAGTGGATAAATAAACAAAACCCACATGCGGTCTGACTTTTCGGAGGTTTTGGTTTTAAGCGAGCACAGATGTTTTGGGATAGTATGTACAGAATTCGTCACCCATCTGAGGATCTCGACATTGTAGATATATATATGTATATATATATATATATATAGATATAGATATAGATATCTTTAATGTGTTGATGTGTATGCATGTAATAATGAGGATTATATATATATATATGAGGCGGCGATAGCGGGTAGATCTACACCGGATTTACCAGCATCTATGAGATCAACTGAAGCTTCTGGATTAAAGAAGAAACAACGGGTTAAATCAGTAGAAGAGGTTGGATATTCGGGTTGCAAACCAAGCACGACTTGTGGACGTTTGAGTACTTCTCGTTTCACACGGACTTTAGGTGAACCGAGGACTTGTTACAATTGTGGGAAGCCTGGACATGTACGACCACAGTGTCCAAGATCGTCACTGACTTGCTTTATTTGTGGTAGATAGGGTCATAGATCTGTTTTCTGTAAGCAAACTGGAGTGGCATCACGACAGGGTTTTATTTCTACTAGTGTGACGGGAGGTGGTTAGAAGACACCTCAGCAGCAGACACGGGGGCAGTAGAGAATCCCAGATCATTCGCCTACTCAGGAATCCGTTCCTAGGCTGAGTAGAGGTAAGGGTCCTGGTAGGAATACCACGGATACTAGAAGAGCTCAAGGTAGAGCCTTTGAGCTGGGTAGTACAGAGGAGCCACCCGTACTAGTGGAAGGGATGAGACGTATATGTCTAAACAGTGGTTATCTACATCATGTGCGCTCTGAGTGCCCCATGGCACTGATAGCTTGCTTCACCTGTGGTGAACTAGGCCATCTGGCCCCTTTCTGTCAGCAAGGTAGTGTTTCTTTCATCAAGACCTTCCTCTTTCCGATGCAGAAAGAATGGAAGTGGAGGCTATGGCGATGACCTCAGTGATACCCGAGGAGCATAGATCTGAGATTGAGTAATGATATGCAGTAGAGCTTCGGGCGTTAGCTGTTACAGGTACCATTCTTGTTAATGGTTTACCTAGTGGAGTTTTGTTTGTTGTGAGTGTTATGCACCTCTTGTCTTTCAATGTATGTGTTAATAGTAAACTGTGGATACAGTAGAAGATAGATCTTCCTTTATAGGATTACGAGTTACGGGTCTTAGGTACCCGCGAGATATGTGGTTATTCCCTTTGTTCAGGGACTTGTGTATGACTTGAAGACTTCTTTGTCATGCCTTAGGTGCATGAGAAGGTCTTTAGGTGTGTGGTCGACGAATAGATATCATGTTAGTTTAGATAGCAGTAGGAGGACTATTATAGTCTCTACTGAGATCGACTAAGTAGAGGTTTTCTGAGGTTATGACCTTTGAGGACTTGAGTTGTCTTTAGTGCCGTATGAGCAGCGAGGTTGATAACACCAGGGGGTGATGTTTTTTTTATGTATGCCGTGAAGGAAAGAGAGAGTTCCACGCTGAAGATTATTCCAGTGGTTTATGATTTTATAGACGTGTTACTGAACCGTCTAATCTACCGACTCAACGGAGTGAGGACTTTGATATTGCGTTGAAGTATGGTACGAGATTGATTGGGAGAAGGCCTATGAGGTATATGGCTTGTTGAGTTGTTAGAACTTGAAGAAGCAATTTGAAGAGTGGATTGAGATGGGCTTCGTTCGCCCTAGTATATTCATCGCTATGTATTGATGACTTGTCAGATCAACTAAGAGAAGTAATTGTGTTCTCAAGATTTCCATATGCTTAGGATATCATTAGTTAAGGATAAGAGAGCAGCATGGGCATAGGACAGCATTCCATACCTGTTATGGACACCAGAAGTTGTAGTGATGTCATCGGAGTTGAAGAGTGCTCTAATGGTTTTTATAAGAGTTGATGAATAGTACTCTCACAATGGCGAGGAACGTACCGGTTATCTGAGGACAGTGTTGTAGAACCTGAGAGATAGAAGCTTGAATGCTATGCTCCCTATATGTGAGTTGAGATGCCAAAGTTAGCCTTTTTGGTCATGTTGCCCCTGCCAGTGGGATCATAGTTGATGTGACGAGGAGTGAGTATGATGCCTTGTGGATGATGCTGCTGAACATTAAGGGAATGCGTAGTTCTCGGCCCAACCGATTGCTACCAACGCTTTGAGGAAGGATTCAATGTGATTGTGCATCCAATTACGAGTCTTCTGAGGAAGACTACCATAAGTGTGTGGTTGAAGTAGTATGTCGGAGTTTTGAAGAGTAGAGGAAGCATTTGAACTCTACTTCTATTCGGTGATAATCAGAAGATTTTGGGAATCACGTGACTACGGTGCTGAGAACGTATAAGGAGAACTGCCCGACTCATAATTTTGAGTTAGTAGTGGTAGTTCGAGTGTCCAGATTTGAAGTAAATATCGGTGTGATATTTCATGTTAGATTCCCACCGTATTAGAGGTTAATTGGGATTAAAAATGGCCAAAGAATAACCTCATATTACTAAGGTTAAAGGAGATTAATTTTAAACCATCAATTAGAATTTAACTCAAATTTATAAATCTATATCAATTAAACCCATTACAAAATCTTCAACCAAACGATGTGATGTAGATTATTTTACATCAAAGAGTATATTTATAAGAGATGGAATTTTTAAATGAGATTATTGAAAATGACTTATATAAATGAAAATAATCTCTTATAATTTCAAAAAAAAAATAATCAAGAGTTTGAAGCATATTTTTATGCAATATAAGCTGAATAACTGCCAGCGTCGTTAACTGGAGTTGATCAAGGAGTTTGATCGTGAAGTTTGGTACCATTCTGGCAAGGAGAATGTGGTAACTGATACCTTGAACTAGAAGACGCCTCGAGAGAAGGCGATTGTTGGAATTGTTGTACAGCCTCGGTTGCAGAATGATCTAGCTTGGTTAGAGTTGGACCTACAACTGTTGATAAGGACGTTAGTTTCATGTTTTAGGGGTTCTACCTGATTTGTTGGATGAGGTCCAACAAAAGCAGGGGACTTGCCTGACCCTGAGGGAATTTGATGGAAGGATATCTCATGGTGAGACACCACAGTTCTTTAATGGAGCAGAAGGAGTATGAGGTGCCGCAACTGCGTCTGTATAACCGCTTATGCGGAGTTGAGTGGAGAAGATTACAGCACACCCATAGTACACCTTCTTTAGTACATCCATGTATGAATAAGAGGTACCCTGAAGTAGTAGATCAAGTTAAAGTGTTACCGACCTGGAGATGAGCACATCCACTACCAGTGCTGTAGTGGAAATGAGAGGACCTTTTTGTGGACTTGTGATGGGATTGAGAGACGTGGTCAGTGAATGAAATAACAAAGGAGTACACTAGATAGATGGTTGTACTCCATAAGTGTACCGGGGACGATCGACTATGATTGTAGTAGACGGGTTACATTGAGGTTTTGATAGCAGATTCAGACTGCTTGGGGAACGCGTCTACACTTCATGATTAACATTTACCTCAGATAGACGGTCAGTCTGAGAGGACCCTCCAGACCGTAGAGAACATGCTGCGAGCTTGTGGGATGGATTGAGAACAGGGAAGATCTATTTATCTCCCACACATTGAATTCTTATACCACGACCGTTGGCATGCATCTATAGGGATGGTCCCTATGAGACATTGTGTAAACATAGGTGTCATACACCTTTATGCGGGGATGAGTCCGGCAGTACCAGTGGGTTAGCGCTAGAGCATATTCAGGATGATATAGCTCGAGTAACGTTAATCAGAGAAAGGATGATGGCTGCACGGAGTCGCCAGAAGTCGTATGCAGATTGGAGGTGTCGACCTCTAGAGTTCAGGGTAGGATCTCATGTCTGGTTGAGAGTATCTCCGACGTGAGGCGTCAGACGTTATGGCGTAAAGGGAAAGTTGAGTCCCCGATAGGTCGGTCCTTTCGAGATACTGGATAGAGTTGGAAGAGCAGTGCACAGATTGGCTTTGCCATCGAAGTTAGAGGGTGTTCACCCTATGTTTCTTGTGTCTCAGCTGAGGAAGTACATACCATATCTGAGGCACATTGTGAGTCATGATGTTCTAGGAGTTGAGCCGGATCACACTTTTGTAGATCAACCTTTTGCGGTTCTAGGCAGAGAGGTGTGAGACGCCTGCATTCAAAGGATATTCCTATGATGTGGCTGCGCGGGAGACTGAGGATAGTATCCGGGGGAACTATCCAGATTTTTACGCCGGGACAGATGCACCTGTAGGATCCACGATTAGATTTTGGTGCTATCTTAGTGAGTGTATGTTATGCTATGTGCTTATGTAATATGTTGTGTTTTCGTGCTAGTTGTGAGTTGTGCATATGATCTGTTAGATCTTGTTTGCTAGTACGAGATAGGTATAGCTGGAGATGGTTCTTTCCTCCATGCTACGGGGTATGTGTTAGGATTAGCAGGAGATGGTTCTTTCCTCCATGCTATCTTTGATGGACATAGTGTGAGTGGAGACGGTTTTCCTCCACATAGTTGTGTTACGAGTACGATTGGTTGGAGACGGCTTTCTTCCATGCCTTGTGACGTGGTTAGTAGTTGGCTAGAGATGATTTTTCCTCTATGCCTTTGGATAGCGTTATGATCTTGTTGCTGGAGTTGGCGATTCCTCCATGCCGTGTTTTGAGGTTATAGAGTGTTATAGGTTGATACGTTTGAACGGAGATGTGATACCTCCGATAAAGAGAGTGTCTATACCTCGGCGTATGGGTCCGAGAGGATTTGGGAATTGTTCAAGTTTCGGGACGAAACTTTTTCTTAAGGGGTGTGTGATGTAATAGCTAGGATTTCCGAATTCTAATTAATGTTGATTAACTTAATCAGTGATAGTAATTGACATATAACTCGCGAAGATTGCGTAAGTGTTGAGTATAAGTTCCACCGTTATGTTCCTGGCGTAATTTTGGGCTTATGGTGAAATTTTCACTTTTTCCCCGGGTAATTATTTTTACCCTCCGGTATTTATTGGAGCATTTGGGAGCTCCAATTAATAAAAATGCAGTTGAGAGAAATGATCAGGACATCGGACATGTCCTAGATATGAAATAACATGGAAAGGCAAAACGGACAAAAGAGTCGCTATTTTGTTTCTTAACGGCTAAGAAAGACGGCTTAGGAATACACGTTTTCCGATGCAATTGTGGAATAATTATCCCTACAATATTCAAGATCTATTATTTCAATTTCGAGAAGTTTGGAGAAGGGGGTTCAACCCGCCACTGGATCGATAAAAGGATAATTATCGACTTTCGCTAAAGGATAATTATCGACTTCACTATAAATAGTGGAAAATCGTTTATTAATTCATTTCCTTTCACGTTTCCTCGTAAAAGCTCTGATTGCTCTCAAACTTCAAACTCATATCTACTCTCCGTTTCTAATCCGATTTCAATTCCGTTTGAGTTTTTGGATTCCTCTCTTCATTCTCTTCATATCGGTACCGAGTTTCTGCATTTTCGAGCAGATAAAGACCTGGTCGAGCATATATGTCACCAGGACAGTTCCGTCGCTCAGCTTCCGGTGAATTTGATGTTGTACATGCGTAGCCTGCGTCGTTGTGATTCCGAATCTTCTTTCAGATCGTCAATCGAGTTAGTAACGAATAAGTTATGAATTTATTCGTTTTTCGTACTGCGATTTGGCCTAAATTGACCTTAGACTTTTCAAAATAGATAATTAGAAATTCCATTATGATCATTATATTATTCTGGTGTTTATGGGTTGTTTGTTTCATGAAATATGATGACAGGTGGGTTTAGAAATGGCCTGCGGGCAAAACGTTATTCTGGTGAAATTTAATTAATTAATTAATTAAAGGTTAATTAATTAAATTAGGATTAAATTTGAGATTGAGGAATACTTATTAGATGCGTGCTAGGTGTCAGAATGATTTGAGGATCATGATGATGTTATGGATATCGGTTATGGCTTTAAGGATTAGTATGTGTACGAGTATGATGAGATGTTATGTTGAGGATATGCCTTAGGCATTTATCAATGAATCTTTAGAAGTCTTGAATCAAAACCCACAGTCAGATTCCTTGATCTCTAGAATCTTTTTTCCCAATTATTACACAAGTCTTTGTCTTTATTATCAATAGTTGCATAATTTTCTTTGTTAGATTGCTTTTTCTGATTTTGATTTCACCAAATCCCGATGTTCGACCCTAAAATATTTGCTATTGTTGCGATTGATCTGTACATTGCGGGTTCGCTTTGCTTTTATTCTTGGTTATAAATTTAAGACTTTTTACACACAGGAGCGAACAATGATGACAACTATAGTTTCCCATGAGGGCATTTTGTTTTCATAAATCTCTAAAATGCAAGGAACTTGTATATAAACCGAGTATGGTGGTTGGAGAAGAGATAGGGGAGTGTTCGGAGGTAGACGAAGATAAGCGAGATGAAGGAGTTGACAAGATAGGAGGTATGTGTAGCCGTCACCCCATTGCAATTAACAACAATCCACAAAGAAGCTGGTGACAACACTCGGACCATGTAAATCAAAACCCTAAACGAAATATCATTATTGTAGATACCAAGAAATAACAAGGGCAAAATCGACAACCAATAAAAAACAGGGGTAAAATAGGAAATCCATTACTGTAAAGGAGAACTCCCGCTGTTAATATAATATCAGTCGGGATGCACGCGCACCGTAGGTGAAATCGAAAATTACACGTCGTAGATGAAATTGAAAATCGTTCATTTTGTAACAATTCGGTACAATACATGTCATTCTATTTATTTTTTAATAATTTGGTACAAATATATGTAAGTGGGTGGTTTATCTTCTACCGGTGTACCATTTTTAGCCTTATCTATACACATGGATTAGATCATAGAAATCTTTTAAAAAAAACAATTTATTATGTGATTGTAAGGCTTATTCTTTGACTAACTCGGTGTTAGACTTTTGGATACTCATTGTTGTTCTAACCTAGATATATCAAAATTTCCGCATTGACTTTGATCAACAATGATGCGTTCTTGTTTGAACTACTACATATTAAACCCAAGATGACAAGGTTTTTGGAAACAAAGGTGTCGATGGCAAAAGTCACTTTCATCTTTATAATTACAAGGGATTGGGTCAACATTTTCTCACTACACAACACGAGAAACATTAATACTATTATTAAAAGATCTAACATCAAACCATCAACCATATATCTTCAAATTGGACTTGCTAATGACAGTATGACTCACAAGATTCTAGAAGCTGCCCATAAGGTTGTGGTGGTTGAAATCGAGAAAAGAATGACAAAAGTCCTTCATTAGTGAGTTTTTGTGAATGGACTTTAAGACAAACTATTTATAGGTACTCTTTTACTTGATAAAGAATTTGCATGTCGACTAATGGAAAATCCTGGTGTATATGTAAATGGTTATAATAACGCTTTATAGTGAATGATGTCCATAAGTGAAGAAACACATTTCGTATTTCTCTTAAAATAGTGAGCTAGTGAGAATAAGCTATTCAGTATGATTAAGACTAATCCAAAGTTAATCAAACCTACATATTAATGATATGGCAAACACCTCATGAGCAAGTACAATTTAACTTATTGTCATACTTCGGCTTCTCTTGATTACTTTGTGATCTCCAACTTGTATCATTGTTGCAAAGAATTACTAAGAAGTTCCACTATTTTTTTTCCAATTATTTTGCAATTGCACGAAGAGCAGTTATTGCAATATAGACATAGTATGTCTTGTCATGGTTATAGTAGGTTCAAATGAAAAACAATCATAATAAAGAGAAGCAAAATGGTGTCCAGTCTCACTATAAGAATGTCCATTCAATTGAGAGCACTTACTCCTCGTCATTGCTTGACCAAACATTTAATCAAACATGTTCGCTCCAAAAGGTGTGTGCATAAAAAACTTTAAATTTATATCCTAAAATATGCCTACCAATAAGCGAACCCGCAATGTACGGATTTATCGTAGTAAGGGCTAATATTCCGAGTCGATCTAAGTGAATTAGTGAGAACAAAATTAGCAAAGTAATCCAACTTCAAAAGCAAGCAAAGTAGTGATCAATAGAAATGAAAAAGATGTAACGATAATTGGGGAACGCATATTCTAGAAATCAAAGTATCTGATTGTGGTTGTCGATTCAAGATGTATAAAGGTGTGTAAAGGACATAGTTGGATTGTAAAGGTATATTTTCTAAGGCAGAATATCGTACGGTGAAGTCCCAACACCCACTTGTCTCACCCAAGGGTTCTCTAAACACCGGATGTTAAGCCTCGATATATAGAGGATCTAAGGATAGGATTATACTCTCATACCAAACACCAAACCCAAGAAAGTCAAAAGCAAGCATAAAGGTAAAGGCTTTGACACTCAACCTTAATAGAGGGTTTTGAATCCTCTATTACCTAGAACTCATAATCGTTCGTATCCAAACAAGGATATGGGTTAGAATGGTTCAATAAGACTAGGGTTTAGGCAATCTTTAATTTCGGATAAAGGTAAAAGCAAAACGTGCAAGACAAAGGAAACCACGACAGGATCTTGGGAAACCATGGCCGTGGAACTCAATCTGTTTGTAAGGATCAATTTATCAACATCTATATCACAATCATCAACCTAGCACCCTAGATTTTGCATGGAGTTTAGCCAACAATCGTCATATCAATATCGATAATCACAAAAGAGGTTGAGAAAGAATGAAACCAAGAAAACTCAAGATTCTCCAAATAATCAATCTCCAATCAATATCAAAGCAAAACAGTAACAAATAATCTCTGTTCTTATGTTCAAAAAATAGAAATCAAAATCTAGAAAATCTCACAAGAATATCTCCAATCTCCAAGTACGGGATGTCAATCCGTTTCAAGGTGCAAACCCAAAAGCTCTTCAATCCTTCTTCGGAGTATGTAGAAAGTGTATTGTGTCGTCTTTCAATATCTATAGCGCGGTCCGGAAAAATCTCGCAGTAACCCTCTTTTATAGAATAAAATTAGGTTAAGAAAAGATCTCCTCTTGCATTGATGACGTGGCAATAATGGATCGGATCTTTCTGAGGAAAATCACGGGTGACATCATCAAAACCACGGCCGTGATTTGTCCCGAGACACCTCACGACCTCTCTTTCCACGGGTTTTAATCAAAGAATTAATAAAACCTCGTCCGTGGAAGTGCAACTTTGTTCGTGGAATGTCTTCTTAGACGTTTTTCTTCTTTGTTTCACTTCATACTCCTTCCTAGTCTCCTCCAATGCCTCCCATTGAGGTCCACTTTGATGAACACCTCATGAATGCTCCATTTCCACTCCAAATCAACGTCAATTCACCTAAATTCACAACAAGGCTTGTGTAGATCTCCATTCCAACATAATCGGTGAATATAATCATAAATGCTACAAATACATGTCCATGTACATAAAAGAAAGGGAAAAACTACGTATATGCATATCTAAACTAACGTCATATTTCATGCTACCAAAATACCCCATACTTGCCTCATGCTCGTCCCCAAGTAAGGTTCAAATCTAATATAACAGAGATGAATGAAATATAAATGCAAAGACAAGGAAAAACACAATATTTTTGGTTTCGTGCTTCTATTCAAAGATCACTCTCTAAACAAGCTTCATAGTTTCTGAAAACTATAATGCGCAAAAAAAGGTTCATGTCATGAAAAGAATCATCATACCTTGCAAAAGTTTCAAAACAAGCATCATAACTTGAAGCAAATCAAAATCAATCATGGAAAATTCAATTTAAACCACAAAGTCAAACAACATACACAAAGTTCTTAAGGTCTTTCAAATGAAGGTCAAGAAACATGGTAGGGTGGGATATGTATAGGATATGTGGTGCAAAATCCGGGAAGAAGGAAAATAACATCACAATTGCATTAAGGAAACTTCAACATCCACCAATAAGCATTTTTTCTCTTCTTTTTCAGCGTTTTTCTTTTTATAGTTTCACTTGAGAACATGGACAGAGGTGCACAATAACCGAAGCCTAGGAAATAAGCATACCTCAATTGCTCGAGGTGCCTTAGACCGTAATGCACATACCATGACTCATTAGGAATATCGCTTGATCCGACTTTGGCAAGACAAAAACCCCCGATTATATGAATGGTGTCGAGTTACTCATCATCATGATTAAGTTCCCCAAACCTATTTTCTAACACACTTCATCACTTTCAACTTCAAACTTCACAACTTTCACTAACTTGCATCCTATATTACGGATAGATATAAAAGGAGGCAAAACATATACATGAGTAGCTAAAAGCGTGATCAAGAAGAAGAAGAAGGAGGAGGAAAATCGAATTGCCTTAATCATATCAATAAGAAGTGCAAGAACTTATAAAGCGGTTTCAACCTTCAATTCTCAACAAGATTTAGGCTAAAACAATGCAAGACAAATATGGAACGTGTGACAAGAAAATAAAAGATGAAAGTGTTCATGGATAAGAAGCAAAGCAATATGTCAATTTATTACATCACATGAGAATCATACTCCACCCCATACTTAAGATACACATTGTCCCTAATGTGCAAAATAAGGAAAAAGAAAAGAAAAAAGAAACTCACCAAGGCGGTGGAGCAACTCGAACCGATCAAGCTATCACATAGGGGGTGGCGATGGAGGTGGTGGAAACGGGTAGAAGTATGGGTCGTATGGAAGCCCAAACTGTTGCCGGTAAACGTCTTGGAGGATCCTTGAGTTTTCACGGTGCTCTTCGTCATGTTTATCGAAGCGGGTCTCAAGAGCCTCCATCCTCTTCGTAAGTCCGGTGACCCATGCCGGCTGCTCGTCCATCCATGCTGGCCGCTGCGACTTCCACTATGGCGGTGATCCCATCCAACCTGAAGGAGCATCCATCCATGTCGGCGGTGCATCCATCCAAGTAGGTCCCTCACTCACGCTGGCACGCCGGGTGGAAGCAGAAACGGAAGGTCGCTGCTAGTAGGTAGATCTCCTAGGCGGCTCCTGGAAATCCGCCGGCTGATCCGAAAAATCTCTAAAAACCTCCTCATCTCCTCCAGCATCCTGGAACTCAACACCATCTATCTCCTCATCACCATCCTCATCAACAACAGCTGGCACATCCTCGGGATAATAAGCTGGAGCTCCTATGAGGTTGGCATGCATCGGAAAAAATGTTGCTTTCCAGTTTTGTCGGTTCCGGATGGAGTAATTAGTGCTCCATGGAATGCCTCATCCTCCCTTGTCTTCCCAAGGCATGGAGACAAATGGTGGACCTCGGTGGAGGGGAATCAAGAGTCCCCTAGTCATAAAACCTTGAATCCCTAGAGGCCTCGCGGATGCCACTAACTCACAAGACAAATAATTAATCCCTAAATGCTTTGCAATGTATGTAACCATCCCTTCATATCCAATATTCCCCTTAGCTTTGTTCTTGATCTTGCCAAGAGTAGAAGCAAGCATGGTGGCACAATCCGGGGTGACACCGGCTGCCATGCAATAAAGTATAAAAAGCTCATCAGCTTTGAGCTTCTGGGGAGTCTCGGTCCTAGGGAAAAGGCACTCGGAGAGGATCCTATGGGATATCTTAAAGGAGAGGTTATAGATCAACTTGGCTTTTGAATCAACGGGTTACCAATGGTCTTCGTGACCCACTACCATAGCAATTTCCTCCCCAAACTCCCGAGTGCGAGAACTCCTAGGAAAGGTCCCATTGTATGTGTCTACAAAGCCAAACAACGCTCCAAAATGAGCTATGGACAGGTGGTGAGTGTGGTCCATCAAGCGGAAGGAGACCGTTCGGTTTACATCACTATGGTCAAACGAACTTATGAACTCCATTGTAATCTCCTCATAAGCATCCTCTCTAATGCTAGAAAATGTAGGAAGCCTAGCCCTATCAAGCATCCACCTAAGATCATTCACCACATGTAGGTCCTCAAACTCTTCAAGCACAATATACCTAGGGGCAATAACGATACGTTGTTGGATCTTATCATAAGCCCTCTTGTGGTTTTCAAGGATTGTAGGGATCCTAGGGATAGGTTGAGGAACGATAGGGGGTTGGGAAGAGGAGCCTTCACCTCTTTTCTTTTTGTTTCGGTTGGATTTTCGAGTCCCAAACAATTTTCAAAAAATAACGGTCTGTTCTTGGTGAAACCACGCCCATGGTTTTGTATGGCTACCCGTGGAACTGCACGATTTTACTCAAAATCCAAAAATTCCACAACAAACATCAATAACAGCAATCCTAAATTATATCTAAGTACTATTCCGTTCAGTTCTCCTAAAAATCTTTGAAGAAAACGAAGGAAATCAGCCAAGGAAAGAGTTGAGAGAAAACCTAGGTTTTGGATTTGAAGAACTCAAAAATATCGCCCGATTGCTGAATGTTTGTGCAGTTTGTTATCACAATCCACAATAGAATGAAGTTTGCTTCACTTTGGAGCAAAGAATCGTGCAAAACGATCGCCGAATGAAGATTTGAGACTTGAGGACATTGGGCGTGGAATAGGGTGTGGAGAAGAAGGTAAAAACTTGTGATTTGTGAAGAAGAAGAGCTTATATAGCCCCGTCAAAATTTCAAAAACCACAGCCTCTCTATTACTTCCACGGCCGTGGAACTGTACGGCCGACCGTGGTTTTGCTCTTTTTCTTTGACTACTCTCGACCTATTTCTCCACGGCCTCAATTAACGAAACCACGACCGTGGAATCGTATTTAAACCCGTGGAAATCTTTTTTTCTGCCAAAAATCCAAATTTTGTTGTTCCTTTGGTTTTCTTCACTTCTTTTGGTCGTTCTTCAACCCTGACATCCAAAGACACAAGACATACCGGAAGACATCGACGAAAAACAAACAAAAATAACCGACACTAATCTAATCTAAGAAAAACGAAAAAGAAAAACAAGAATGCATTACCTTGGATTGCCTCCCAAGTAGCGCTTTGTTTTAGGTCCGTAGCTAGACCAATCCTTTGTGCTTAAGTGAGAAGAATCGGTGTGACTTCCTCAGTTTGGAGTTTCGGCGAGTACTTCTTGAGTCGTTAGCCATTCACTTTGAAACTTCCGCACTTCTCTCCCCATACTTCAACTGCACCATGGGAAAAAACGTGCTTAATAACATAAGATCATGTCCAACGAGATTTAAGCTTACCGTGAAAGAGTCAAAGTATAGAATTAAAGAGAAGAACAAGGTCTCATTCTTTGAAGTCTTTCGGAATGATGTGCTTATAATGCCAACGCTTCGCTCTCTCCATGTAGATCTTAGCGTTTTCATAGGCGTTTAAGCGGAGTTCTTCTAGCTCATTAAGATCCAAGAGGCGTTTCTCTTCCGCTTCCTTCATGCCAAAGTTCTACCACTTAACAGCCCAATACGCCTTGTGTTCCAGCTCCACCGGAAGATGACAAGACTTCCCATACACAAGATTGTATGGTGTTGTGCCAATGGGAGTCTTGTATGTTGTTCTATATGCCCATAGTGCGTCGTCAAGCTTTAACGCCCAATCTTTCCTTGTCCTAGACACCATTTTCTCCAGAATTCCTTTGATCTCCGTATTAGAAATCTCCACTTGTCCACTTGTTTGCGGATGGTAAGGTGTGGCGATCTTGTGAGTCACCCCATACTTAGCTAGTAGAGCTTCAAATCGACGGGCGATGAAGTGTGATCCTCCGTCACTAATGATGGTTCGGGGTGTCCCAAACCTTGGGAAAATAGTTCGATTAAAGATCTTAACAACCACCATCGCATCATTAGTTGGAAAAGCAATAGCTTTAACCCATCTTGAAACATAGTCTATAGCTAGAAGTATGTATTGGTTACCACAAGATGATGGGAATGGTCCCATGAAGTCAAATCCCCAAACGTCAAAGATCTCCACTTCTTGGATGTTGTTGAGAGGCATTTCATTCCTCCTAGATATGTTCCTTGTTCTTTGACAAGCATCGCAACAAGCAACAACGGTTTGCACATCTTTAAATAATGTAGGCCAAAAGAATCCGGATTGCAATACCTTAGCGCTAGTCTTGTGAGAACTAGCGTGTCCTCCACAAGGAAGAGAATGGCAATGACGAATGACACTTTGCATTTCGTCTTCAAGCACACATCTTCTAATGATGCCATCTGGACCCCTCTTGAAGGGTAGAGGTTCATTCCAATAGTATTGGCGGACATCCTTAAAGAACTTCTTTCTTTGACCGTAGGATAGTCCACGAGGTATTTCCTTATTAATCAAATAATTCACAAAATCGGAAAACCAAGGTTCATTACCTCTAGAAATATGATCAATGCACTCTTCCATTAGATGCAATTGTTCATCCGGGAAAGAGTCATCAATAGGTAAGTCGTCATTGGTGACATGTGGTAGACGACTCAAGTGATCCGTATCAGAATTTTCGGATCCTTTCTTGTCACGAATATCAAGATCGAACTCTTGAAGAAGAAGAAGAAGAAGAATCCATCTAATAAGCATTGTTTTGCATCTTTCTTGGCAAGAAAATACCGAATGGCTAAATGATCCGTGTATACAATCACCTTCGCTTCTACAAGATAAGAACGAAATTTTTAAATGCATATACAATAACAAGAAATTCCTTTTCCATTGTGGCATAGTTGAGTTGAGCTAAGCTTCATCTAGTGTTTTGCTAGCATAATAGATGGCATGAGTGTGTCCATCTTTCTTTTGTCCAAGCACCGCTCCCACCGCTACGTCACTTGCATCGCAAATGACCTCGAATGGAAGACTCCAATCCGGGGACTGAATTATTGGGGTTGAGATTAGAGCTTCTCGAATCCTGTAAAAAGCATCTAAACACTCGTTCGAAAATTCAGAAACAATATCCTTCATCAATAAATTAGTTAGCGGTTTAGAGATTTTCGAAAAGTCCTTAATGAATCTCCTATAGAATCCAGCATGTCCTAGAAAACTTCTAATCCCCTTCACCGAAGATGGAGGAGGAAGCTTTTCTTTTCTCTCAATCTTGGCCTTGTCAACTTCAATTCCTCTATTGGATATCAAGTGTCCTAAAACAATGCCTTTCCTAACCATAAAATGACACTTCTCCCAATTTAGAACTAGGTTGATGTCTTCACATCTTTGTAGAATAAGAGATAGGTTAGCAAGACAATTATCAAATGAGGAACCATAAACAAAAAAATCATCCATAAAAACCTCCATGATTTCTTCAATATACTCCGAGAATATGGCCATCATACACCTTTGAAAGGTGGTTGGAGCGTTGCACAATCCGAATGGCATCCTCCTATAAGCAAATGTACCCCATGGGCACGTGAATGTGATCTTTTCTTGATCGTCCGGATTAATCGGAATCTGAAAGAAACCATTATAACCATCAAGATAGTAAAAATAAGAATGTTACTCTAACATCTCAAGCATTTGATGAATGAAGGGCAGAGGGAAGCGATCCTTCCTCGTCGCATTATTCAACTTGCGATAGTCTATACACATTCTCCATCCTGTCACCGTTCTTGTTGGAATGAGTTCGTTGTTCTTGTTAGCCACAACGCTCATTCCTCCCTTCTTTGGGACAACTTGAACTGGACTCACCCACTTGCTATAGGAAATCGGGAATATGATACCTACATCAAGTAATTTAAGGATCTCCTTCTTGACGACCTCTTTCATGATCGGGTTTAACCGTCATTGAGGTTGACGTGAAGGATTATAATCCTCTTTCATTAGTATCTTGTGCATACATAAAGATGGTTTAATTCATACAAGATCCTCTATGGTGCAGCCTAAAGCTTTCCTATGTTTCTTCAATACAATCATAAGCCTATCATGCTCATCTTCACTTAAACTAGAACTAACTATAACGGGAAACGTAGAGTTAGATCCAAGAAAAGTATACATTAGATGTGCGGGAAGTGGCTTCAATTCCAAAGTTATAGATGCCTTTGGTGTGTTGTGAGGGTTTTCCGGAATCTCCTTGGATGTCGCCAAGGGTGTGGAAGTGGTAGAAGAAGAAGCTAGAACGTTTGTAGAAAGAATAGAACCTTTCTCAGAATTTCCAAGTTCCACGACACCACTGTTAGTTCCACAACCATGGAAAGTGTATTTTTGGACGTGATTTTGTGTGTCATTAGAGTGGTTGCTCTCAACATAATTTTCCACGCGTGGAATTAGTGAAACCATGCCCGTGGAAAACATCGATGACCCATGGTTTCTGGTGTTTTCCGAACCATCGTGCAATTCTTCAAATTCTTCAATGTGCACTTCTTCTAACTCTTCCAAGGCTTCAGTCTCAATGTTAAATTACTCTTCCTCTCCCTTATCCATGATGCTCATGGCTATAACCTTTTGTAACGGATCTTTTAACAAGATCGAGCTCACTTCCTCCCTAGGATACTCCTCATCGTATATGTTGAACATATCCTCTCCAAGTATTGGTTCTTTTGTCAAAGCTGAGAGAACAAATTCAACTTTCTCTTCTCCAATGTCAAAGGTCAATCTAGCATTCTTGCAATCAACCACACAACCGGAAGTTGCAAGAAAAGGTCTCCCAAGTATGATCGGGACCGGACAATCTACAGGAATGTCAAGCACAACAAAATCTATAGGAATATAGAATTTACCAAGCTTGACTAGGACGTCTTCAATGATGCTAACGGGTCGAGTAATGGATCGATCCTCCATATATAACGTCATCTTCACCGGTTTAGGTTAATCTAAACCGACTTTCTCACACAAGGCAAGTGGAATGATGCTCACACTTGCTCCCAAGTCACAAGTGCATCATATGTGACTTCTCATAATCCTATTGGTATGCAAAATGACCCTGGATCTCGCAGCTTTGGGGGCATCTTTTCCATCATTGTTTTAATGAGTTCCGAAGACTCCGAACTCATCTTAACTTCACCAAAATCTTAAAGCTTCCTCTTGTTAGAGAGGATCTCCTTCAAGAACTTCCCATAAGCGGGCATACCTAAAATCGCATCAAGAAAAGGTATGTTAATGTGCAGTTTACTCATGAGATCAACAAACTTACCGAAATGCTTGTCTAGACGCGCTCTTGCTCTAGATTGCGGGAATGGCAAAGGAGGTTTATAAGCTGGAGGAGGAACATAGACATATTCCTTCTTCTTTTCTTTCTCCTTCTCAACGGGAACCTCAATGAATGTGGGCTGCGGGTCGGTGGTTGTTACACCACTTCTTGTTGTAATTGCCATCACTCTCCCTTTCGGATTGTCCTCTGTTTTTTCGGGAAGCTTCCCTTGATCTCTAGGAACTTCTGTTGTCTTGCTAAACACTTGATTTTCCAAAGCTTTTTGTGCTTTAGAAATCGAAGTAATGTGATTCTCCATTCCTTCTATCTTCCCCAAAACTGTTTCCATCATCGCATCAAATTTGTCCTTCTCCGGCTGGTTTGAATTAGATGAAGCTTGCCCTTGACTTTTCAAAGGTGTAGAAGAAGATGAAGATGTTAGTGCATTTTTAGCATAAGAATAAGCATTACCGGGATTTTGTTTGTTGGATCTCCAATTGTTATTGAAGCTCATGTTGTTGTTGTTGTTGTTGTTATTGTTCCAATGGTTGTTCCGGTTGTTATTCTTATTCCCTTGATTGTTCTCACTTCCTAGATAACCAACGTCCTGCTCCTTTTTCGATTGAGCGTTGGAATTCAAAAGTTCTTTCAGCTCCTTAATGTCATTGTTGAGGCAGAAAATTTGAGCTTGGGCTGCTGGGTTTAATCTTGCTCCCGGTTCTCCGGAATCTCGATTCCCACGCTCAATCTTTCTATGGGAATACTTCTCAATCACTAGAGCTTGCTTCTCAATAAAATCTCAAGCATCATCTTCTCTCATATCCATAAAATTTCCACAAGAAAGGGATTGATGTTTGAATTATGTTCCACACATAATCCCTTGTAGTAAATCTCCAATAATTCTAGCTTTGAAATGTCATGGTGTGGGCAATCCAATAGAAGGTCTTCGATGACATGTATTATAGTCTATATTTTGGGATTGGTTTAGACATTTTATCTTCATAAATTTGCATGTATGGATGTATATTCTTTGATTATATTATTGTTTTGTCTACCTCTACGGGAATCGAGGTCTACACCTAGTTTCGTTGTAATTGTAGGGAAAATAGCACGTTTTGGACCGAAATAGAGCTAAGGAAGCTAAGGAGTTATTGGAGCTACATTTTGGAGCATTGAAGAGTTATAAGAAGATCTCAGGAAGCATGGCAATGATTTAGAAAATTAATTTTAGACCAGATTAGAGAGTTACACCTTTAGCTGAGACTCACCTCGGTCAGCTACAGTATCACCTCGACCGAGGTGATCTTGAGGAGTGTCTGGACCGAGGCGAATATCGTAACGGCCATAAGATCTTTATTTTTTGCTGAGATCTTATATTTTTGGAAAGTGAATATCGCATATTTTTGGCTGGGTTTTTGGAAGGAAGATAATATTATTGGATGATATATTTTGGAAGATATGGATATATTTTCTAAGAAATTATATTTTTAAGATATCTTATATTTGGAAGATAATTCTCCTATATAAAGGGTTGGATTGTCTACAATTCAGCCATCTTCGGATCACGACATATCAGATCTTCGGATCAAGGATTTTCTGGAGGATTTTCTGAAGAGTTTGAAGGAAGTTTTGAAGGAAGTTTTGAAAGTTGAAGTTCAAGGAATGAAGGAATCAAGTTGAAGTTGGCTTTGAAGGAGTTTGTAAGATCTTCTTAGTTTGGCTTTTGGTTTTCTTGTTTTTTCTGATGTGTGATTGAGGAACAATGATTGTTTGTTTATTTGGTTCAGTTATTGAGACCTTTGTGTTAAGGTTTTCTTGTTTGAATATTGATTCCTTTCTTATAAATTTGATTGTTGTTATCATGATGATTGTTGGATAAGTTCTTTATGCGATTCTAGGGTGATTGGCTGAAAGTTGTGGGAAAGACGATGATAGAATGATCTTAATCCCAGCAGACCTTGAAAGCTCGAGCCTTTACCTTAACCGTAGAACACCTCGGTCAACCAATCACCCTAGAATCGCATAAAGAACATAGCCAACAATCATCATGATAACAACAATAAAATTTATAAGAAAGGAATCAATATTCAAACAAGAAAATCTTAACACAAAGGTCTCAATAACTGAATCAAACAAACAAACAATCAGCGTTCCTCAATCACAAATCACAAAAGACAATAAAACCAAAAGCACAACTAAGAAGATCTTACAAACTCCTTCAAAGGCAACTTCAACTTGATTCCTTCCTTCCTTGAACTTCAACCTTCAAAACTTCCTTCAAACTTCCTTCAAACTCTTCAGAAAATCCTCTAGAAAATCCTTGATCCAAAGATCTGATATTTCGTGATCCGAAGATGGCTGAATTGTAGAAAACCCAACCCTTTATATAGTAGAATTATCTTTCAAAGATAAGATATCTTAAAAAGATAATTTCCTAGAAAATATATCCATATCTTCCAAAATATATCAACAAATAATATTATCTTCCTTCCAGAAATCCAGCCAAAAATATGTGATATTCACTTTCCAAAAATATAAGATCTTTGCTAAAAATAAAGATCTTATGGCCATTACGATATTCGCCTCGGTCCAGACGCTCCTCAAAATCACCTCGGTCGAGGTGATACTGTAGCTGACAGAGGTGAGTCTCAGCTGAAGGTGTAACTCTCTAATCTGGTTCAAAATCAATTTTCTAAATCATTTTCATGCTTCCTGAGATCTTCTTATAACTCTTCAATGCTCCAGAATGTGGCTCCAATGACTCATTAGCTTCCTTTGCTCCATTTCTGTCCAAAACGTGCTATTTTCCCTACAATTACAACGAAACTAGGTGTAGACCTCGATTCCCGCAAAGGTAGACAAAACAACAACATAATCAAAGAATATACATCCATACATGCAGATTTATAGTGATAAAATGTCTAAACCAATTCCAAAATATAGTCTATAATACATGCTATCAAAATACCCCATACTTGTCTCTTGCTTGTCCCCAAGTAAGTTCCAAATCTTAGATACAAGATAGAATGGATTATAAGTCAGAAAGATCAATGAAAAACATTTCAAAACCTTTCGTGGGTGTGCTCCACTCATAGATCACCCTAAGAAAATGCTTCACGGCAAATAAAATCAAGACATGATCAAAACATTTTATAAATATAAGAAAGTTGTTCATCTTTGCATAAAATCATAGAATGTATAATAAATCATATTTATCGAAATCAATCATGTATAATCCAGTTTAAACCACCAAGTCAATCAACAAGCTCGAGGTCTCAAGGGCTTCCAAAAGAGGACAAGAAACGTGTCAGGTTGGGATGTATATAGGGTATGTGGTGCTAGAATCCGGGAATAGGATATTTTCTTCACTTTCTTTGAATCACAACATCTTCCACCAATAAGCTTTGCTTATTTTACTTTACTTTGTGGGATCCATGGACAGAGGTGCACAATAACCGAAGCCTAGGAGATCAGCAATCATCAATTTCTCAAGATGCCTCAACCCCTTGATGCACATACCATGACCCGTTAGGAATATCGCTCAATCCGACTTTGGCAAGACACAAACACCCGGCTATGTGAATGATGCTAAGTTACTCATCATCATAATTGACTTCCCCAAACCTAATTGTTTCTTTCTAACACTTTCAGCCAACATCTCAACTTCACTTTACTTGCTTTTCTTCACTTGCTTCCAAATTCCCGGATAGGTAAAGGGAGGTAAATATGTATATGAGGGGCTAAAACATGGTAAAGAAGAGAAGAGATAGAATTGCCTTAATAATCCCATGAAGAATGTGATAGAACTCATCATGTGGTGTCAACCTTCAATTCCAACATAATTTTGATAAAAACAAAGTATTAAACATGCTAAAACTTTAAACAAAACATTTTACAACTTAAACATATCATAAAACCTTTCGAGCATATAAAGATTTCAACACCAATCTGGAAAAAAATCATCATTGAGGTCATATCTAGAGAAGAAGCACAAAACGTTTCGAAAAACCTTTCAGTTAAAGCCACCTCGGCCGAGGTGTTCTGGCGTCATCCGAGGTGTTCATCCTCGATAGGCCATGAACATCTCGGTCGAGGTCAATTTTCAAACCAGTTTTCGACATTTTTCTCAAACAGAAACATGTATGTATGCATGTAATGACAAATAAACACATAGAGCCAAGTAATGCAAAATAAGATCATAATATCTGGGAGTCATACAAACCATACACACATAAGTCAAGTAATACATCCAAATGCCCCATATTTGGGACACATTGTCCCAATGGGTCAAATATAAGTCTAAGGAATCAGAAAACTCACCGAACCTAGCTGAACTGCATAATAAATAAATAAAGAAATCCATGAAGCTCTAATCCTCGTCAGCTGGCCGTGGTGGATGTGGAATGTAAGGGTGCTGGGACGGGTTGAGTGGTTAGCCCATAACTTGCTGATGCTGGATCTCCATCATCCGTCTGGTGTAGTGCTGGCTCTCCAACATCTGATGCGTCCATCCCTCGATATGTCTACGCTCCTCAGCGAAGCGCTCATGAATGTCAACTATCAACGCTGCGTAGGAATCGATCATATGGCTAGTCATATGGGCTATCTCACCCTAGAAACTCCGAGCCACCACTCGGGAAGGAAAATTAGTCATAGTCGGTGTAGGGAAGCCGAAAATCTCCCGAAACTGGTCCATAGGAACTACATAGTTCCTGTTCAATAGTCGGTACTTGATTCCATTGTGCTCCGACACGTATGTCACTGAGCTGACAAACTCCATCGTCGGCTCCAGATAAGCCGGCGCTCTAATATCCGTGAACTCCTCTAGCCCAACCATGGAGATCATCTTCTTCAAGTCCTCCACCACATGGAGGCACTCGAAGGCATCAACGTGAAGGAAGCGTGGGGCAACGATCGGTCGCCCACAAATACGATCACAATCCTTCTAGTGTCGCTCGTGGATCACTAGAATGGAAAACTGAGAAGCAGAAGAAGGAGAAGACTGGTGGGAACTGCTAGGCCTATCCCTCAAGGCCAATTGACGATCAGATCTGTTGCTCTTTTTTTTACGAAGAACACCTCGGTTGTCCTAAGAACACCTCGGCCGAGACACAGTCGACTGGACCGAGGCAAACTGCTGTTCGATCGCACGTTATGAATCTATAAGTTCTTTTCCCCCAAATCACTACCAAAGGCTTCCTAAGGGGTACTTATATCTTTTTCAACAACAATCAGTGGCAACCAAAGCCAGATCTGCTCAAAATTAGTAAAAGAAGGAAGGAGTTAGGGTTTGGAACGAAATACCCCATATTTTGCAAATTGATGTGTTTTCCTTGCTGTTTGATGCTTGAAAACTAAATCTCTTGCTTCCTCCGGTGAAATAAAGCCAAGAAACGTAAGAAACGAGCAAGAATCGAGAATTGGGGAGTTGGAGGCCGTCGAGGTCGGGTAGAGAGAGAAAAGTGTGAAGAGTGAGAAACCGTCGCGCCTTTTATACCCCTCCTTGAATTTGATTACACCTCGGTTGAGGTGGTCCCGAGCGGACCAAGGTGTCAGATTGGATGTCAAACCTAGTCGCCTCGGTTAACAAAGAACATCTCGGTCGAGGTGCTATGACAACAACCGAGATGTGTCTCAGTCAAGCTCCGTCTTCTCAATTTCTTGAACTTTTGTCCTTCCAGTGTAGCTCCGAAGCTGTAATCCTTCCTTAGAAAGTGCTTGGTTCCTGTCTAGAGGACGCAAAAACAAAGTGAAGCAAACTATCTAAAACTAAGCTAGAAAAGGGAAAAGAAAGCAATACCTTGGGTTTCCTCCCAAGAAGCGCTTTATTTAAGGTTGTTAGTTGGACCGTACATCATCCTCAAACAAGGTATAGTGGTGCAATCTCCTCGGCCGGGACTTCCGGTCGATACTTCTTCAGCCTATGACCGTTGACCTTAAAACTTCTGCTAGTTTCGCCCCATATTTCAACTGCACCATAGGGAAAAACAGTTTTCACAACGTAAGGTCCTGTCCATCTAGATTTCAACTTACTTGGAAAGAGGCGGAGGCGGGAGTTGAAGAGTAGAACAAGATCTCCTTCTTTGAGCTTCTTAGGAATGATATGATTGTCATGCCATCTCTTCGTTCTTTCCTTGTAGATCTTGGCATTCTCATATGTGTTTAAGCGCAACTCCTCCAACTCATTAATGTCTAAAAGTCTCTTCTCTCCGGCTTCCTTGATGTCAAAATTCAACCACTTGATTGCCCAATATGCCTTGTGTTCCAGCTCAGCGGGTAGATGACAAGACTTCTCATATACCAAATTGTAAGGGGTGGTACCAATGGGAGTCTTGAAAGTGGTCCTATAAGCCCAAAGAGCATCATCCAACTTCATGGACCAATCCTTTCTTGTCCTAGAAACGGTCTTCTACAGAATTGCCTTGATTTCTCTATTCGAGATCTTCATCTGCCCACAAGTTTGAGGGTGATAAGGGGTTGCTACCTTGTGGGTGACCCCATACTTTGAGAAAAGCGCCTCGAACTTCCGGTTGATGAAATGTGTCCCTCTGTCGCTGTTGATGATGTGTGGTGTCCCAAAACGTGGAAAGATAGTCCGATTGAAGAACTTCACAACCACCATGGCATCATTAGGGGGGAAGGCGATGACTTCCACCCATCTAGAAACGTAATCAACAGCTAAGAGAATGTAGAGGTTCCCCGCGGATGATGGGAAAGGTCCCATGAAATCAATTCCCCATACATCAAAAATCTCAACCTCCTGAATATTATTGAGTGGCATCTCGTTCCTTCTTAACAAGTTCCCTGTTCTTTGGCATGCATCACAAACAAACGTTTGCACATCGTTAAATAATGTAGGCCAAAAGAAACCAGAACGTAATACCTTAGCGTAGGTTTTGTGAGCGCTAGCATGTCCTCCACAAGGAAGCGAGTGGCAATGCCGTATCACACTAGCAACTTCATCCTCCGGAATGCATCATTGAAGCATCCCATCCGGACCTTTCTTGAACAGTAGAGGTTCATTCCAACAGTAATGGCGTACATCCTCGAAGAACTTCTTCCTTTAAGCGTACGTCAATCTGGGTGGTATTTCCTGGCAAACAAGGTAATTGACAATATCATCATACCAAGGCTCCTTACCATCAGAAACTTGGCGAAGCTAGTGCTCCACCAACTGTAAGTGACTCTCAGAAAACGAATCAGAAAGTTTGTTGTCCTCAGTTGACAACTTCTCGCTTGTTGTCTCGGTCGGGGCCCGAGGTGGGTGACCGAAATGTTCTTCAGATAAGAACACCTCGCTTGGTCGAGGAAGTGCCTCGGTTGAGGTACTGAACTAGGATCGAAACCTAACGTGCTTTTCTTCTCCTGAATCAGTTTATCAAATCTAGCTCCTGGATATGGTTCTAATGCCTTCAAGCTCCATATATCTGCATCATAAGAGACATCTATACCTTCCTTCATTAAACTATAACTAAGAACTTTTTCAAGAGGATCGTTAATAAGGATAGAGCTCACAAATTCTCTAGATTCTTCTTCATCATAGATGTTGAAGATGTCATCTTCCAGCGGCTCTCCCTTCATTGCAGCAAGAAATGCAAACTCCACATGATCGCCACCAATGTTAAATTTCAACTTGGCGTTCTTACAATCCACGTTGCAACCCGAAGTTGCTAGAAATGGTCTCCCGAGAATGATAGGAATGGGATAATCTGTGGGAATGTCAAGCACAACAAAGTCTATAGGTATGTAGAAATTACCTAATTTGATGGGAACGTCCTCCAAAATACCGACAGGATAGGTAATGGAGTGATCCGCCATGTATAGCGTCATCTTAACCGGCTTGGGCTCTCCAAGTCTGACTTTCTCACATAGCTCCAGTGGAATGATACTCACGTTGGCTCCTAGATCACATAATGCATCATAAGTTACATCCTCAACTTGAATGTGAATACAAAATGAACCGGGATCTCTCAATTTAGGTGGCATCTTCTCCTTCATGATTTGAATGAGCTCCGAAGACTTAGATGTCATCCTTACTTTCCCAAAATCCTCCAGCTTCCTCTTCCTTGATAAGATCTCTTTCAGAAACTTCCCATAGGCGGGCATCCCTAGAATGACATCAAGGAAAGGGATGTTAATATGTAGTTTATTCATAAGGTCTAGAAACTTACCAAAGTGCTTGTCTAGATGTGCTCTCGCCCTTGACTGAGGGAATGGAAGTGGTAATTAAAAGCAGGAGGTGGAATAATGGTTAGAACTTGAGGTCTAAGTTCATAATCATTCTCAGCTGAATCACCTAGGGTTACTCATGTATGCCTGACTTGCTGATTGGGGTCCATCCTCTGTCCTAGGGTTCGTGGAACTCCAACAAAAAAGAACATCTCGGACTGGCATCCGAGGTGGTGGGTGTATCTCGGCGGGGGAAACTGGGACTGGGTCTTTCCTCGATTGAGGATTTGGGATCGGTCGAGGCAGAAACTGGGCCCTTAGAGCAGCCATATCTGCTTGTTCTTGCGCGAGTCTCGTCTTTCTCTCGCTGCATTTCTTCCTTACTCAGGCGAGCTGTTCCAATGCCTCCTTCAATTCGGCTTCAAGATCGCGATTGTCTTGATTGGCCATCTTAGCTTCTTTCAATCTTCTCTTGTAGTCTTTTCTGGTTCGGGATCGTAGGGAACGATTTCCTTTCCTGCACGAGTTCTTCGCATAAACCTAAGAAAAGATCCTGCGAAAACATTCAAGTAAAGTAGTCAATAGAAACAAGGGCAATAGCCCCAAAAGACAACCGAAACCGAACATGGTCTAGACCAAGTCCCCGGCAACGGCGCCAAAAACTTGTTCGCTCCAAAAGGTGTGTACATGCTTTAATATTTATAACCCAAGAAGTATGCTTGAACAATATGCGAACCCGCAGTGTACAAATCAATTGTAATAAAAGAACGAATTCCAGGGGTCGATCACAGGGACTATGGTGAAACAAAGTTCGGTAATTCAGGTTGTCAAATAATCACAGGCAGCAAATTAAAGCAATCAAATATGATATAAAAGTCAAGTAAAAAAAATGCGGATTCTAGAGATTAAAGCATCCAGTTGTGGTTCCGACTCATGATCTCAAAGGATAACGTGGACAAAGCTGATGTTTGCAAAGGGAAGGTGTTTCTAAGGTGGGAATAGATCACCGAGTAAGTCTCATTACTCACTATCCCAAACCAAAGATTCTTTTACCGGGTAAGTCTCAAGGTACTAAGGAAAGGAACTATAATCTCAAACCAACACACCACCCAAGGGAATAGAATAAACCTTTACCGGGTATGTCTCAGGCTAACTCACAAAGATGGGATGAAGGCACACTCAAACCCCAATAAAGGATAAACCTTTATCACCTATACTCATGATCTTGGGTAAATAAACAAAGGAATCACCGGGTAAGTGTCATACTAGGCTTGAGTTGAATCAAGAAGGGTATAACAAGGATAGGATTTGGCAAACTTAAACTCTTAACTCAGATAAGGTTCAGAAAAGGTTCACCTCACTCAGTTATATTCCATCCCGGCCGAGATGTTCAATGACTGACCGAGGTTTTCTACGGTAAAGGTAAAGGCTCGAGCTTTCAGGGTCTGCTGGGATTAAGATCATTCTATCATCGTCTTTCCCACAACTTTCATCCAATCACCCTAGAATTACATAAAGAACTTAGCCAACAATCATCATGATAACAACAATAAAATTTATAAGAAAGGAATCAATATTCAAACAAGAAAACCTTAACACAAATGTCTCAATAACTGAATCATACAAACAAACAATTAGTGTTCGTCAATCACAAATCAAAAAAGACAACAAAACCAAAATCCAAACTAAGAAGAACTTACAAACTCCTTCAAAGCCAACTTCAACTTGATTCCTTCCTTCCTTGAACTTCAACCTTCAAAACTTCCTTCAAACTTTCTTCAAACTCTTCAGAAAATCCTCCAGAAAATCCTTGATCCGAAGATATGATATTTCGTGATCCGGAGATGGCTGAATTGTAGAAAATCCAACCCTTTATATAGGAGAATTATCTTCCAAAAATAAGATATCTTAAAAAGATAATTTCCTAGAAAATATATTCATATCTTCCAAAATATATCAGCCAATAATATTATCTTTCTTCCAGAAATCCAGCCAAAAATATGTGATATTCACTTTCCAAAAATAGAAGATCTGAGCCAAAAATATAAAGATCTTATGGTCGTTACGATATTCGCCTCGGTCCAGACGCTCCTCAAGATCACCTCGGTCGAGGTGATATTGTAGCTGACCGAGGTGAGTCTAGATGAAGGTGTAACTCTCTAATCTGGTCCAAAATCAATTTTCTAAATCATTTCCATGCTTCCGGATATCTTCTTATAACTCTTCAATGCTTTAGAATGTAGCTCCGATGACTCCTTAGCTTCCTTAGCTCCATTTCGGTCCAAAACGTGCTATTTTCCCTACAATTACAACGAAACTAGGTGTAGACCTCGATTCCTGCAAAGGTAGACAAAACAACAATATAATCAAAGAATATACATCCATACATGCAGATTTATGAAGATAAAATGTCTAAACCAATCCCAAAATATAGACTATAATACATGCCATCAGTCTTGAAACCTTTCCCAAGATTTAAACAAACTTTCATTAGGTTTCATATCAAAGGCATTAATTTTACCTCTCAACTCCGCTGTTTTTGATGCCGGAAAGAACTTGGTGATGAATTGTAAAGTCATCTCCTCCCATGTGTTAACTCTTCCATCCGGAAGAGCTTGATACCAAGTTAAGGCTTTGTCCTTCAAAGAGAAGAAGAACGGTCTCAACTTATAGTTATTGTTGATTGCTCTTGGAGGCTTTAAAGTCTCCATAAGAATCTCATAATTCTGCAAATGTTGATGCGGAGATTCCGTTTCCATTCCACCAAACTGACTTTGGTGGATCATAGTAATGACTTGAGGGCGAAACCCATAGTCATGCTCATCTGGATCTCCAAGATTCACACCCACACGGAACGGCTGTTGATTCGGATTCATTCGTTGTCCAAGAGTTTGTGGCTCAGCCACGACATTAGCAGCTCTCACATCTCTAACATGAACGCGAGGATCGACATGGACATGAGGATTAAATGGTGGATTAGGTGGTATATCTTCCAGCTCAGGTATATCATCATCGGATGATTCATCTCTCTTATACTTGGCGCCTTTATCCAAATTTGATTGTAATACCATCGCCCGGATTTCATCCATTTGAATTTGCATTCGCTCTCTATCAACACGATCAACAACTTGTTCCTCAATGTCTTCTTTCACTTGTATTAAGAAGAGCCCGAGTTTCATCCAACTCCTCCTGAAGACTCTTTTCATTGTGTTCAGCCATCTTTTTCTCCCTTAACCGTTTCTTGAGAGTCTTCTCCAGTTCAGGGTCAAAAGGAACGAGGTCTTTCTCATATAGAGACCTTCGCATATACATAAAGAGAAATCTTCACAATCACTAAGGTAGATAGATCAAATAACAAGAGCAAAAGCTCCCAAGCCTGACAACCGAAAACCAAATTTGGCCTAAACCAAATCCCCGACAATGGCGCCAAAAACTTGTTCACTTGAAAGTGTGTGTGCAAAGTCTTAAATTTATAAAATCTGAAATCAAGCAAAGCGAACCTGCAGTGTACGGATCGGTATAGTAAAGCAAGAATTTAAGAGTCGTACTCAGGGATTTGGGGATCAAATTCAGTTCGTAAATTGTCTAGCAAATTAATGAAGCTTTTGTAAAGATTAAGGGGACAACAACGATTCTAAAGATTTAGGTATCCAATTGTGGCAATCGATTCAAGATGTTTTAAAGATTTAAGGACAGAGTTAGGATTGCAAAGGTATAGATCTAAGGTAGGGTGTTGTACGGTGAAGTTCCAAACCCATAAGTCTCACCCAAAGGCTCTCTAAATAAAGGATGTTGAGTCTCGTTATAAACAAAATCGAAGGACAAGATTGAACTCTCAAATACCCATGCCTAAACTGTTCGCCCCTAGAGGTGTGTGCAAATAAGTTTTAAATTTATAAAACTAGAATCAAGCAAGCGAACCCGCAGTGTACGGATCGACGTAGTTAAGCAAGAATTCCAGAGTATCGAACACAGAGATTTGGGTGGGAACAAATTCGATTGCAGGTTGTCAAGTGAGTAAATATAAGAGTTTTGCAAATATTGGGAAAACAACAATCCTAAAGATTCAAGTATCCAGCTGTGGCAATCGATTCAAGATATACTTAATGATATAAAGACAGAGTTAAGATATGCAAAGGTATACTAATGTAAGGTAATCGTACGGTGAAGTTACAAAAACCTTATATGACTCACCTACAAGGCACTCTCTATACAGGTTGTTGAGGCTCAATATAGAAAGATCCTAAAGGTGAGAATTAGTGAAATACCCAAACTTGTAACCCAAGGATGAAGACTAACTTAACCGATTGAGGTTGTGATACTCACAATCGAGGTAGAGGTTGTTGAGGCTTCACTACCACCTAGAAAAGACAAGTCTAAACTAAGCTAAAGCAAATCTTTAACTTTGGATTAAAGTAAAAGCAAGTTCGTGGACTTAAGGGAAATTACGGTTAGTTCTTGGTGTTCCACGGCCGTGGACTCAAGAACAGGCCGTAATTTAGGATTGTCGGCGATTCTCTCTAACTCTCAGGGTCTAATCTGTTTGTGATCGATCTATCATCATCTAAGCCACAACTATCAACCCTTCACCTTAGAATTGTTAAGGGTTTTTAGCCAATAACAGTCATGTTGATATCAATTCAAGAATTAAAAGATAAAAAGATGAAAACTTTCAAGAACTTTCAATAATCTTCAAACCAATCTCAAAGTCACAATCAAGAACGAATGTTGTCAAAAGATTCACAATAAAGTAAACAATCACAACCTTAGGAAAGAAGGGAAAACGGGATGTCAATCCGTTTTCCAAATCAAACCTAAACAAGAAGAGAGATCTTCTTGCAACAATCTTCCAAAAGCTTCGATCTTCCGCCAATCCGGAGATCTTCAACAACAATCTCCACCAAAAGTGCGAGATTAGGGTAATTCCCCGATGCGAACTTCAATCTCCAATGAGATGATCAATCCTTCCAAGCGAAGGCCAAACAGCGTTGAAATCCTCTAAGCGGAGATGGCGGGTGTAAGCGGTGATAAATGAGGGTAAGCGGGGGATAAGCGGTCCTTTTTTTCCTCCCAAGCAATCGTGACGGATTCTTGCTTCGTCCGTCTTTTTATAGGGCAAGATAAAATATCGGCCCGGCCCAATCTTCAAAAGATTGTGGCTTCAAAGTATGGCGAAAAGATTTGCCAAGATCACGGTCGTGGAAGTTTTCACAACCGTAATTTAGGGCGTGGATTAAGTCACGGTTTGTACCATGTATTCCACGGCCGTAATAGTTACTGAAATGCATCACGCCTCTCTTGCAGGGTTCCACGGCCGTGGAACTGAACGTGGTTCGTAGTACGGCCGTATTTTAGAGCGTGGTTTAGGGCAAGAACGTGATTCTTCCATAGCCTCGTGCATTCCTCAAGCTAAAACTCCAATTTGCTTCCTAAGAATGTCCTCGATCCTTGGACTTATCAAATCAACTCTCCTTAGCTCGATTCCGTTCGGAAATAGCTCCAAATCACCTATAATCAACATAGAACTAGTGTAGACATCCATATCGACAATATAGGTAATACTAGCTCACATATGCACAAAGTTCAATCAAAGACTATCAATATGAATCAAATACGTTTAGAAAACGTGCCTAAAATATCACAATATTTCATGCTAACAAATAACCCCATACTTAACACTTGCTTGTCCCTAAGCAAGGTCTTTCAAAAAGCTTTAAACAAGAGTTAGGATGAAATATGTGTACCTTCTTTTGGTTGAATGTGACTTCTAAAGAATTGATCATTCTCAAACATTGCTTCAATCGTTCTTCAAACTTTCACACACTCAATCAAAGAGTAAAAAGCAAAGAAAATTCATGAACCAATTTATCTTCTAAACAAGCATTATAACCTTCAAACATTATCAAAATCAATCACAAGAAACTTCAATTTAGACCACCAAGTCATATAACATTCTTTTGATCTTAAGGACTTTCAAAGAAAAGGTCTAGAATACGGAAGGGGAGGAAAAACTTTAAGAGAAAGTGGTGCATAAATCCGGGAAAGTGGACAACTACCTTCTTCTTCTTATGCGGTTCTCGCAACACTTCGACTTAGAGCTTCGCTCTCTTCTTTTCATTTTTCGACTTTACTTTTGGAGTTATGGACAGAGGTGCACAAAAACCGAAGCCTAGGAGATCGGCGTTTCTCAATTTTTCAAGAGATGCCTCAAACCCTTAGCGCACATACCATAATCCGCTAGGAATATCGCTCAATTCGACTTTGGCAAGACACAAACACCCGGCTATGTGAATGGTCCCGAGTTACTCATCGTCATGATTGACTTCCCCAAACCTACAATTTCTTTCTATTCATTTGATTGCAAATAATTGCTCTCATGGCCCTCCCACATCAAACATGCCTTTTTCTCATTCACTTCTCCCAATTCCCGGATAGGTAAAGGAGGCTAATATTTCAATGAGGAGCTAGATGATCAAAGAAAGAAGAAAGAAAGTATCGAATTGCCTTAATCATTTCAACAAGAAGTATAGGAACTTATAACGTGATTTCAACTTTAATTTCCTAGCATGATTTAGGTAACATTCTTACATTATAAAACTTGCAAAAGAGGTAAAATTCATTCATTCAAATTCTTTTCAATTCACAATCCTTTTAAGCATGCAATTGTCATCAAACTCAATTCGCAAGTAGTGATTATCATGGAAATCATCTCAATTCATTAGGAGCACAAAATTTTCAAAATTTTTAAATTTTTATGGGTTTTTCAAGTTATTTTTCATGCAATGCAATAAGAAAACGTGCAACACATAATGAACATGCAACGATAGTCTCAAATGAAAGCGAACATAGTAAGTAGAGTTATTACAAACTTTTTAGTACATCCCACCCCATACTTAGGACGAACATTGTCCCTAATGTTCAAAAGAAAGAAAGAAAAGAAAGAAAAGAAAAAGAAACTCACAAAGTGGTGGCGGGAATGTCTAAAACGAACGGTTATGAATCGAATCACTGCGGCGCCGGCGGAGGTGGGAATGGGGAGAAGCGGAAGTCGTAGGGCCGCCCAAACTGCTGGCGGTAGACGTCCCTCATCATGTGGTCGAGGTCGTCGAGGCGTCCGTCTCTAGCGTCGGCCCGGATCTCTAACGCTCCAACTCTCTCTGAAAGTCCGGTAGCCCAATACGGCATATGCTCGTACCATCCCGGGGCGTGACTGTACCATGCGGGGGCGTCGGATGGTGTTGGTGCTGGTGGTGGTGCTGCTGGCTGCTCCGTGGACCAAGGAGGGGGGACGCCATACCATGTGGGAGGTGTGGTCATCCACATGGGCCTCTCACTCATGCTAGCGTGGCGAGATGACGAGCCTGAGGCTCTAGCTGGACGTGGAGAGCGTCTAGGTACATCTGGGGCCGCCTCCGGCTGGTCCGGAAACGTGCCAAACTCCTGCTCCGCTCCTCCTCCACTCTCGAATTGGTCTCCCATGTCCTCCTCCTCCACAACCGGTGGTGGGACGTAAGGGGGAGCTACTATCCTGTTCGCATGCATCGCAACGAACGTCTCCTTCCAATTGTGGCGTCCTGCCACAATGGAGTACTCCGGCAGCCACTCTATACCCCTGTCTGTCCTAGTCTCCCAAGGCATGCCCGCATAAGGCTGACCTCCATGTGTGGGGAAAATGAGACCCCTAACCATGAATGCATGTAGCCCTAAAGGAACGGCCGGTATGCGGGTGCAAGCAGAAAAATCCACACCAAAACTCCTAGCAATGTGGGTAACTATCCCACCATATCCGATGTTTCCCTTCGCCTTATTCTTGAGCTTGCTCATCGTAGCAGCCAAGAGAGTAGCACAATCTGCACGGCGTCCATATAGCATGCAATAGAGCAAGAATAGCTCATCCGTCTTGATCTTTTGGGGCGTCTCCGTCCTAGGAAAGAGACACTCCGAAAGGACACGGTGAGCTATCTTCAAGGCTAGATGGTACATCAATCTAGCCTTGGTATCAGTGGGTTGCCAACGGTCCTCGTCGGCATAAACCATAACCACTTCCTCCCAAAAGTTCTTGGGGTAAACTCCACTCGGAAGTCGACCATTAAAGGTCTCATGGAACCCGAAAATGGTCCCAAACTCAACGATACTCAACTGATAATCTCTCTCCATGAGGCGGAAAGAGACGGTCCTGTCTACGTGGCTGTGCTCAAAGGAGGTCACAACCTCCCGTGTAATCTCCTCATATGCGTCTTCACGAATGTTCGTGAAGACAAGTAATCCGGCTCTATCCAAGAGCCATGTAAGGTCATCAACAATGTTGAGAGGATGTAGATCCTCCAACAACAAGTATCTAGGGCCAATCACTGCCCTCTCCGTGATTCTCTCAAATGCAGCAAGATGGTTCTCATGTATGGTCGGGATTCTAGGGTGAGGAGGTGAAGATGGAGGTGAAGGTGAGGATGGTAGTGAAGGAGATGAGGGTGGTGGTGCCCTAGAGGATGAGGAGGTGGAGGGATTGCCTTTCCTTTTCTTATTCTGCTCTCCCTTCTTCTCTTTTATCCTTCCCGACACTCTCCTTACGAAATCCATTTTTCACCAAAAACTACGGTCTGTTCTTCAGGAATTACGGCCGTAGTTTACCCAGAGACCGTGATTCGTCTCAGAATCTCACGAATCTCAGCAAATTCACCAGCAATCACCACAACAAGCAGTCCTAGTCTAATTCCTTCCAGTCTTTATCAGTTCTTCCTAAAAATCTATAGCAAAAACGAACCTAATCGGCGAGAATCAAGAAGAAAGAATAAACCTCTTTTTCGGATTGAAAAACCCAAAATGCGCGTTTGTTGATGGATTTCCGTTTGATTCGTCGCTTGGATCTTGTTTGTGGTTGAATTTGCTGCAGTTTAGGAAGAAGAATCGTCGAAAACGGTTGGAAAACGAAGATTTGAGAGGAGGCGTGGAATTCCGGCAATTAGGTTGTGGAAAGGGGAAATTTTGGGATGAATTTGTGAAGAATGCGGCTTATATAGTCGCAGGAAAAATTTTGAAAATCACGGTCTGTCGGGGTGTTCCACGGCCGTGGAAGTGTACGGAACCGTGGTTTTGGTGATTTTTCAAAGGCTTTTGAGAATTACGGTCACTGTAGCTATGACGACCGTAATTTAGACCGTGGAACCTTCTGTAAAGCTCCAAAGTCCGAATTTCGTCACTTTTCATCGACATTATTCTCCCTTTTTCCTTTTCCATCGATCCTACAACCAAAAACACGAACATACCGGAAGAAATCGACACAAAATAAAGCATAAAAACGTCTATTCTAAGCTAAACTATGAATCGAAAACAAAAACGAAAATGCAGTACCTTGGGTTGCCTCCCAAGAAGCGCTTTGTTTAAGGTCCGTAGCTAGACCAATCTCGCACTTATTCGAGTGCGGTAGGCGCAAACTCCTCGGCTTGGAGTTCCGGCGTGTACTTCTTGAGTCGTTGGCCGTTCACCTTAAAACTTCCGCTAGCTTCACCCCATACTTCAACTGCACCATGGGGGAAAATACGCTTAATTAGAAAAGGTCCGGTCCAACGGGATTTAAGCTTACCTGGAAAGAGGCGAAGTCTTGAATTGAAGAGGAGAACTTGATCTCCTTCTTTGAAGTCCTTTGGAATGATATGCTTATCATGCCAACGCTTTGCTCTTTCCTTGTAGATCTTGGCGTTTTCATAGGCGTTCAAGCGAAGTTCATCCAGCTTATTGATGTCTAGGAGACGCTTCTCTCCCGCTTCCTTCATGCCGAAATTCAGCCACTTGATAGCCCAAAACGCTTTGTGCTCCAGCTCCACCGGCAAGTGACAAGACTTCCCATACACAAGGTTGTATGGTGTGGTTCCTATGGGGGTCTTTTACGCGGTCCGGTACGCCCATAATGCATCATCTAGCTTCAAGGACCAATCCTTCCTAGTCCTTGAAACCGTCTTTTCTAGAATTCCTTTGATCTCCCTATTTGAGATCTCAACTTGTCCACTTGCTTGTGGATAGTAAGGGGTAGCGATCTTGTGAGTAACCCCATACTTAGCTAGAAGAGCTTCGAAGCGACGGGCTATGAAGTGAGAACCTCCATCACTAATGATCGTCCTTGGTGTCCCAAATCGCGGAAAGATGGTCTTGTTGAAGAACTTGACCACCACCATGGCATCATTTGTGGGAGAGGCAATTGCTTCCACCCATCTGGAAACGTAATCTACCGCCAATAGTATGCATTGGTTTCAACAAGAAGATGGGAATGGTCCCATGAAATCGACTCCCCAAACGTCGAAAATCTCCACCTCTTGGATGTTTTTGAGGGGCATCTCGTTCCTTCTAGAAATATTGCATGTTCTTTGACAAGCATCGCAGCAAGAAACAAAGGATTGCACATCTCTAAATAAGGTAGGCCAATAGAATCCAGATTGCAATACCTTTGCGCTAGTCTTGTTCGAACTAGCATGTCCTCCACAAGGTAGTGAATGACAATGGCGGATGACACTTTGCATCTCATCTTCCGGCACACATCGCCGGATGATGCCATCCGGACCTCTCTTAAAGAGGAGAGGCTCGTTCCAATAGTATTCCCGGACGTCCTTAAAGAACTTCTTCCTTTGTGCGTAGGATAGTCCGGGCGGTATCTCCTGGCAAACCAAATAGTTAACAAAATCAGCAAACCACGGTTCGTTACCTTTGGAGATCACGTTGATGTACTCCTCTATGATGTGTAAGTGTTCGTCCGGAAAGGAGTCATCAATGGGTAGATGGTCGTCCCCTAGATGTGTTAGACGACTCAAATGATCCGCAACAGAATTTTCTGAACCTTTCTTGTCGCGGATCTCAAGATCGAATTCTTGTAGGAGAAGAATCCATCTAATTAGCCTTGGCTTCGCGTCTTTCTTCGCAAGGAGGTACCGGATCGCAGCATGATCCGTGTAGACAATCACCTTTGCACCTACAAGATAAGAGTGAAACTTGTCAATAGCGTAGACAATGGCTAGAAACTCTTTCTCTGTAGTGGCGTAGTTGAGCTGCGCTTCGTCTAGCGTCTTGCTAGCATAGTATATGGCATGGGTTCGCCCTTCCTTTCGTTGTCCAAGAACAGCTCCAATAGAGACGTCACTAGCATCGCACATAATTTCGAAGGGGAGAGTCCAATCCGGAGGTTGGATAATGGGTGCTGAAATTAGAGCTTGCCGAATGGTGTTAAACGCATCCAAACATTCCTGCGAAAACTCAAAAACCGCATCTTTCATCAATAGATTAGTGAGAGGTTTTGATATCTTAGAAAAGTCCTTAATGAAACGTCTATAAAATCCAGCATGTCCTAGGAAACTTCTTATCCCTTTCACCGGAATTGGGGGAGGAAGTTTCTCTATGGTCTCTATCTTAGCCTTGTCTACCTCTATCCCTCTACTAGAGACTAAGTGACCTAATAAAATTCCTTCCTTAACCATGAATTGACACTTCTCCCAATTAAGAACTAGGTTAGTGTCTTCACACCTTTGTAAAACAAGAGAAAGGTTAGAAAGGCAATCGTTAAAAGAGGAACCGTATACGGAGAAGTCGTCCATGAAGACTTCCATTATTTCCTCTACGTATTCGGAGAAGATGGCCATCATGCACCGTTGGAAGGTGGCTGGGGCGTTGCAAAGCCCGAACGGCATTCTCCTATAGGCGAACGTACCCCAAGGGCACGTGAATGTGGTCTTCTCTTGATCATCCGGATGTATCGGAATCTAAAAGAAACCACTATAACCGTCAAGGTAGCAAAAATGTGAATGCTGTGCTAACCTTTCAAGCATTTGATCGATGAATGACAATGGAAAGTGATCCTTCCGCGTTGCGTTGTTGAGCTTGCGGTAGTCTATGCACATTCGCCATCCAGTCATGGTTCGGGTAGGAATGAGTTCGTTGTTCTTGTTGGTGATGACCGTCATTCCTCCCTTCTTAGGAACTACTTGAACTGGGCTCACCCACTTGCTATCGGAGATAGGATAGATGATACCTGCATCAAGAAGTTTAAGAATTTCCTTCTTGACAACCTCCTTCATGGTCGGATTCAACCGCCTTTGAGGTTGTCTTGAAGTTCTAAAGTCCTCCTCCATTAGTATCTTATGCATACATAGGGAGGGTTTAATTCCTACTAAGTCCTCAATAGTATAGCCTATGGCTTTTCTATGTTTTCTAAGGACAATCATGAGCTGCTCATGTTCATCTATGCTTAGTTCGGAGCTAACAATAACCGGAAAGGTAGAATTAGATCCAAGAAAAGCGTACCTTAGATGAGTAGGAAGTGGTTTGAGTTCCATCACTTTCGGAGCTTCCAATGATCCTTGAGGAGCATCCGACGTTTCCTTAGAAGTTTCTAAGGGTGTTGAGTGAGTTGGAGAGGAATCAAAAGAAGTTGAAGAAGTATGCCGATCACCCTCTTCCACGGTCAGAATTACGGGTTCTCCATATGTTCCACGGCCGTGTAATTCACTGGAATGGAGGTCGATTTTGGTTGTGAACATTCTCAGCCTCATCGTGGATTCTCCAATGTCAAAAGCGAGTCTTCCATTCTTGCAATCGACCATGCAGCCGGAAGTTGCAAGAAACGGTCTTCCGAGTATGATCGGGACCGGACTATCTGCAGGAATGTCAAGCACGACAAAATCAATGGGAACAAAGAATTTACCTAGCTTGACGGGGACGTCTTCTACAATACCGACGGGCGAGTGATGGATCGATCCGCCATGTATAACGTCATCTTCACCGGTTTAGGATCGCCTAAACCAATCTTCCTACATAATGCAAGTGGTATGATGCTCACACTTGCTCCTAAGTCACATAAAGCGTCATATGTGACATCTTCCACTCCAATGGGAATGCAAAATGACCCCGGATCCTTCAACTTTGGGGGCATTTTCTCCTTCATAGTCTTGATGAGATCCGAAGAATCCGAACTCATCTTGACCTCTCCGAAATCTTCTAGCTTCCTCTTGTTAGAGAGAAGCTCCTTCAAGAACTTGCCATAAGCCGGCATACCTACAATAGCATCTATGAATGGTATATTAATATGCAGCTTACTCATGAGTTCTATGAACTTACCGAACTGTTTGTCTAGGCGCGCTCGCGCTCTAGATTGAGGGAACGGTAGGGGAGGTTTGTAAGCTGGAGGAGGAACATAGACATCTTCCTTCTCCTTCCCCTTTTCCTTGTCCTTTTCTACGGGGACTTCAACGAACGTAGGCTGCGGATCGGTGGTAGTCACTCCGCTCCTAGTTGTAATCGCCATCACCCTTCCCTTAGGGTTGTCCTCCGTCTTTCCTGGAAGTTTCCCTTGATTTCTAGGAACTTCCTCCGCGTGGTTAAACAATTGGTTTTTCAAAACCTTTTGAGCTTTGTCAACCTTAGAGACTTGATCATCAACCTTGATGAGGCGGTTCTCCAACCCTTGAAGCTTTCCCAAGATCGTTTCCAACATGGGATCGGGCTTCTCCTTTCCCGTATTGTTTCCTCCATTAGATGATTGCCCCTGGCTTTTCAAAGGAGTAGAGGAAGAGGAAGGTGGAGTTAGTGAATTAGAATTGGAAGGATAAGAGTTACCGGAATTTTGTTGATTGGAGCGCCAATTGTTGTTGTTTGAACCCCTATTGTTGTTCCAATTGTTGTTCCGGTTGCTGTTGTTTCCATTCCAATTGTTATTCCGGTTGTTGTTCCGGTTATTGTTGTTGCGGTTGGTGTTATCACCGCCATTGTTGTTGCCCAAATAGCCAACATCCTTCTCTTGCTGCTTTGGAAAATTGGTCTTGATAGCCTCCTTCAACTCCTTGATCTCATTGTTGAGGGAGAAAATCTGATTTTGAGCTTCATGTGTGAGCTTCGCTCCTTGCTCCACACGATTTCCCTCCACTTTCCGGTGGGAATACTTCTCTATGACTCTTGCTTGCTTCTCGATGAAGTCTCAAGCGTCATCTTCTCTCATGTCCATGAACGTTCCACATGAGAGGGATTGGAGGTTGAATTGCGTTCCCGCATCCAGCCCCTTGTAGTAGATCTCCAGCAAGGCAAGCTTGGATATGCCATGATGAGGGCAATCCAAGAGCAAATCCTGAAACCTTTCCCAAGATTGAAACAAACTTTCGTTAGGTCTCATGAAAAAAGCATTAATCTTACCTCTAAGTTCCGCCGTTTTGGAGGGCGGAAAGAATTTGGTGAGAAACACCGCGGAAAGGTCTTCCCACGTGTCTAGTTTCCCATTAGGAAGAGCTTGGTACCAAGACAACGCTTTCCCCTTCAAAGAGAAAAAGAAAGGCTTAAGCTTATAGTTGTTGGTAGTAGCGTTCTTCGGTCTCATCGTCTCCATCATACACTCAAAGTTTTGCAAGTGTTGGTGTGGAGATTCAGCGCTTGTACCGCCAAATTGGTTTTGGCGAACAAGAGTAATAACTTGAGGGTTAAAGCTAAACCCTTGCACATCTTCAGCATCAAATTTCACGCCCAAGCGGCGTGGTTGTTGCGTTGGATCCATCCGCTGGCCAAGAGTTCTTGGCTCATTATCCACACGTTCGACTCTCACATTCCTAGGTGGAATGCGGCGATTAGCAGCTCCTTGTGGATGGAAAGGATTCATATTGATCGTGGGATCAATCTCCTCTAACGGTGGCATGGAAGAGTCACTATCATCAGTGGACGAGTGGCTTCTTCTTCTAGTTCTTGATCCCCTCCTTGAGGATTTCTTGCTTCCTTTATTCTTAAGATCGCTTAACTCCATCCTCATTTGGAACATCGCATCCTGCAGTTTGCTAACTTCATATTGATGACGATCCATTTCATCCTAGCGGAGGTTCTCGTTCCACTGGAGTTGAGCTTTCTTTTCTGCCAACTCTGTTTGAAGATCACGTTCGTGTTCTTCAGCCATCTTCTTTTCCTTGCGCTTTTGCCTCAAGGTTTTCTCTAGCTCTTGATCAAGAGGTAAGAGATCTTCGGTGTTCCTAGACCTGCGCATGCACTCAAGGAAATATCAAACAACGAGAGCAAGCTCCCAAGCTTGACAACCGGCTACCGGATTCGGCCGAAACCAAATCCCTGGCAACGGCGCCAAAAACTTGTTCGCCCCTAGAGGTGTGTGCAAATACGTTTTAAATTTATAAAACTAGAATCAAGCAAGCGAACCCGCAGTGTACGGATCGACGTAGTTAAGCAAGAATTCCAGAGTATCGAACACAGGGATTTGGGTGGGAACAAATTCGATTGCAGGTTGTCAAGTGAGTAAATATGAGAGTTTTGCAAATATTGGGAAAAAAACAATCCTAAAGATCCAAGTATCCAGCTGTGGCAATCGATTCAAGATATACTTAATGATATAAAGACAAAGTTAAGATATGCAAAGGTATACTAATGTAAGGTAATCGTACGGTGAAGTTCCAAAACCTTATATGACTCACCTACAAGGCACTCTCTATACAGGTTGTTGAGGCTCAATATAGAAAGATCCTAAAGGTGAGAATTAGTGTCAAATACCCAAACTTGTAACCCAAGGATCAAGACTAACTTAACCGATTGAGGTTGTGACACTCACAATCGGGGTAGAGGTTGTTGAGGTTTCACTACCACCTAGAAAAGACAAGTCTAAACTAAGCTAAAGCAAATCTTTAACTTTGGATTAAAGTAAAAGCAAGTTCGTGGACTTAAGGGAAATTACGGTTAGTTCTTGGTGTTCCACGGCTGTGAACTCAAGAACAGGCCGTAATTTAGGGTTGTCGGCGATTTTCTCTAACTCTCAGGGTCTAATCTGTTTGCGATCGATCTATCATCATCTAAGCCACAACTATCAATCCTTCACCTTAGAATTGTTAAGGGTTTTTAGCCAATAACAGTCATGTTGATATCAATTCAAGAATTAAAAGATAAAAAGATGAAAACTTTCAAGAACTTTCAATAATCTTCAAACCAATCTCAAAGTCACAATCAAGAACGAATGTTGTCAAAAGATTCACAATAAAGTAAACAATCACAACCTTAGGAAAGAAGGGAAAACGGGATGTCAATCCGTTTTCCAAATCAAACCTAAACAAGAAGAGAGATCTTCTTGCAACAATCTTCCAAAAGCTTCGATCTTCCGCCAATCCGGAGATCTTCAACAGCAATCTCCACCAAAAGTGCGAGATTAGGGTAATTCCCCGATGCGAACTTCAATCTCCAATGAGATGATCAATCCTTCCAAGCGAAGGCCAAACGGCGTTGAAATCCTCTAAGCGGAGATGGCGGGTGTAAGCGGTGATAAATGAGGGTAAGCGGGGGATAAGCGGTCCTTTTTTTTCCTCCCAAGTGATCGTGACGGATTCTTGCTTCGTCCGTCTTTTTATAGGGCAAGATAAAATATCGGCCCGGCCCAATCTTCAAAAGATCGTGGCTTCAAAGTATGGCGAAAAGATTCGTCAAGATCACGGTCGTGGAAGTTTTCACGACCGTAATTTAGGGCGTGGATTAAGTCATGGTTTGTACCATGTATTCCACGGCCGTAATAGTTACTGGAATGCATCACACCTCTCTTGCAGGGTTCCACGGCCGTGGAACTGAACGTGGTTCGTAGTACGGCCGTATTTTAAAGCGTGGTTTAGGGCAAGTACGTGATTCTTCCCTAGCCTCGTGCATTCCTCAAGCTAAAACTCCAATTTGCTTCCTAAGAATGTCCTCAATCCTTGGACATATCAAATCAACTCTCCTTAGCTCGATTCCGTTCGGAAATAGCTCCAAATCACCTATAATCAACATAGAACTAGTGTAGACATCCATATCGACAATATAGGTAATACTAGCTCACATATGCACAAAGTTCAATCAAATACTATCAATATGAATCAAATACGTTTAGAAAACGTGCCTAAAATATCACAATATTTCATGCTAACATAAACCCAAGAGAATCAAAGTGCCGGGTCCTCGTTGGGAGTACCTTTCAACAATTTGAGCTTGTTTTTTTCACAAATTCCCAAGCGTCACCGACTCTCATGTACATGAATTTTACAGCTGAAAGAGATTGGAATTTGAACTTGGTCTCTCCATCAAATCCTTTGAAATAAATTTCTAGCAGCTCCAATTTTGGAATGCCATGGTCGGGGCAATCCAAGAAAAGGTCATTGAATCTTTCCTATGAGTTGTATAGCCTTTCTTTGTCCTTCATGACAAAGGCATTTATCTTGCCTCTCAACTCCCCCGTTTTTTTATGGCGGGAAAAATTTGGTGAGGAATAAAGAAGTCATCTCCTCCCAAGTATTCACTCTTCCGGTTGGGGGTGAATTATACCAAGAAAGCGCCCTATCCTTCAGAGAAAAATAAAATGGTCGCAATTTATAGTTATTGTTAGTTGCTCTTGCAGGCTTCATGTTCTCCATGAGAATTTCATAATCTTGCAAGTGCTGATGCATAGATTCCCTCTCCAATCCTCCAAATTGGCTTTGGCGGATCATAGTAATAGCTTGTGGTGTAAATCCAATATTCTGCTCCATTGGATCGATCATCACACCTGGACGGCGTGTTTGTTGAACGGGATCCATTCTTTCACCCAACGTTTGTGTATTCCAATCGGTGGATCTTATATCTCAATCCCTCGAATTGGTGCAAGTGGTGGAACAATAAGAGGTGTTGGAGGATTTCCTGCAGCTCTTCCATCTTCTTCCATTCGTTCCTTTAGTAGTCGGATAGCTTCTCTCATCTCGGCCATGTCGGCTTGATGCTGATCTTCCTTAGTTATCCCTCCATTCCTTAGCCTAACGAGAGCTTCATCTCGTTCTCTTACTTGATCAAGAGCTTCATTCAATTCAGCTCTAATGTTAGCTTCTCCTTCATTATTTGCGGCAGCCATTCTTTTTGCTTCCATTAATCTCCTTTTGTAGGTCTTTTCAGGTTCGGAATCGTAGGGTACGATTTCTTTACTCGCTCGAGTTTTTCACATAAACCTACAGCAAGACCCTGCAACAACAATTCAAGAAAAGCGATCAATAGAAAAAGCAAGGAGTTTCCAAGTTATATAACCGAAACTGAATTTAGTCTAAGCCAAATCCCCAACAACGGCGCCAAAAACTTGTTCACTCCAAAGGATGTATGCAAGTTTTAATATTGATACCAAGAATAACTACAATAAAGCGAACTCACAGTGTACGGATCGTTTGTAATAAAATCAAGAATTCTAGGTTCGAACACAGGGATTTGGTGAAATCAAAATCAGAATAAGAAATCCAACAAGGAAAGATGCAACTATTGATGAAAAGACAAAGACTTTGTGTAATAATTTGGGAAAGGATTCTAAGGATCAAGGTATCCAATTGTGGTTTTCGATTCAAGACTTCTAGAGATTATATGGACAAAGCTGAGGTTGCTAAGGTATGTGTTCGAAAGTGGTTTGATGTATGGTGAAGTCTCCACCACCCATGTCCAATCCCAAAGGCTCTAAATAAAGGATGTTGAGTCTCAATAAGATAGAGAATCTAAGGGAAGGATTTATATTCTCAAAACCAAACACAAACCCAAGGGAATCAGGTTAACTCACAAAGGTAAGGATTTATGGCACACTCAACCTTAATAGAGGGGTTTGAATCCTCTATTACCTAGATCTTGTAATCGTTGGCAACCACGGACGGGAATCACCGGGTAAGTCTCTTCCCACACTTGGATATAGGTTAGAAAGGTTCAACAAGGCTAGGTTTTAAGCAATCTTTAACCAAGGATAAAGGATAAGGCAAGATAGGTATGATAGAAGGAAAATCGGGTTGTTCATCAAAGGAGATCGTCCGATCTATACCAAGAATAGTCCAATTTTTGCCTTCTGCGATGGTTAATCTCAACTCTCAGGGTGCAATCTGTTTATGAGGATCATTCTATCATTATCTCAACCACAATCTTCAACCAATCATTCTAGAATCACAAGGGTTTTAGCCAAGAAAACTCATTATCAAAATCAAAGGAGATATTAAATCAAGAAAGCGAAGAATGATGAGAAAACTAGAATCTTGAATTAAAACCAAACCAAGAACGTAAGAACAACATTTTAATCTTTCAAAACTCAAATAAAGCTCAATAACAAACTCCAGTTCACGTTCACAAAGACAAAATATAGAACTAACAAACTCACGAAACCTCAAGAACTTTCTTCTTGGGCTAGAACTTCCGAACTTCCTTCGATCTTCCACTTCGAATGCTTTTCTCAATGCTCTTGATCTTATGACTTATTAGTCTTGGATGGAATTGGATGATTCTGAAGGTGTGAGACGTCCTCATTTTATATTGTATGAGACGTGATCTTATGGTTACAATCCTATAACCAATCGGATTATACATGATAAAAATCGAGTCGTCAGTGAAGCAAATCGACCGATCTCTATAAGTATTCATCCGATTTATGCTTCAGATCGTGTGATATCTTTTAGTTACAACTTCTATCTTCTCTTGTGATCTTTTCTCATATCTTTTCATATCTTTTGGCTTCTCTTCTAATCCTCAATGATGTCATACTCCTTATTCGTGCCACATCACCACTTTTCGTGCCACATCATCACCCTTTTTCCTACAATTTCACAAATAAAAGAGTGTAGACCCCTATTCTGGAAATGTATATGAAAATGAACTAAAAGTCATACAAACTCCATTAAATGCATGTAAATCTGAGGTGATAGACTCATATGATGCATGAATATGATGGTATATAATTCATGTCATCAATCTTTGAGCAAAATAGAACTTACCATCTCTCTCGAATCTTCTTCATCATTGATGTTGAAGACTTCTTCTCCTAAAGTTGGTTCTTTGATCAAAGTTGAGAGTACAAACTCAACTTTCTCCTCTCCTATATTGAAAGACAGTTTGGCGTTTTTGCAATCCACCAAACAACCAGAAATTGCTAGAAACGGTCTCCCAAGTATGATTGAGATTGGATAATCTGCAAGAATGTCCAACATAACAAAATCAATAGGAACGTAAAACTTACCAAGCTTTACGGGGATATCCTCTAGTATGTCAACGGGTCGAGTGATATATCGATCCACCATGTAAAGTGTCATCTTCACCGGTTTAGGCTCTCCTAAACCAACCTTCTCACACAAAACAAGTGGGATAATGCTCACACTTGCTCCTAGATTACAAAGAGCATCATATGTCACCTCTCCAACGCCAATGAGAATGCAAATTGATCCCGGATCCCGCAGCTTAGGTGGCATCTTCTCCGTCATGGTTTTGATGAGTTTCGATGACTCGGAAGTCATCTTTACCTCACCAAAACCCTCTAATTTCCTCTTGTTAGAGAGGATCTCCTTTAAGAACTTCCCATAGGCGGACATACCTAAAATAGCATCAATAAAAGGTATGTCAATTTGTAGTTTGCTCATAAGTTCAACAAACTTACCAAAGTGTTTGTTCAAATGCGCTCTCGCTCTAGACTGTGGAAACGGTAGCGGAGGTTTGTAAGCTTGATGAGGTACGTAAACATCCGCCTTCTCCTTCTCTTTCTGGGCCGGAACCTCGGCTTTCATGGGTTGTTTGCCCTTGTCATCCGTCCTAGGCACAGGATCTGTAGTCTTCACACCACTCCTCGTGGTAACCGTCATTACTTGGCCTTTCGGATTATTTTTAGTCCTTTCAGGAAGCTTCCTGATAGGTGATGGAATCACTATCTTATTAAGGTAGTTTAAGTATGTTTTTAGAGTCAAATGGTTGTATTTTGTTGTCAACTGTGTAAATCCAACTGAAAAACTAAGCAATGAAGAAATCCAAAGATTTAGCAATAGTTGGAAGAAGAACGGAAGCAAAGAGAAGTCCAAGACAAAGTCTTTGTTGAAAAACCGCGCCCACGGCAACACAGTGCCGTCCCCGCGGCGACACTTACTCCAGAGGAACCTTGTCACGGCACCCGCGGCGACATTGTCCCGCCCCGCGGCGACACTGATTCCAGAGGCACCCTGTCACGGCACCCGTGGCGGCACTATGCCGCCCCCACGACGACACTGATTCCAAAGGCACCTTGTCACGACACCCGCGGCGACACTGTCCCGCTCCCGTGGTGACACTGATTCCAGAGGAACCCTGTCACCGCCCCTGCGGCGACATTGGGCCGCCCCCGCGGTTTGACACCATAAACGTCAAGAAGATCAACAGTCAAACGTTCCGAAGCATTAATGACCCGCCCCGCGGCCCTGCCATGCCGCCCCCTCGACTCCTAGATCCGAGCCCGCATTATGCAACAGTCGTAATAAGTTTGGTTGTTTAGACTCTCACTTGATGACATTTAAAGTGACGGTTTAGGCTGCCTATTTACTGCAATTTAGTGTCCAAATTAGTATAAATAGAGATGCTAGGATAATGTTAGAATATGTCATTTTTCACCTCATCACATCAAAAACACTTTTATTTTCTTTGTTTTGTTTTGTTCTCTATGGAGGGCTAAGCACCTTTAGTTGTGCTTGACATTGGAAGCTCTCGACATAGATTTGGTTGTAAGTTTTATAATTGAAGTTGTTATTCCATAATGATTTGTGTTATGTTCTTGTGCTTAACTTCTTGATTGTATCTCACCCTCTATCTAGCTTGATCATCTAGGTACTTGGGTCTTATCCAATGTGCTAGGAATTGTGGTTCCGGGTTTGAGTCATCTTTCTAGTAGCAAACACGTTACATAAGCGGGTTGCAAGTGTAATTCGTGAGTGGAACATAACCACATGATTTTAGTAACGGGTTGTTTCTAAATCATGTGTCTCTTTATCTTTATTTGAATGCTATTGTTAAAATCTGATTCTGTAGGTTTACGAGTTAGGATTAACAATGTAATATCGGGGTTGGTTGAACCGGTATTTAAATACGATCGAGATGAGAACAAACTTCGGAATAAACTTCATGAAAACAATGATCAACCATATCTTATGTTGAAGCGGATAATTGTTAAGTGCAACGTTTTCTTAAAATCATTGAAATCAACTTCTTGTTTGCTTTGCCTATTTGTCACTTTAACAATCACAAACCCCCCATGGTTATATATAATTGATAGTTTATTCGCATTTGTGCTTTAATTACTCTCTATCTCTCTTGGGTTCGACCCTTACTTAATCACTATACTTGCTTTAGTATTGAGTTTGGAAATTACTTTGATAGGATATAAACGACCTAAGAAAATATCCTTGTCACTTCCCTTGAACTCTAAGAACTTCTCCGGCCTTGCTAAATACTTGATTTTCCAAGGTTTTTTGTGCCTTAGAAATCGAAGTAATTGAACTCTCTAGTCCATTCATCTTCCCCATCGATGTTTCAATCATAACCTCCAGTTTGTCCTTTGGTGGGTGACTTGAACTTAATGTTTGTTCCTGACTTTTCAAAGGAATAAAAGTAGAAGAAGCAGGAGGGTTAGAGCATTTTTAGAATGAGAATAAGGGTTACCGGAATTATTTTGATTGGATCTCCAATTGTTGTTGTAGTTCTGATTGTTGTTGTGGTAGTTGTTGTTCCTATTCCCTTGTTGATTTCCTCTTCCTACATAGCCCACTTCTTGCTCCTTGGGCTGTTGTGCTTGGTTCTTCAAGAGTTTCTTTAAAGCCTTCATCTCGTTGTTGAGAGCATTGATTTGATTAATGCTAGATGAGGTGAGGTTCAACTCTTGAGGTCTTGAGCTTTGACCTCCATTAGTGGGTGTTCGTTAGGAATATTTCTCAACAATTTGAGCTTGTTTCTCAACAAAATCCCAAGCATCATCAACTCTCATATCCATAAACTTTCCAACTGAGAGCGATTGGAGTTTGAATTTAGTAACCCTTGAAATAAATTTTCAGCAGCTCAAGTTTTGGAATCCCATAATGAGGTCAATCCAATAAGAGGTCATTGAATCTCTTGTATGACTTGTACAAGCTCTCATTGTCCTTCTTAACAAAGGCATTGATTTTTCCTCTCAACTCCTCCGTTTTTGATGGCGGAAAGAACTTGGTGAGGAATTTCGAAGACATCACCTCCCATGTACTCACTCTTCCAGTTGGAAGAGATTGATACCAAGCAAACGCCCTTCCTTCAAAGAGAAATAGAAAGGTTGTAATTTATAATTATTGTTATCCGTACCTGTAGGCTTCAAATTCTCCATGAGAATTTCATAGTTCTGCAAATGTTGATGCGGAGATTCCCTCTCCAATCCTCCAAACTGACTTTCGCGGATCATAGTAATAACTTGGGGTCGAAACCCATTGTCATGTTCCTGGATTGACTATCACGACCAGACGGAGCGTGTGCTGAACAGGATCCATCATTTGACCCAATGTTTGTGGTACTGCCACAAACGGATCAACTCTCTCAATACCTTGGTGGAGGGTTAGACGCAGGAGGTGGCACAATAAGAGGTGCTGGTGGGTTTGTTGCAGCTCTAGCATTTCTTTCTTCATTGATTAGCCAAATTGATTCTCTTAATACGTCCATGTCGGTTATAAGTTTTTCCTCTCTAGCAATTGCTTCATTCCTTTCTCTACCGAGAGCTTCATCTCGTTCTCTCACTCGATCAAGAGCTTCATTCAACTCAGCTTGAAGATTTCTTTCTCCATTATTATTGGCAGCAACCATCTTAGCTTCTTTCAACCTTCTCTTGTAAGTATTTTCTAGTTCAGGATCGTAAGGAACGATTTCTTTACCAGCTCTTGTCCTTTGCATAAACCTAAGGAAAGATTCTACAAGAACACTCAGATAGAATAATCAGTAGCAAAGCAAGAAGCTTCTAAGTTAGACAACCGTACATTGGATTGGTCTTGACCAATTCCCCGGCAACGGCGCCAAAAACTTCTTCGCTCCAAAAGGTGTGTACGTAAAAAGATTTAAATTTATATCCTGAAATATGTCTAATGATAAGCGAACCCACATTTTACGGATCTATCGTAGTAAGGGCTAGTATTCTAGAGTCGATCTCAGAGAATTAGTGAGAACAAAATCAACAAAGTAATCCAACTTTAAAAGCAAGCAAAGCAATCATCAATAACAATGACAAAGATATAAGAATAATTGAGGAACGCATATTCTAAACATCAAAGTATCTGATTGTGGTTGTCGATTCAAGATGTCTAAAGGTGTGTAAAGATATGAGTTGTATTGCAAAGGTATATGTTCTAAGGCCGGATGTCGTACGGTAAAGTTCCAACACCCACTTGTCTCACCCATGGGTTCTCTAAACACCAGATGTTGAGTCTCGATATATAAAGGATCTAAGGATAGGATTATACTCTCATACCAAACACCAAACCCAAGAAAGTCAAAAGGAAGCATAAAGGTAAAGGGTTTAACACTCTAAACCTTAATAGAGGGTTTTGGATCCTCTATTACCTATAACTCATAATCGTTCGTATCCAAACAAGGATATAGGTTAGAATGGTTCAATAAGACTAGGGTTTAGGCAATCTTTAACTTTGGGTAAAGGTAAAAGCAAAACGTGCAAGACAGAGGAAACCAAGGAAGGAACTTGGGAAACCACGGCCGCATAACTCAATCTGTTTGTAAGGTTCAATCTATCATCATCTAAATCACAACCATCAACCTATCACCCTAGAGGCAGAGTGTTTAGCCAACAATCGTCATATTAATATATATAATCACAAAAGAGGTTGAGAAAGAATGAACCAAGAAAACTCAAGATTCTCCAAATAATCAATCTTTAATCAATATCAAAGCAAATCAGTCATAAATAATCTCTGTTCTTATGTTCAAAGAATAGAAATCAAAATCTAGAAAATATCACAAGAATATCTCCAACCTCCAAGTACGGGATGTCAATCCGTTTCAAGGTGCGAGCCCAAAGCTCTTCAATCCTTCTTTGGAGTGTGTAGAAAGTGTATTGTGTCGTCTTTCAATCTCTATAGCGCGGTCCGGAAAAATCTCGCAGTAACCATCTTTTATAGAATAAAATTATGTTAAGAAAAGATCTCCTCTTTGGTTGATGACGTGGCAATAACGGCCCGGATCTTTCCGAGGAAAACCACTGGTGACGTCATCAAAACCACGGCCGTGGTTTGTCCCAAGACGCCTCTCGACCTCTCTTTCAACGGGTTTTAATCAAAGAATTATTTAAACCTTGGCCGTGGAAGTGCAACTTTGGCCGTGGAATGTCTTCTTAGACGTTTTCTTCATTGTTTCACTTCATACTCCTTCCTAGTCTCCTCCAATGCTTCCCATTGAGGTCCACTTCGATCAACACCTCATGAATGCTCCATTTCCACTCCAAATCAGCGCCAATTCACCTAAATTCACAACAAAACTTGTGTAGATCTCCATTCCAACATAATCGGTGAATATATAAATACTACGAATACATGTCCATGTACACAAAAGAAAGGGAATAACTACCTATATGCACATCTAAACTAACGTCATATTCCATGCTATCAAAACACCATATGAGCATCATTAAACAAATCTAAAACAATTGTACCCTCCATTAGTGACTTGCGAGGATAGTTTGTTAAGCACCTGTAATACAAACCCCATGATGTTAGAAGAAAATTTATCTTGTTGCTTACACTTTTGAGGCAATTGGAGGAACACATAAATAATAACACTACACTCATGTGATTTTAATAAACATGGATTGATTACGATGAAACTTTTTATTTTAACTTTTTCAATGTAATTTTAACTTTTGAACGCTCGAGCATCCTTGAACCAAACAAACAAGTTTAGGGTGTGGTTCATAATTTGAAGCAATGATCATGTTGCAAAACCATCAGAGTGACTAAGAACTTGTACAAGAGATTGACCTTCAGAGATAGAGTGAAACAAAATATCAATAAACATGAAAACTTATTTGAGCATTTCATCGAGCACTTGTGGCGCATACTTGACAAAAACATCCAACACCTCCTTCACACATGTACAAACTTAAAAACACCAATTTTGTTTACCAATATTCAACTGAAAAATGTCAATAAACATGAAGATTCAAAGACGAAAACAAATCCAAAAAATTACCCAAAGTTAATGAAAAAAGTTGAGGTAAAATTAAATTACTGGGATTTAAATGCTTTACACTCCATTCTTTCTACACACATGAAATCAAAACGGAAAATATGTGAGAAAATTTTCTTCAAAAAAATTGTGTATCCATATACACTTTGGGAAATACAAGTTTGAGTCCAAAACCAACAAATCGGAGGATCCGCCTTGAATCTTCGACAAGGGTGAGGATTTGGGCTTTGGGTTATTGATCATCGTTCCTTACTTTACACAACAAAACCTCTATTTAAATTCTGACTCATTTACATATGAAATTGTTTGTTCAAACAAAGAGACAAGAAGATCATATGGAGTAAGATGGGGGAAGATGAAGCGACAGTGGAGGAAGAGGAGGAGTTGTGGTGGTGTTGGAGTTTCCCAGCGATGAAACACCATAGATATTCTTTGAGGTAATTTGTAAAGGATCGTACGAAGATGATTTTTTCCGATGAGGATGAAGAAGATGAATCCTACTAATTTTGTACCGCCTTTCATGGTCCGATGGACTTCTTTAGGGAACAACACGTATGTGTACAGTGAAAAGTGCTTCCACACACGTGTAAGCTATCAAAAAAAGGACAAAAATACAGTTGGCCCGTAATATTGAAAAGTATGGAGGACAAATAGAACAAAAAAAAGAGCATAAACGAAAATACACTATTTAAATGAGCAACTCTCACTTTTAATATAGTATAGATATAGATAGAGATATAAATATAGATAGATAAAGAAATAAAATTAATTAATTATATATATATATAATAGCTTAATACAATTTTTTATTTTTAATTTATCCATTCATGTAAATAATTTTTTAAATATAATCTATATATATTACTAAAACAACACCCATTTTGTCCACGTGTCGATCTCTAAGACCGTGCACGTCAGCTTTTTTTCAATTTATTTACAGATTTGCAACAATATATTTACAAATTTGCCATTAATATTTTTTAAGAAATTTTTTATTAGAATTTATAAACAGTCATAATGCCACGTCAATTTTATTAAAATAAAAAAAACTAAATCTACTTATCTACCAAATAAAATTTATAAATTGATGTATTATAATTCGATTTTGTTGAGAAAATCTCACACAAATCTTTTAGTAAGATTTGACACATTTGTTAGATTTAAAACTAAATCAAATTTTGGGATTTTTTTCCAAAATAATAAAAAAACAAAAATAAATTCTAACTTTAGGCACGGACTAAAACTTATTCCGAGAATAGGAAGGAATTAGGTTCGGAAAAGACCCGCAGTTTGAAACTGCGTATTTAAATGAATAACCCGCAGTTTTAAACTGCGGGTTTCTTTTTCTTTTTTTTTTAAAAAAAAAAATAGCGAACCCGCAGTTCCAAACTGCGGGTTCTTTACAACATTTAATGGACAGAAACCCGCAGTTTAAAACTGCGGGTTCTTCACAAACATTTTTCATTAAATTAAA
>BSUD01000007.1:80860207-81155609 GCA_033239045.1 Fagopyrum esculentum | reverse complement strand
ATCTTGGGACTCAAATACAAAGTTCAAACCGCTAGACTATGGAAACTTTTATTAACAATTGTGGAGATGTAATAAATATAATTTATGCTTTCCAACACAAATGATTAATCTCTCCTTCATGTCGGTTTTGTTGAGCCCTTTGTACAAGAAAAATTAACATTTTATTAATTTTAAAAGTTACATTTCAAGAGGGAAAAATACAAGAACTGACACTTTTTTTTTTTAATCAAAATATATTAAAAAAATGAAAATAAAAATATAACATTAACATTTTATTAATTATAAAAATTACATTTTAAGAGCAAAAAAAATACAAGAGCCGGAAATAAATAATATATATACGATTTAACATGATGAAATTTTAACTTACAAATTTAATTAATAAAAATTATAATTAACGAATTTAACTCGAAATTTAAATTATATTTGTAATTTTTTAAACAGTTATATTTTTTCAAAATTATGTTAAAGAATATATATATATATTTATAAAAATATAACAATTTACATTAAAGTCTATTGTAAAATACCACATAAGCAAAATGTATCATCCAATAATGGTGGGATAATTAATTTATTTATTTAAATCTTGGAATGAAATTCGTGACTTACAATTTTCATTACTTTTCTAAAAATATAACTATATAAAAAATAATACAAATATAATTTTAATTTCAAATTAAATTCGTGAGTTAAGACTTTCATTATGTTAAATATTATATAGATGTATATAATTTTTATTTTCATTTTTTTAATATATTTTGATAAAAAAAAAAAGTGTCAGTTCTTGTATTTTTCCCTCTTGAAATGTAACTTTTAAAATTAATAAAATGTTAATTTTTCTTGTACAAAGGGCTCAACAAAACCGACATGAAGGAGAGATTAATCATTTGTGTTGGAAAGCATAAATTATATTTATTACATCTCCACAATTGTTAATAAAAGTTTCCATAGTCTAGCGGTTTGAACTTTGTATTTGAGTCCCAAGATTTGAGTTCAAATCCCACCGGAAACACTTTTTTTTTTTTTTTTAATTTAATGAAAAATGTTTGTGAAGAACCCGCAGTTTAAAACTGCGGGTTTCTGTCACAATTAAATGTTGTAAAGAACCCGCAGTTTAAAACTGCGGGTTTCTGTCACAATTAAATGTTGTAAAGAACCCGCAGTTTGGAACTGCGGGTTCGCTATTTTTTTTTTTAAAAAAAAAAGAAAAAGAAACCCGCAGTTTAAAACTGCGGGTTATTCATTTAAATACGCAGTTTCAAACTGCGGGTCTCCTCCGAACCTAATTTCTTCCTATTCTCGGAATAAGTTTTAGTCCGTGCCTAAAGTTAGAATTTATTTTTGTTTTTTTATTATTTTGGAAAAAAATCCCAAATTTTGCTCCTCTAACTTTCTATATGTAAAATTGATAATATATTGACTAAATATAATACTCGAACAATAATTTTATAATAAAATTTTAATTATGTTCTTTTAATTATTAAAAAATATTATTAATCCTCAAATGTTAGTTATAATAATTAATAAAAAAAATAATTATTTTTATAGATTAATATCAATGCATAATGCATGAAATTGAAAATATAATATTTTTTGTTTAGACAAATCCGCACAAGGTGCGGACACTAAACTAGTTTTACTTACGGTCAAATATTTTTTACACTATTTTAATACTCATCTTTTTAAACAAATTTATCTTCTTAATTATTCATCTTAAACAAGTTTATCTCCTCAATTATCCATCTAAATAATTTTCTTTTATCTTCAACTTTGTTTATATTATGGAAGGACCGCCATCTCAGATTTACCATGTTCAAACCGTTTTCAACCCTACGTAGAAAGAGCTAGGAAAAAAAATACAAAAAAATTAGTGAGACGGGGTATTTACTATTTACCAAATGAAGGGGATAGAAATAGAATAGCAAGGGATGTAAAATGGGACAGTAGAGTGAACTGGGTTGGGCACACTAACACCGCCATTGGAGTGGCTTTCCAATTCAATTGAGGAAGCATATCTCGAGGTGCTTCTTTCTTCTTCTGACATCCAAATTAACTAGTCAACATCCTCTACAATTTTGCCCTTAATTGCGTTTTTAATTTTGTATATTAATAAAGGGGGCATGGGAGTGGTAACCTTCGGTATAATAATCGGAATTATAATCCTCTTCTTCGCCATCGTCTGTATCATCACCATCGAAGCCACCTGCAAACGCCGTCCTTCTTCTTGAATCTCCCATTCCCCCAAAACCCTACCTACAAGTTACAACTTCTCTCTCCTCCACAATGGGGCTGTTCGCTACTACACACGTCTTTCTACTACTAATTATAGCTCTACTCTTACTCGGATTCAATTTCGATTTCTCTTTCGGCCACACATGCGACCACGGCCACCACCATGATGACAGCGTTCACCATCACCACAGCCATCGCGACACCACTGTTCATACTCACTCCAAGAAGCTCCCTGAGGAGTTGGCCGAGGAGGAGGATCTTAAATTGTACGGATTTGGGTCAACTCACGACCACAAGCACGATCACGATCACCACCACCACGATCACTCCACTGCAGATCTGAAGCTCTCTGGCGCAGGTGATTTCTACATTCTTATTTACGGCTCGGCTTCGGATTTCAATGAGTTTCTTGGGTTTGTTTCATTAATTGACATTGTATTTTTTTTCTCTAGGCTTGTGGATTCATGCCCTGGGATGCTCGCTCTTGGTGAGCATGGCTTCTCTAATTTGCCTAATCATACTTCCAGTGATGTTTGGTAAGTTGTTTGGGGTTACAGATTTTATAAGTTGACTATCTCAATCATCAGATTCAGCTAATTTATGTTTAGGATTGTTATTATGAATAGATGATGACAGAAACAATGAGAAATGATTCTGGCATGTATCCCGAAATTTGAAAGTTGAAAGCTGAGGAAAAAAAAAATTATACATAACTCCTCTGCCGTGCAGGGTGTTATTTAACAGGGGGTTTTATTTTGAAATCAAACGAATATATGATATCCCGGATGGTGCCATTGAGCTGGACATCTAGTTTTATAGATTCATGGAAGTTGTAATTGTCGAAATGATGCCACGTCAATTACAAAGGGATAAAAAAAACTAATTTATAAGTTATGTGGACTACTATTGTCAATTGGGTTTAGGATGAAATCCACTAGATTATTTGTTGGACTCAGACCTAACGCGCATTTGCGTTTTCTTAATTAAATTTGACTAGAGATATTCTAGATTAGAATGTTTGGTGCCGAAGAAATGGATAAATTTTATACAGTGTGTTAAATTAATATATGCTTTTAAGGTTGAGGATTGTCAGCTGATTTTTATCTCTGGCTAGCATCACCAAGAAAAAGATGATGACTGAATGGGATCTCTCTTTATTTCTTAGTACATGATTTTGAAGAAATTTTTTTTGATCTTTGAAACGATTGCAGTGAATGGAAAACCATCAAAGGCAGTTGTTGACTCATTGGCTTTATTCGGGGTCAGTTACCTTCAGCTTACAGTACTTTATGCCAATTCTCATTTTAATGCTGCGAATGTTATTGTTTATGTTTTCGATAAGCTTAATGTCACCTTATGGACATGGAAGGCTTATAATGTTCAATCATTCATGTATACCAAGTTACCTAGTTTCTTTATCTTTGTTACAATGTTCAATCATTCATGTAGGGCGTAGTCGAACCCCCCATAATTCTCTTTAGTTGTTCCATGTTGGATTGATATTGGAATATCTTCGTTCTTAATATTTGCCTAAATCCAATCGCATCAATATATTATGTTGGATTGAACATACATTAGTTAGGGTAACTCACGAAGCTCCTATACTAGACTCAACGTAATTGACTGCACATAGAGTATTATGAGTGATTATCATGTTTTTTATGGAACAATGATATGTTATTGGAGTCCTACCTAGATCAGCCTCTGTGATCTATACTTTTTTGTGATAATCTTTCCTTTTTCTCTTGTTGACCCCCCTCCCCCACCTGAATTGTGGAAATCATGCTTTGTGGCTTTTAGTACCAATATTTCTCTGAATGAGATGCATTTTAAATCCACTGAAGGGACCACATGTCTATATCCACATTCCAGGCAAGATCTGGCTGTCCACATTTTCACTGTGAGCAGCAGAAATCCAACAATAAGATAGGTGTAGTTTCTAATTATTGGGTGTTCAATAATATGCACGTTATTCAGGATAGCTGCCATTCCTAGATTATGCTTATTGTTCTCAATCTGTTCATACTGACCTCATGTTTGAGTTTGAGGTACATGTTTCCATTTGAATGGAAAGGCTTGCCTGATTTGGCTTGTTATTTTTCTGTCTACAGGCTGGAGCTATGCTAGGGGATGCTTTTCTACACCAACTGCCACATGCTTTTGGTAAGTATGATAGATATTTTGCAGTAGTTGGTCGATCTGACAATTGTCTTTTAAGGATCGGCTAAGTGAGGCCTAATTAATTTTGTTTGCACTGCTATCCTTTTTTGTTATGTTTCTGCAATTTGGGAGGCTTAATTAATTTGTTTGCACTGATATCCACTGTAAATTCCGGGTTATTCTTGTAAAAATTAGGCATTTAACTTTTCAAAGTAGACATTGTTTCTCTATGCAAATATATAAATCACATGTGCTCTACCTTAATCTTTGGGTCTTTTGCAGTAGTATCTTGCTCTGTTATATATAGTTTAGTTCACCATGCACATATTGTTTAGTTAAACCCAATCTAGTGTTTTATATCTGTAATAGATGTGCTAAATGCTATTGCATGTCAGATGGCGTGGAGCCTAGATTTTCTAATAGCAGCTATTTATTCTGTATGTTTTGTAATTTTTGTTTATTCATAAAAGGAAGGCTTATTGAAGTTTTTTTCTGTATACATGGTCCTGAATTCTGTTAATTTTCTGGAGATGAAAATTTCCGTGTTCTTTTTTTTTTTTTTTTTTCTACCTGGAGGTGTTCAAGTTATGTTTGATGATGATAGGCTATATTTTGGTATATACGGACATAATTGATAGGAGAAAGTTCCTAATTAAGGTTGATATGACATTTCTGCAGGTGGTGAGCACTCTCATGGGCATGGACACGATCATTCTCATGGTCAAGATCATTCTGGACATGCACATTCTATAAAAGATCTTTCCATTGGATTGGCTGTTCTATGTAAGTCTTTAACTGTGTATTTCATGTGAAGTACTTCTATGTAATTTCAAATGGATTTGTGGACACTACTTTGTGCATAAACAAGTGAGTTTCTCACTTAATTAAAGTTCTACGGGATTAATGTACTTGTAAAAATTTTAGACCTTGTAAACACGTAATGCTGAATTACATGTGGTGTACTCTGGAATGTGTGTACATATGTACTATTAGGGATGCATGTCGTCCACTAGATGTTACACAAATCAAGAAGGAAGTTGCTGACTCCCTTGGTCAGAAACATGGTCTTATCTAGGGAGTTCCCGTGGTTTTAGTCTTGTAGAATTAGGCACTATTGTGGAAGCTTAATGTATGAATAATGCCTAGTGGTGTTTGTAAATAGATATAGAGCATGCCAGCATGGTTATCAAGACATGATGATAGTGCAAACGTCTACTAAGGTTCTTCATAAGGTCTGATAAGGTAGTGTACCGGTAATGAGCACTTAAGATAAAAAAAAAGGATGTTTACCAAACACAAGTGGACTATCATATCAACCTCAACCACATGGTCATCATCTGATTTTTTTTGCTTTAAGTAGTTGTTTGTGCAACTAATTTTTCTTGTAGTGTAGAAGGTATTGATGTACATTGAAGAGGTTCATGTTTGTGCATTTACTCAAGAGGTCTATGTTTGTGCCTTTATCAGTCATTACTTGTGTGGCCTCCCAATTACAATATAACCACATATCTTACTACTTGATCTGGCAGCTGGAATTGTACTTTTTCTTATAGTGGAGAAGGTGGTGAGGTACATTGAAGAAAAATCTGAAGGGACAAATTCATGGAGCCACCATCATCATCATCATAAAAAGGGTAAAAAGGTAAAGGATGTTGGTGATGCTGTTGAGAATATAGATGGATCACCGAATTCAAATGATGAGAACAGTAATCAACCAGAATCTACTTTGAAAAAGGTCAGTTGATTTTGATTCCTGGATATTATCTATCAAGGGAAAAATCCAGCAAAAATTTTGTCTTTGTTGGCTTTAGACATGATTTGTTCCTAATCAGTCTTAGCAAGTTTAATTTTGGATGAGTAAATAATGCATGCAATCAAACAAGCATGCGTAAAATATGATATTCTTCCATCACACTTGCTTTCTTCTTGGGTCTGTCCGTCGTATATTGTCTATAATAAGAATAAGAGCGTGATCGTTTTTACTCTTGGGAATTCATCTCCGATTTATTATATTTTATATACAGGGAAAGAAAACTTATAATCTAAGTTGCATATATTTACTGAGTTTTTACTCTTGAGAATTCATCTGATATATTTTACGTTAAATACAGAGAAAGAAAAAGGCTGGCAACAAGGATAACAAATCAGTAATGGATTCTTCAAGTGGCACTGTGGGCGATCAAGCACCTGCTCGTCAGCCATCAAATCTTGTTTTTGGATACCTCAATCTTTTCTCTGATGGTGTTGTGAGTCCTTTAATAATTTCACACAATATCCGAGTTAATTGCTCTATGTTTTTCTTAGCTGGCAGTTTGACATAATTTGTCTTGTTTGTGCACCACCTTACAGCACAACTTTACTGATGGTGTTGCTTTAGGAAGTGCTTTCTTGCTTTATGGGTCTGTTGGAGGGTGGTCTAGAACTGTATTTTTGCTAGCACACGAGCTTCCTCAGGAGGTTGTTTACTTCTTTCTCACCACTTTTGATATTTGCTAGTGTCTGTCTTGTTTGGGACATTGTTTATCCATCACAAATAATATGCTCATTGTGTGTTACATCAGAATCTCCATAATTTATCTCTATTATTTGCACCAGGTAGGTGATTTCGGTATCCTGGTGAGGTCAGGCTTCAGTGTGCCAAAAGCCCTTTTCTTTAACTTCCTCTCTGCTTTGGTTGCACTGGCAGGAACGGCCCTGGTGAGTATCTATTGAACCACATTCAGTGTCATAACTTTCATCTTTCCCTCTTTATATCATGAAGGATACAGCATCAAGTAATTGGGTTATTATCTGGCAGGCGTTGCTCATCGGACAAGACCCAGGACAATCATCAGTCATTGAGGTACGTTTTGACTGTTGAAACAGTCCAGAGTGGTGGTGAAGTTACAATTACTGAATGATATGGGAATGTTGTTTTGCAGGGATTCACTGCTGGTGGATTTATATACATTGCAGTGGCAGGAGTGCTAGCGGAGATGAACAACAATGGGAGCTGTGGTTGGAGAAGTACGATAATGCAGTTGGTCTCACTGGTATCAGGCATGGGCATTGCCCTCTGTATTTCTCTTGTAGAATGATGAAGCTGTTGTAGTGCAAGGTAAAAGAAATTTCAATCAATTTGGAAGGAAAAAGGTCTTTTTTTGTATGTTTTTCTTGACACTTGGATTCCAAGCTCTATTAGAATGACTAAAGTTGTATTCGTACTCAAAGAGGTTTCAGTTAGACACTTAGACGGGCAAATCATGTAAGGTTTCAGTTAGACACTTAGACGGGCAAATCATACATGAATGTAACCTATTATGAATTCAAACTACCACAGCTCTTCGGAATCTTCAGTTTTTTATATGATATTCAAGTTGCCAAGTTTGAGCAAGTTTGATCACAGAAAGAGGAATCCTCAGTTTTGTAATTTGTATTGAAGTTGCCAAGTGCGAGCAAGCTTGATCACAGAATTCCTTGGATTCAGAAGATTTGGTGATCCCCAGCCTCTTGCAAGGTGAGTTGAACATCTCCAACGAGCTTCCAGTCGACATCCTTGTCTCCCAATGCATAGCTCTTGCAACCTTTTGGTTCGATCTTTTTCAGGTATGGAGCTCCATATATGTTTACTTTCACTTACATTATAGCTTATAGATCTCGTTGTCCAGGAATGGGATAATGATATGGGGCCAGCCACAGATTGTACTGATCCTCGACACCAAAAACTCGTGTTCAACTAGATGACTCGAAAATGAAGGGGAGAAAGGCGTGGATGGAAGAAAGTGATGGATAGATCAAGGTCGAACTTTGCAACAATTTAAAGCACCTTTTGTATAGTAAACCTAAAACACAATTAAGAATGTTCAAGATATGGTATAGTAAGCACAAGAAGCAGACTTGTGAATGTTCGATAGCACCAAAACTTCCAATTGGAATTGACACATACGCAAGACACAGACTTGTGAATGTTCGATAGCACCAAAACTTTCAATTGGAATTGACACATACGCAAGACACTCCATGCTATAAACAACAAGACACTTCAAGCTATAAACGACGAGGAAGATAATCTCAATCGTAATCTTCAAACGAAGATTATCGTAATCTTCAAACGAAGAAAGGTAACTACATTAAACATGTAAATGTATTTTTCATCAAAAAGGTTCTAAAATGTCCCTGATGAAAACCAGCCACATATTACGTGTGGTCTAGGACATGGAACATGTTAATCCTTAGGCTGAAAACTGATTAGAACCCTCTCTAATCAAGCTTAATTTAATATGAAAGACTTATTATAAGATTTAAAATGTTCAGTTATTAAAACTAAATCTAATAATAAAATAGTCTCATATGAGCTTAAAATAGTAAAACAATTCAACACTCTTTCACTTATGATACAACTTTGTGTTGTCATCTTCATGTCCGGCCTTGGTTGGTTCCGAGCTAGTTTCGGGTTGGGCATCTAACACCATTTTTATACTGTCTCTAATCTGCCATTTTCACCACATAGTTCTCTAATTCATCCATCTGTTTTAGGGTTGTGCATATCCGGATATTCAATTCAATCCGCCTTGTCATATCGAATATTAGACCACTGAAATTGGATTCTGAATCCGATCCTATAGACCCCGGATATCCAATATGAAAGTCTTGGATCAGATCAAATAATTCCGCCGGATATCCAAATGTAGTAAATGACTAAATGGTTACACTTTGCAACCTACGGCAAAGTTTGCAGTACAACGCACAATAGTAGTTGATGACATGATTTATATGCTATCATATTCATGAATATTGCGAGTATTTCACCTCAGTTTTGCATACATTTGATGAGATTCATGTGCCTTTATAACTATATTCATATACATTTCGAGAATAGAGGTCTACACGAGTTCTTGATTGAATTGTAGGTAAAAAAAAATGATGGAGTTTGGAAGCGGAAATGGATCAATATCGGGCTTAACATCATAATGGATCAGGAAGGAATCTATAAGATATGAAAATATATGAAAAGAAACCATAAAAGAAGATAGAAGACGAAGCTAAAAGATAACACGCTCAGAGATGGAAAATCGGATCAATTTAGGAAGTAAATCGGCCGATTTTTATAAGATAGACCGATTTCTATCTTAAATCGTCCGATTCATTCAAGGAGTCTCTAAAAGATAAGGGATTGCAACCCTAGAATTTTCCTATAAATAGAGGACACCTCTCCACATCCAAAATCATCCAAGTACAAGCTGAGACATTGAAGAAACCCTAGGAAGGAGAAGGAGAAACGTTTTTGAAGATCAAGGATTCAAGATTGAAGAAAGAAAGAAGTTCTTGAGAGGTTTTTCTAGTTTTTTATTCTTTTGTCGTTTTGGACACAAGTTTGGAGTTTTTATTGTCTTTTAGTTAGTTTTCTGAGATTGTGAACCTTTGTTAAGGATTTTTTTTTTCAAGATTCAACGTTTTCTTGATTTTCTTGATTCATTCCCTATCTTGATTCTATCAATGTGTGTTATTGGATAAAACCCTTGCGATTCTAGGGTCATTTGTTGAAGATTGTGGTTAAGATGATGATAGAATGAACCACGTTGAGATTGGATCTTGAGAGTTGTGTTTTACCTTTGTAGAGAAGAAAAATGGGTTGTTCTTGGTAGAAAATCGACCAATTTTCAAGGAAGAACAAACCGATTTTCCTTCTGTCGTACCTTTGATGCTCTATCCTTAAACCAAAGTTAAAGATTACTTAAACCCTAGCCTTGTTGAACCTTTCTAACCTATATACAAGCGTGGGAAGAGACTTACCCAGTGATTCCCTTGCTTGATTTTCAACGATGATGAGTTCTAGGTAATAGATGACTCAACACCCTCTATTAAGGTTTGAGTGTGCCAATTCCTTACCTTTGTGAGTTAACCTGATTCTCTTAGGTTGAGTGTTTGGTTTGAGAGTATAGATCATTCCTTTAGGTCTCTATCTTATAGAGACTCAACATCCTTTTTTAGAACTTTTGGGTTGGGATAAGTGGATAGTGAAACCTCACCGTAAGCTATCCTGTTTTAGAAATATATATCCTTTGCAATCCCAACTCTGTCAATAGATCTTTAGAAGTCTTGAATCGAAAACCACAATCGGATACTTTGATCTCTAGAATCTGCGTTTTCCCAATTCTTGCATACATACTCGGTTTTTGTCTTATATTTGCATACTGTCTTAGCTAGATTTCTAATTTTATCCATTTGATTTTACCAAGTCCTTGAGATCGACCCTGGAATACTTCCTTATATTGCGATTGATCCGTACACTGCGCGTTCACTTTTGCTTTTATTCTTGTTATAAATTTAAAGCTTATTTGCGCACACACTTTTGAGCGAACAGTAACCAATTTGCATATCGATTTGCACTACAAAACTAACAATAGTCCTAGTAACCACACGATTGTCACAACAAGAAGCAAACCGTGACCAAAAAATCGACAAGAAGCATATGAGATTGAGAGAAAAAAATATAGAAGGGAAGGTTTTAAATGATTTAAACTGTCATTATTGATCTATAGTGTTAAGCAGAACTGTAAAATCAAGACTTTACTTTATCATTTTGAGAAGCGGATGAAAAAAAAATGTTTTGAGAAGGGGTTGTAGATGCCTTAAGTCGACAATTTACGTTGTATTACGACAGAGAATGACACGATTATGGAAGAAGTTTAGGATCTCACTCAAGTCTCGACTACTATATGCAATTTAGGGATGTTCAACGTTTAAGAGCTTAGAGTCAACAATCTTTGCTCGCTCTAAATTCTCGCTCAAGAACCTTGAGTCTTTTTTCAGAAAAAAAAACTAGATTGATTAGGGTTACAAAGTTAGTAGGAGTGACATTTTCTAAATACTCGCAAATCTCGCACTATAACTCCACTCCGGTCAAGTTGACGAGCTTAAATAAGCGCTTCATGGGGGGAACTCAAGGGTTTGATTGATCTTTTCCCTTCTCTTTCTCTCTTTTTTTTTTCTAGAAGAAATTTGAACTCTTAAGTATTTTGTTGAAAATGCTAGGAAAATACCCTTGATTGAGTTTTAATCAAACAATTTTAAGGAGCAAAAAAGCCGAGAACATTCACGGGACGCCCACGGGACCCACAACATGACCCACGACATGTCAAGCCATGGGCGTGTAAATCATTGAGAAATTATTTCATTAGAAATAGCAAATGTGAAGAGCGAAAACAGGATGAAGACGGTCTGCCCACGGGTACCCACAACATGGCCACGACTTGTGAAGTCGTGGGTCAAGCCGTCTCCAAGTCATGGGAGATGCATAAAAAAGGTTAAATCTCAAATTTTCCAACAACTTCTCATTCTTTTCCTCATTTCTTCAACAAACTTGCGGCAATGACTTCTCTATGGCTCTAATTTCTAGATTTCTACTCGTTTCCAAACATGAAAATTTAACTCTAATCTACGTTTATTTGATGATTTCATCCTTTAATCGCTATATTTTGAGTGTTTTGATGAATTAATTCCCAAATTCCCTCAAGAACCCTAATTTCCCATTTCCTTGAAATTGTGAAAATTTGAGTGATATCTAGACATGGATGTTTGTTGACGATGATTGATCATTTCCATCGATGTTTAACCTTCATTTTGCGTTTTTATGTGAATTTGAGTGTTTCCTTTTATATATATATATATATATATATATATATATATATATATATATATATATATATATATATATATATTAGGGTTTGAAATGCTCAATTTTACATGATGGGTCTATGCTATCGATGATTGTTTTTTTTTTCTTTCTATGTCTTAATTCATATGCTATGATAATCCAATGTATCCAACACAAGATGCAAGAGTTGTGCGTAGATGATCCTTGGGTCTATTTGTTCTTCAAGGTTTTATTTGCAAGATGTGAGAGCTCTATGAGTTTATACTAGAAGCGAGAGTTGGGTATGATTGTTTGTTTCAAAACATGACTATATATGACTTTGGAAATGAATTATCATGAATTGAAATTTTATTGTCCATTGTTATGGTAAATTGGATTCTTAAATATTTTTATATTCACGTATATTGTTACCACATGTTTTGCTTTATGTTGATTGGATCGTATTGATAAAACCCCTCTTTCTCTCATATTGCTATTAAGTTGAGTTACTCACCTACATTAGTTGAATCGAATGATTATGTTGTGTTTCTATCTATGTTATGTTCATTGTTCTACTCGAGTCTATAGATTTTTGTCTTGAACAAGTCAGCTTACCCTCTTAGTTGACTCGACCCTTCCCTTTTGTTCTAAATTGTGTCTTTGTTTTCTTTTTAGTCTTTACAAATGGGTCTTGTATTATTATTATTTGCGAGATCTAAGACACTTGTTTAATCCTTCATCAAATTGGCTCCATTGTTGGGGAGGGGTTTTTTCCCGATTAGTTTTTTGATCGTCCATTGTGCAGAGGTTATATTTCCATGGTTGATTGACCCGATCTTTGCCTATCCATGCATCGACTTGATTCAAACCTCTTTTGATGGAAAATCGTTGGGTAGAAGAAACCAATGTAATGCGGCAACGTTTACAAGAGATGGACACAAGGATCGAGGCAACCGAAAAATGAATAAAAGTCATCCTTGAGACCTGAGAGGACAAGAATATCAAAGAGTGCCAGATTAACCGGCATTGGACCAGTCATACCCCAAATCTTGGGCGACACGTACACGTACTATCAATCTAGTACCATGTCCAACAAAAGATCATATGATCAACCCGATTATTAAAACGATCGACATCACCATGTCCAACAAAAGACCCCGCCACTTGCTCTTACCATAATAAGGTCAATATTTCTTCAACAATATTCCTTTCAAGTATCCTTACTATCAATCTAGTACCATGTCTAAAACATTTGATACTATTGAATAACTCAGTGGAAAAGAACCCATCTTCAACAACACCTTCGTTTGGGCATATAATATCAAAAATCAAGTAAATAGTCTCGTCCCTAGGTATCAACGATAAAATATGGTCATTAATGTTATTAACAATATCATTGGTAGAGGAAAGTATAGTCATTTCTTAATAGTAAGTTGTTGGATCTTCAATGTCAAATGACGAAGGATAAATGGATTGAACAATCGTACTAATTGAGTCACTTGTAGTTTGTAGACTTAAGTAATAGATCCTCGTGGATACTTATAACCGCTTCACTATTTACGTTCACATCTTATTTACCATCTCTAACGCTCAATGTCAAATTTTAAAATGTTTGGCCTTTCACACATCTAATTCTTTGGCTCCACTAGAAAAATCCCTGATATTTTGATCTTGAAAAATATAATATCACCCCTACTTCCTTTTGTATCAAAATGCAATATTTGTCTAATATGACCACCTAAGACAATTACTTTACCACCAAAAGACAAATGAGAGAATGGGTGTTGAAAAGCTCTTTTTTTTTATAAAGGAAAGCAGTTCGATCTAATAGACGGCGCGCCGACTATTGGATCGAAAGGCCGAAAAGGATCGGCAGACGGAATAACCGTCATGAAGGACCACAACAAATGAAGAATCCCGTAAACGCCTTTAATATTCAGTTACCTATTTCGGCGTGTGTACATAATTACATGTCATACATAAATCTTTCTCAAACACACAATAAAGTACATAGTATTAACATACATCACTTAACAGACATTTGATAACATTATATTACTGTACAAAAAATTAATACCAATTCATGCGACGTACATAAGTACATATATTACATAAGTCTTTAACAAACACAAACTCATGTACATTATATTAACAAACACTACACATTAGAACACTAACGCTTTTACAAAAAAAAAAACAGATCTGGATACAACCAAAATTATTATGAGAGAGTTTTCCTTAATTAATTAAAAAATTAAAAAATAATCATGATTATAGTTAACGATTTTCAGTTTTTCTTAATTAATTATTTGAAGATAACTGTTTCCATGATTATAGTTAACAATTTTCAGCTTTACTTAATTAAAAAACAGTCAAAATAATTAGGGGAGAGAGAGAGTATTAATATTGAATTAAATTATTTTATCTTTTTTACAAAAATTATAGGAGCCTATTTTATCTTAATAGATACACAATTGATTCATTAACGGCCTACTTACCCCTTTTTCTCAAGACAAATTAGAGCTATGATGATTGTAGAAATACATAACATCCCGTTGACTCATATCAAGGGCTTAAGAAATATTTTTTTTTCACAACTGGTGTTTCATTTCATATTATAACTTTCGTCTTTTATATTAATTCAGCAAGTTCAAAACTAACAAATAAGACATAATTTAATTTTATAAAAAAAAATATGTATTGGATATTAACAATAATATATTAATATTAATTAGAAAGGTACATACCCACAAAAATATTACACGTTGAATCTCATTAACATTTATAGGGATGTGAAACCTTGAAATATTACCACGTGGAAGCAAGAGAGTTGTGTTGCCACTAGCAACAACAATATGAACAATTCCTCCTTTTGAACTTATAGTTGCATAAAAGGGATCCTCATATGAAATGTTTGTATGTTCCACCGCATCCATTCAAGTAGAATACACCACTGTTTTCATCTGAAGCAAAATCCATAATATCCTTATACACTCCTCTTTGATGATCGATGAAGCTAGAAACTAATTTTTCATGTTCCGAAGATAATTGAGATCTGTCATAAAGAAGATCGTCTTGAAATAATTTTTTATGTTGGTATATACTCAATGCTAGATCAAGATACAACATAGACTCGATTTTCTTTAATTTGTTGCCGTTTTGTTGTAATATTTTCTCTTTTTCGGCCCCAATATATAATTCCGTAATATTGCATCCTTAGGCTGAAACATACATTTATATTGTTATCAGAGTATTCTGTTTCTTATGAAAAATAATCTACTTTATACAAAAATGTATATGATATTATATACAATTGATAAGGTTAGAGAAAAAAACATACCATTATTATGTTGCAATCTCATTTGAAATGCAAGAGTATCATTAGATAGGTACTCCCATGTTTTAAACCATACATGTTGTGATGACGATATGCTACTAGATAAAAACAAAATGAAGATTTCAAGGATAACTTCTAGTTCTGTAATATCCGAAATTTTTTATTCCGTTTAATTCCAAATCAAATCGGACTTCGAGCCGTTGACGGTTTCCCATTCTATCTAGTATTTCTTTCTTCACAAATTTTATTATTTTATGTAGAATTTAATTCACATAAAATGATAAAATTATATCAAGCTCTAATTCCTATAATTATTTATTATTTTATGTAGAATTTAATTCACATAAAATGATAGATTTATATCAATCCCTAGTTAATATAATTCATTCCTATCGATGACTTTAGACGAGATCATGACAAGCTGTGACGAGATCATGACAAGCTGTGACGAGATCATGACTAAGCTGAGACGAGGCCATGACAAAGCCCGACAAATCTGTGACAAACTCAGTCATGGGCTTGACAAGGTCATGATGAGTTTTGACAGATTTTTGACAAACTTTCAGCCCACTTCTCTTAACCAATTCAACAGCCTCATTTTTGCCTTGCTTTAGCCCACTTGGTGATGCTGCACTTCAGCCCAGTTTCTTGCTATTGCTCCAGCCCTTTGCTCCACGCCAGCCCAAGAATCCCGCCAGCCCAGAAGGTGTCTCACGTCAGCCCAACAAGCAGTTGTACTCTTTCTCCCCTTCAAAACGTAACAACTGGGACAATAAATGTTCCTTCCATTTATTTCGACCTGTCCACAGCCCACACCTGCCTTTCTGTATGTCCAGATGCACGCCTCGCCTTCCCTTCGACCTCCCAGCACAAACATAGCAGCAGATGCACGCCTCACCTTCCCTTCGACCTCCCAGCACAAACATAGCAGCAGCTTGCACGCCCCGCCTTCCCTTCGACCTCCCAGCACGTCCAGGCAGCAACGAGCACCCTTCTACGACCCAGTCGAGCCCAGTAACCTGCACAAGAGTCTCGTCACTGGTCCCTCCTTCCCTCCCTGCAGGTGAGTGCGTCTCTACTTAGGGTATTCATTTGTTTCTGTCGACCCATCTTTGTCGAGTTTTACCTCAGTCTCCTCTATACCCGGATAGGGAAGGGCTACCTTTGTGTGACATGTGAACCGGGTGAATCAAGGGAACCTCATCCGAATCTGATTGCCGGCAACTTTAATCCATTGCTACTGCAAGAGGTAAGCCTCCCTCATCCTTCCAGTTAACCATTTCTTTCCTGAGAGTAAGTGTGTAAGTGTATACATCGGAATCGGGTAAGGCTTGTAACCCTGGCAACACTACACTTCAGTCCACCTTTTCCTTGCCTAACGTGTACCCGTTTCGTCTGTTAAACCTACTCAGAACCACCGTAGGAGAGCTGTACAAATTCTTGCGTTTTCCAGAATTTTCGGAAGTGTGGAGCAGTCAACTTCGGGTCCATTTTTGGGTATGCTAGACTCTTCCTTTCTGGCTGATTTTCGGATATATTTTAGTCGATATTGTATAGTATAACATACTAAAATTTGGGAAGAATCGGAGTTACGGTTTGAGAGTTATTGTGTTTTGTATATATGTGCTGAGTGTTGGGGAAAACAGCAAGTGATGCTGTTTTGTGAGATGGTTTTGAATAAGCTCTTGATCTCCGTTGGGCTTAAATTTTGGATATGATATAGTTGACATATTTTTGTAGAACATATTAAAATTTGAGAGGCATCCAACGAGTGGTTTGAGATTTATGATTTTTCCAAGATTGAGTCGTAAGCAGTTTTTCTGTTGTGCTGAAATTCGGTTTTGTGAGATAGTTTTAAATAGGATTTTTATCTCATTTGCGTCTGAATTTTGGATATATTAAAGATAAGATTTTATAGTAGAACATATCAAAATTTGGGATAAATCGAGCGAGTAGTTTAGGAGTTATGATTTTTTTTCAAAGTTAAGACAGTGTGTTGCTTGTTAAGTGTTGTAACCAACTTTAGAAATTTTTGTAGAAGTGATGCTTTAACAGTTTTAAGAAATTCTTTCTCCTATGAGTAGATGAGAGATCATAGATGGTCTAGGGAGTTATTTCGAAATTTTTATAAGATTATTCGAATTTTATATTTGAAGCTGTAGTTGGACTTTTGTGACTCTTCGGGAAATAGAAAATAGGTTGTTTTTCTAGTTGTTACCTAAAATCATCCTAGGGAGTAGAATATGGTTAGTTAGCCTCAAATTATAATATAAGTACATAATCCGAGTTTTTGGAAATTCCGGGACCAAGGGTAAAATAGTCATTTTACCATAAATTGGTACTGTATTAAATTCTGTTCTAATAGGACCTACTACCTTAGAAGTCTAAGACTTCTAATTACCAAGAAAGTGTGCTGACACACTTGCCTCCTTTGACAGGCTACCGAGTTATACAGTTACAGATTGAGTTGTGATTAAGAGAGTCGAGATCTGATTCAGGTAAGTCCACGGACTTACTTAGCTGACTTCTTGTATGAGTGTAGTGTGTATGAGTGGTGTTTGTTAGTTATGATAAACAATGAAACCGGATTAGGCCGACTTTATTATTTACGTAATTGACCCAAGTGTATGATAACGGGTCGTGACATCATCTGCCTAGCTCTTGCGAGAGTCTAGGAGGTTCCCTGCGACCAACCCAGTCCGGTAGACAGTCAAATGCATTAGTACCATTCCGCGTTGGTAAACGGGGACAGGGGCGAAGTTTGGAAATCCCTCGTGTCACAAAATAAGTATCATTAGTAATAACCTATCACCTAATTAAAGATCATAAAAGGCTTGAGTGTTGCATGTTGATTGTGTATGTTGTGTTTTTGTGCTTTTACCTTTATACTTATGCATAGAATGTTAGCTAACGGTTTTATACCGCTTGTAGATGCCTTGCAGGTTAAGACAGTTGTAGAGAGATCCGGAGGAAATGGTCAGCCGGGTCCACGTACTCTTTTAGTTGGGGATGGGAATGTCTTATGTTCTTCATATATGTCGTTTTGGTACCTTTGCTTTGTAAGAATGATACATATTCTTCATGTATATATTATTTAAAGTTTTCAAATGTTTTAAATACTTTTGTGCCTTGTTGTAAGATCCAAGTTAAATTGTTGTCAAACTAAGGTCGGGACCTATTGTGAGGTCCTAACCAGTAGCTCCCCGAGTTCTCAGAATTTGGGGTGTTACAATATGGTATCAGAGCTATGGGTTGGCAACAATGGCACTTGAAATCTTCTGAAAGACCGATTGTATAAAATAACTAGAACCCGAAAGGGGTCTAAAATTTTCAAAACAGATTTATGTTTTTACACGAGCATAGTCAGGTTGTGGGTTAGTAGTACGTCGGACTACCATCACTCTCCGTGGATCTCTGCAACTTAGAATGATAGGTGTGTTAGTTAGTATATAGACTTATATCGATATGTTCTAATGTATGATTATATATATGTATATGTATAGCATGTTAGTATCCTAAAGGATATTTTGTATCCTTTAGTTGTGATATAATGAAGCGATTATCGTCTCATTATAAATCGGTAGAGGACTGGAAGAGTTTTCAACACGAGGCAATGAAATCAAACCCTGAATTGAGTATTATACTCGGGTAGGCTGCTTGGTGATCCTTACAAAGAATCCAAACAACAAGTGAGCAAGGAAGTAAAGTTGTGAAGATAATTGTTACCACAAGCACAATCAGATGAGGAAGAAATTCCTGAGTCAACTCAGATAGAAGAAATAGAAGGTCATACAAGGGACTTGGTTGTAGGAAGTCGAGAGATGAATTATAAGAACCATGCAGGAGACTACAAGAGTGCGGAGTAGAGATAATAATATTGGAACGAGACAAGTAGAATTGAGTACAACCAAGATTGCAGAATCAAGGACATTACCATCGAGGCGGATGCCCCATAGACCATTATGGGCATGAGAAACCAGAAGAGACAAAGTGTTAATCCGGGTGCGAGAATCTAAGGTGCACGGAATGGAGACCTACAATTGAGTGTAAAAGCGAAAAGTCAGACCCCACAAGCGTGGGGAGGTTTGACCTCCTCAGAGATATAAGTAGTTTGAAAGAAATCGCGACGCCAATATCTAAAGAATGGAAGCCTGTAGCAGGGTCAACGGAGTTTCATGAAGGCGATATTACCACTAACTCTAGTGGAGAAATCTGTATGGGAGAACGGGCATGCTAGACTCGAGAGTCCAGGGTAAACCGAATTATCACAGGACCTAAGCCATCAACACAGATGGTCCATGCAAAAGGAACTACAAGTGGATGATCATTACGGCCATAAGAATTTCAAAGGCGCTTGCAAGCTATCGTGGAAAACTTGAAACGACTATTTATGTCAGATGAATGACACAATCGGACTAGAGAAAAGGAGTTAGCCATAAGAAGCGGAAGAGTGGAAGGTTGAACGAACTAAAGAAGTATAAAAGAATTGGTGTGAGCAACTGTTAACCAACTAGCTAAGGAAATTTTGACAGATTACAATTAACACGGAATAGAGACTTACAACTTAATGTAAGAGCCAAAGGTAAACTTCACAAGCCTGGAGACGTTTTGTCTTCTTTAAAGATAAGAATTCTAAACGGAATCACAACGCCAGTATCGAAAGGATCGAAACCATGTAACATAGTCAATAGAGATTTGGCGAAAATATTACAAACAACACCGATTAAGGAACCTGTGCTTGTGAGGATCGTGGGGTGGACTAAAGAGTCCAAGGTAAGCCCCATTTATAACAGAACATTGGTCATCAACGTAGATGGTCCCTGTAAAGGGACTACAATTGGGAGGTAATTAAAAGTCATCGGAACTACAAGACGCTTACCATCTATCGTGGAGTGTTAGGAGCAACCTTTAACGTCAGTCGAATGGCCCAGTGACACTTGAGAAAGAAAGTTGTCCCAAAGGAAGAAGAAGAGTGAAACATAGGACGAACTAAAGAAGGATAAAAGGATTTATCTAGTAGGTGATGTGCACCAAAAGTTTAATACTAGTAGGTGATGTGCACCGAAAGAGAAGACGAACTAAAGAAGTAGTTTTGAGGTCAATCATTGTATACTTACAAAAAAGGTTCTTAGGATTAATAAGTGACAACAGGAGAAGCAGAGTAGCGCAGCGGAAGCGTGGTGAGTCTTAACCCACAAACAAGAAGCTCAAGGGTACTGATGGATGTCGTGTCGAGTTTAAGATGGTGATAGTAGGGGAAATGCATTCTAGTTGGAAGAAACGGGAGATAGGCTATGTGAGTGACTGCATATGTTGTACGGAAACTTATGGGCATGTAGAGGTAATAGAAGGAGACTGGTACCCCATTATGGATCCGAGTGAAGAGTGATGGCTTTGCTACATGTTGCTAGACAAGTAGTTTTGGACTTCCATAATAATGGAATACTCTAGACTGAGTTTTCTGGATGGATTAGGAAATAATTAAGGATGTAATAAAAGTATTGTGCATGACCTGCACTAGAAAGCTCAAAGTGAGTAACTACCATCCTGAGTCGAAGATACATAAGAAAGAGAAGCGACAGGAGCATACTTGCAACCTAGTAACCGTGCTTAAAGAAAGCATAATTTTGGAGTAGATTTTATGTGTAATGTTATGTCGGAACGGATCTGAGTTGCTTTTGTGTTAGAGGGATATTATCGGCCTAATAACCATGGTGGAGAAAAGAGTGCACTGCTGATGGTATGTTAACAATTATTGAGTAGTCATGATCAAATAACGGTGATAGGAGATCACTTTGTGTCTAATACCATCATTCCGGACGTATTCTAGGTCACTTAAGATCTTGGAAATGCGTAATAAACCTAAGTTGGAGCAAACGATATATGAGAGATCTGTAAATAATATAATAATGCCAAGTGAACAAAGAAGATGACCACTAGATTTGATTTTTAGTGTCTCGAGTGTTAGACCTGAAAAGGGTAAAGGTGACGATTCCTTACTTGAGGAGTAAGATGACTGAGTAATATTAAAAGACAAGACCAAGTGGGTCGTGATACGAAGAGCATTGAGCACTTGGTAAATGTTGGTGGATGTCCAAGACCTTTGACCTGATTGTGTAGTCAAGACCTTTTCAGAAGGCCGGAAGCAAGTGGTCATAACAAAGGGAAGAAAGTTGAATAGATCATTTTTCCGTAGGGTCATCAAAGGATCTAGAAGTGAGTCGTGTAAGGCAATCATTGGAAGTTTTAAAGCGGTTTAAAAGTGACAGATGGATTAGTATTTCTCACCCTATTGGAGAGGGTAGCTTCAGTTTTCCACGGAGACTAAGTTTGGGAACTGAGTGTGAGAATTTCAGTGGGGAGATGCCTACCAGACACGGGTTAAGTTATCATATGAGAGGATCAGACAGTTAAGCCGGATGATACCGGTGAGATATCCGGTAACTACTCTAGAACGTGGTAGCAGACGCTTGTGATGAAAAGATTTAAGATTTAGTGGTTTTATGAAAAGGTGATAAGGCTACCTAAGATATTGGGGATAGTAAGAGACGTAACATTTCAAAGACCTATGTAGCGATAGTCGTAACCTCGAGAGTGATGAGTTAACCCTGTATGTGTGATATTGGTTGACTACTTGTTTATTTCATGATTTAGTGTTTAGTCAGTGATGTGTGCTTTTGGTAACCTTGATGTGCGGGAAACTCAGATGTGGAAACGACGAGACTTTTGTGTAGTGATCAAACGCACCCATTTGGTGCCTTAAAGGGTGATCAGGATTGTCCTACCCTAAGTTTCGGGACGAAACTTATTTTGAGGGGGATCTGATGTAACGACCAAATTTTTTTTTTCGTTACGTTTTGATAGGGTTACAGGAGTTTAGAAAACAAAATTTAAAATTTATTGAGACTAGGATATACAAGTTTAATTTATGGAATTCGTTTAATTAAGTACCTTGTCCTAAGTTTCGGGACGAAACTTATTTTAAGGGGGTACTGATGTAATATCCGAAATTTTTTATTCCGTTTAATTCCAAATCAAATCGGACTTCGAGCCGTTGACGGTTTCCCATTCTATCTAGTATTTCTTTCTTCACAAATTTTATTATTTTATGTAGAATTTAATTCACATAAAATGATAAAATTATATCAAGCTCTAATTCCTATAATTATTTATTATTTTATGTAGAATTTAATTCACATAAAATGATAGATTTATATCAATCCCTAGTTAATATAATTCATTCCTATCGATGACTTTAGACGAGATCATGACAAGCTGTGACGAGATAATGACAAGCTGTGACGAGATCATGACTAAGCTGAGACGAGGCCATGACAAAGCCCGACAAATCTGTGACAAACTCATTCATGGGCTTGACAAGGCCATGATGAGTTTTGACAGATTTTTGACAAACTTTCAGCCCACTTCTCTTAACCAATTCAACAGCCTCATTTTTGCCTTGCTTTAGCCTACTTGGTGATGCTGCACTTCAGCCCAGTTTCTTGCTATTGCTCCAGCCCTTTGCTCCACGCCAGCCCAGGAATCCCGCCAGCCCAGAAGGTGTCTCACGTCAGCCCAACAAGCAGTTGTACTCTTTCCCCCCTTCAAAACGTAACAACTGGGACAATAAATGTTCCTTCCATTTATTTTGACCTGTCCACAGCCCACACCTGCCTTTCTGTATATCCAGATGCACGCCTCGCCTTCCCTTCGACCTCCCAGCACAAACATAGCAGCAGATGCACGCCTCGCCTTCCCTTCGACCTCCCAGCACAAACATAGCAGCAGCTTGCACGCCCCGCCTTCCCTTCGACCTCCCAGCACGTCCAGGCAGCAACGAGCACCCTTCTACGACCCAGTCGAGCCCAGTAACCTGCACAAGAGTCTCGTCACTGGTCCCTCCTTCCCTCCCTCCAGGTGAGTGCGTCTCTACTTAGGGTATTCATTTGTTTCTGTCGACCCATCTTTGTCGAGTTTTACCTCAGTCTCCTCTATACCCGGATAGGGAAGGGCTACCTTGGTGTGACATGTGAACCGGGTGAATCAAGGGAACCTCATCCGAATCTGATTGCCGGCAACTTTAATCCATTGCTACTGCAAGAGGTAAGCCTCCCTCATCCTTCCAGTTAACCATTTCTTTCCTGAGTGTAAGTGTGTAAGTGTATACATCGGAATCGGGTAAGGCTTGTAACCCTGGCAACACTACACTTCAGTCCACCTTTTCCTTGCCTAACGTGTACCCGTTTCGTCTGTTAAACCTACTCAGAACCACCGTAGGAGAGCTGTACAAATTCTTGCGTTTTCCAGAATTTTCGGAAGTGTGGAGCAGTCAACTTCGGGTCCATTTTTGGGTATGCTAGACTCTTCCTTTCTGGCTGATTTTCGGATATATTTTAGTCGATATTGTATAGTATAACATACTAAAATTTGGGAAGAATCGGAGTTACGGTTTGAATAAGCTCTTGATCTCCGTTGGGCTTAAATTTTGGATATGATATAGTTGACATATTTTTGTAGAACATATTAAAATTTGAGAGGCATCCAGCGAGTGGTTTGAGATTTATGATTTTTCCAAGATTGAGTCGTAAGTAGTTTTTCTGTTGTGCTGAAATTCGGTTTTGTGAGATAGTTTTAAATAGGATTTTTATCTCCTTTGCGTCTGAATTTTGGATATATTAAAGATAAGATTTTATAGTAGAACATATCAAAATTTGGGATAAATCGAGCGAGTAGTTTAGGAGTTATGATTTTTTTTCAAAGTTAAGACAGTGTGTTGCTTGTTAAGAGTTGTAACCAACTTTAAAAATTTTTGTAGAAGTGATGCTTTAACAGTTTTAAGAAATTCTTTCTCCTATGAGTAGATGAGAGATCATAGATGGTCTAGGGAGTTATTTCGGAATTTTTATAAGATTATTCGAATTTTATATTTGAAGCTGTAGTTGGACTTTTGTGACTCTTCGGGAAATAGAAAATAGGTAGTTTTTCTAGTTGTTACCTAAAATCATCCTAGGGAGTAGAATATGGTTAGTTAGCCTCAAATTATAATTTAAGTACATATTCCGAGTTTTTGGAAATTCCGGGACCAAGGGTAAAATAGTCATTTTACCATAAATTGGTACTGTATTAAATTCTGTTCTAATAGGACCTACTACCTTAGAAGTCTTAGACTTCTAATTACCAAAAAAGTGTGCTGACACACTTGCATCCTTTGACAGGCAACCGAGTTATACAGTTACAGATTGAGTTGTGATTAAGAGAGTCGAGATCTGATTCAGGTAAGTCCACGGACTTACTTAGCTGGCTTCTTGTATGAGTGTAGTGTGTATGAGTTGTGTTTGTTAGTTATGATAAACAACGAAACCGGATTAGGCCGACTTTATTATTTACGTAATTGACCCAAGTGTATGATAACGGGTCGTGACATCATCTGCCTAGCTCTTGCGAGAGTCTAGGAGGTTCCCTGCGACCAACCCAGTCCGGTAGACAGTCAAATGCATTAGTACCATTCCGCGTTGGTAAACGGGGATAGGGGCGAGGTTTGGGAATCCCTCGTGTCACAAAATAAGTATCATTAGTAATAACCTATCACCTAATTAAATATCATAAAAGGCTTGAGTGTTGCATGTTGATTGTGTATGTTGTGTGTTTGTGCTTTTACCTTTATACTTATGCATAGAATGTTAGCTAATGGTTTTATCCCGCTTGTAGATGCCTTGCAGGTTAAGACAGTTGTAGAGAGAACCGGAGGAAATGGTCAGCCGGGTCCACGTACTCTTTTAGTTGGGGATGGGAATGTCTTATGTTCTTCATATATGTCGTTTTGGTACCTTTGCTTTGTAAGGCTGATACATATTCTTCATGTATATATTGTTTAAAGTTTTCAAATGTTTTAAATACTTTTGTGCCTTGTTGTAAGATCCAAGTTAAATTGTTGTCAAACTAAGGTCGGGACCCATTGTGAGGTCCTAACCAGTAGCTCCCCGAGTTCTCAAAATTTGGGGTGTTACAAGTTCCCTAGAAGTTAGCTTTTATTTTACCGTCAATATATTCTCTCTTGTCATCTAACAACCTCATAGTGTAGCAAACATTAGTTAATAGATATAAAGACAAGTTTTAATACCCGCACCTTATGTGGGATGCTATGTCAAGTATTCAATTGTCAATTCAAGCTCTTCACTTTAGAGGTGTAAGCACCGCGAGTATCAATCCAGTCAATTTTCTGTTCTATTACTGGTTCCAAACTGATACCGGTGAGCGACAAATTATATATATGTATATTAAAGAAGGGTCTTATAGTCAAAAGTGGGAAAAGAGTCACAATCCTTGCATCAAAATAATCAAGAGTTGTGATTTGTCCAAATTAATTAATACTTATCATATACTTGAACAAAAGTTTAGATGAATAGTTGAACTTATAAATTAACTTTTGAACAATTAGTTATATAATTGAACAATTTTGAATATAGTCGGACAATTGATCATATAGTTGAACAATTTTGAAAATAAACGAACAATTGGTATATTTTAACAATTACGAATATATTTGAAGAATTTTTATTTGAACAAATAGATATTATATTTGAAGAATTGTTACTTGATACAATAATTGTACATCCTTTCTACCTTTGAACCTAAGACCATTTTTCACTTGAACCAAAGTCACTCTATATATAAAGACAAATATAATTTGTAAAATTTGTGATGAAAGTTAAGGTTTTAATAAGTTAAGGTATTTAGATAATATATTTAAGATCTGACGGATATCTTCCAATGATCATAAATCGAAGATGATAAAATGTTAAAAAGATAATTGGTATAAGTTCTACAATCTTAATTAATTATCCCAATTTAGAATTTAGTTTTAATAAATTTGAAGTGATGTTTGTTAATATACCTATTATCTTTTGTGGATTTTATAAGATAATTGTTATTATTAAAAATTTGTATAAATAGATTTTTTTGTAAAACTTATGACGATAATTGTGGTCCGAGCATTTCAAATACTCACCTAGTTGTAAGAGTCTTAGTCTTTGAGTGCTGACTGGTGCTAAGTTTTGCCTGAACAACCCCTGCGGCCAGGACTAGGCGCCCCTGCAGCCACCATGATCCGTCCATGCGCCTCCATGAGCCGCCCCTGTGGTTTGTGGTGTGTTGCAGCCGGCATTGTTAACCTTGACCCGTGCTTTTGGATGGCTTCCTATATAAGCCACCCCATTGCTTCAAGAGGAGGGTTTCTCATCTCTTCCAGCTCCATCTTCGCTCCCTTATGTTCTTCTTCTCTCCTTCTCTTCTCTTAGATCTTCCTCTTGATTTCTTCTTGTTTTGAAGAGAATTTTGTGTGGTTTTTGTTGTGGTTGATGATGATGGTATTTGAGGATGTTGTTGTGCTTGTGCTTGTGCTGAGCCAACCTTGAGGTTATGGTGTGTGTTCTTCCTCTGTTAGGTTTCAGCTTGGTGAGCTCTTCATTCTTTTCTTCCTTTCTTTCTTTCTTTCTTCTTTTTTCTCTTATTCCTTTCAAGCTTAGGATTCCACAAGATGTGATCTTGTGGCAGCCTTCTTAGGCTTTGTTTGATGTATATATGTATGTATATGTATGTATGGTGTTGCTGGCTGAAGAAGGTGTGAAGAGGTTTGAGTGAAGAAGTGAAAGAGGAGCTGAAGTGTGCATTCTGCACACCAGCCGCCCCAACGCCCAGCCAAACGCCGCCCCAGCGCCGGCCAGACGCCGCCCCTACGCCACCTAGGGCTGCCTGTGCGGGTCCTTGCATTCCAGCCCTACTTTGTTCTTGTCACGTAGGTGCGTCTTGCTTCCGGGCTTGGCAAAGGATGGCATTGTTCCTTCCTTTCCTTGTGTGAGTGTGTAGTATCATGCTAGGTATAGATGAGAGTGTAGTGAAGATGTTATGATCATGTTATGCCTTGTACGGCTTTGAGGATTTAGGATGTCGAGTGAGAGTTATAGGATGTATATGATCCTTATGGATCCCTTTGGGTCTAGGTGTGACCCCTTTGATTGATAGGAGATTGATATATCTCTATGCCTTATTATTAGGCAATGTCCCTATCTGGATTGAGGTTGCTCGTGGTTGAGAGTATCAGAGGTTGAGGTAAGTCTGTAGGACTTACTTAACTATCATCCTTATATTGGGTGTTTGCATGAGTGGTGTGTGTGTTATAGGCTTGATATGATAGCATGTGATGGAGATTGTTACCGACCTATGTTTTATTGATATCCCCCTTGCGTGGCAATGATAACCTTTCCCTTTCATCGTGTACGGAGTCTGGGAGGTTCTCTAACGTCAGGCCAGACCTAGTTTACGGGAAGGGCATAACACCACTCCCATAAGGTACACGGGTTATGTGACCGATACCACTCCAGATGGCTAGTAGACCCAAAGGCGAGGATTATATGTTCCTCGTGTCACATAGTTTCATATATCTATCTCTCTCTCTCTCTGTCTATATATATATATATATATATATATATATATATATATATATATATATATATATATATATATATATATATATATATATATATATATATATATATATATATATATATATACACGATTTGAGGGATGACCTTATATAAAGATAATAAACCGGGTAAATGTGTGACAACATGATGATGTGCTTATCTTTCATTACTTGTGCTTATGTATTACCTTATATTTGTATGGTTAGCTAATGGTTTTATACCGTGTTGTAGAGCCTTTGCAGGACAGGAGAACTGTAGAGTGATCCGGCAGGGTGACATGCCAAGGACTCTCGTACATTAGGTGGTTATGGTTTTGGGGATGTTTTATACCTCCTGCGTGAAAATGATGTTTTGTATACTTCTTGTGTGAGGTTGATGTTTTATACTCGGCTACGATGTTGTATACCTTTTGATGTACAATTTTATACCGTTTTATGTATTTGTTTTATATCTGTCAATGCCATGTTGTAAGGTCCAATGGGCTTGTTGTTAGGCTAGGGTCAGGATCCACTATGAGATCCTATCCCAATGTGGCATCCCGAGTCCCGTGGAATTGGGGTGTTACAGAGTTGGTATTAGAGTCTTAGGTTGACAAAAATGACACTTGCTACCTGCAATAAGGTCGGATGGATAAAATAAACCGAACCCGAAAGGGGTCTGCCGTTTTCAAAGGATTTTTTGTTTTAAAGTTGTGTATATAGTATTTTGGGATAGAATGTACGGGAAGTCGTCACCTCTGCCGTGGATCTCAGCAGTATAGATATGTATATATATGTGTGTATTATGGATTTTGTGTATGTGTTATATATATATATATATATATATATATATATATGCATATGACATATATATATCCTTATAAGTTAGGTGTGTATACCCCACAGATGGCTCGGACTAGAGCAACTTCTGTTGTAGGCCGGGGTAGAGGTAGACCACCTCTTCCTCCGGCGTGATAGGACAGGGACCAGTTCCCGTTGCTGATCCACCAGTGGTGGAGGAAGTTCATGAGGAGATTGTTGAGAGTGTCGCACCTGAGACGAGGAGCGGTGGATCTGAGAGACAACAATCACAAAGATTCCAGTCAAACGACTCAAATCGTGTCTCTATAAGGGGACCAAAAGTCCGTGCTTACATTAGACGAGTGGAGGAGGCTTCCAGAGCGGGTAGACTTGCCCCGGATCTACCTGTGCTTGAAGGATCTTCTGAGATGTCCCAGGGAGCCACTCAAGTGCCAGTTATGCCGGCACGTGCTGCTGAGAGTGTTGGAGCTCCAGAGGAGTATAAAGGGCCTCGACCAGACACTTGGTTGAAGACATTTCATCAGTTGGGTGGTACCCCTTTTTTTTGGGAAGGTGGGATTAGAGATAGAGGTCTGGAAAGGGTGTTCGCTCTCAGACGTGTGTGTAATCGTGAACGAAATAGTTTTAAATTTATACCCTAAATAATAAGCCTGGAACAATATGCGAACCCGTAGTGTACGGATCAATTGTAATAACGACAAATACTCTAGGGTCGAAAACAGGGACTATGGTGAAATCAAGCACGGTAATAATCAGGTTGTCAATCAAAAGCAAGCAATAAAGCAAAGATAACAAAGATGATGTAATAATTAGATAAAGGAATGCGGATTCTAGAGGACAAAGCATCCAGTTGTGGTTCCGACTCGAGATCTCAAAGGATAACGTGGACAAAGCTGAGGTTTGCAAGCGAAGGTATTTCTAAGGTGGGAATAGATTACCGGGTAAGTCTCACTACTCACTATCCCAAACCAAAGATCCTCTCACCGGGTAAGTCTCAAGGAACTAAGGAAAGGAACTATAATCTCAAACCAACATGCTACCCAAGGGAAAAGAACTAACCTTTACCGGGTAAGTCTCAGGCTAAGTCACAAAGGTAGGATGAAGGCACACTCAAACCCTTATAAAGGATAAACCTTTATTACCTAACACTCATCATCATAGGTATACAAGCAAAGGAATCACCGGGTAAGTCTCATACTAGGTTTGCGTATGGACTAGAAAAGGTACAACAATGATAGGATTTGACAAACTAAAACCTAAACTCAAGTTTGGATCAGATCTGGTTCACGCCTCGCTCAGTTCGTATCGACCTCGGTCGAGATGTTCTATGAACCAACCGAGGTGAGGTTCAACTAAGGTTTCGGCTCGAGCTTTCAGGTCCACTAAGGTAAAAGCTCATTCTTTCATCGTCTTTCCCACAACTTTCAGTCAATCACCCTAGAATCGCAAGAAAATTTACCCAATAATCATCATGATAATAAGAATCAAATATATGAAGAAAGAATCAATAACCAAACAAGAAAACTTTAACACAAATGTCTCAATAATCACTCAATCAAACAAACAATCAATCCAAACAACCAGCAAACTGTGTTCCTCAATAACAAACAAAAAGACAACAATCAAGGTTCCTAAGAAAACCTTACAACTCCTTCAAAAAGCCTTCAACTTTCACCTCAAAGCTATCTTCCTTCAACTTCCTTCCTTCTTGGAAAATCTTCAATCTTCCAAACTAATCAGTTAGCCAGCCCTTCCTCCATCCAAAAAATATCTTCCAATTTATAGGAAAATCACTTGCCAAAAATAAAAGATCTCATGGGCCATGGGCCGTGCGTCTCGATCCAGGCCCATCAATTCATCTCGGTCGAGGTGATCTTGGGGTCAACCGAGATGAACCTCAGCTACGTGCAAATATCTCAAAACTGGTCCAATATCAAACTTATGTCCAACTTCCATGGTTCTTGTGCTTTCCTTGTAGCTCCTCAATGTTCCAAAATGTAGCTCGAATGACTCCTTTAATCCAATGGCTCCATATCGCTCCAAAACGTGTCATTTTCCCTACAATTACAAAAAAACTAGATGTAGACCTCGATTCTTGCAAATGTAAACAAAACAACATAATCATCAAGAATATACATCCATGCATGCACATTTATGAACATAAAATGTTCAAACCAATCCCAAAATATAGACTATAATGCATGCTATCAAAATACTCCATACTTGTCCCTTGTTTGTCCCCAAGCAAGATTCAAATCTTACACACAAGATAGAATGAATTATAAGTCATCAAAAAGATCAATGAAAAACATTTTACAAAACCTTTTGGTGGTGCGCTCCATTCAGATATCACCCTAAGAGAATGCTTCATAGCAAATAAAACCAACATATGGTCAAAACATTTTATAAATATAAGAAAGTCGATCATCTTTAATGAAGAACCGATATGTGATATAAATAAGATAGATAATACTCTAGAAGAGGAATTGAATTGAGTATGGGAACTTTTCGAAAACCAAATCTCAAGGCCTTGAAACTCATTTCAAGGGCCTTGATGTCAATCGGTGTTACTAGTGAAACTTTGATTTCAAGGGCTTTGAAACTCTATTTCAAGGGCCTTGACTTCTTTCTTCTACAAAACAAAGTTAGTCACAGTAAAGTATATATGGTGCGGAATTGAAAAGATTGACACGATGATATGTTTACAAAGTTCGGCTCTAAATAGCCTACTCTCCGTCTCAGGGTATATCCGTAGGATCTAACTATCTATTATCAGCTTCAAAGAGTCCTAGATACAAACTAGAAGAAATTCCCTTCTTCTCTCACTTGTAGCCAATGCTACGATCTAGCTCCAACTCTTAACCTAGCTATAATAGCCTAGTTACTTCGCAGAGTAACACACTCTAGTATAACACTTTTTAGATCTACCAATGGAGCTCTTGTGTTTTCTCTCTCTAAGGGGATAAAACTTTTACGTGAATGTCAGAATGAAAAATAACGAATGAAGATAATTAGGTTGCTTGAGGATGCAAAGATGTTTTCCGGTGTAAGCTTGTGTCTGTTCTTCTTCGACCATCATCTTCATTTATATCTTCTATGGAAAGATCTTCTAGCCGTTGTAGAGATGACCGTTTGAAGATCAATCTTCTTTTCCATGAAGATCGTAAGGTAGACATTGCAAGTCTTTGATCCCTACGAACACGTTGAGTCTTTTACTCCTTGATCTTCTCGTCTTTCTGTTGGATAAGAGAGAAGATTTTTTTTTCCGTTTTATTGTTTAGAAAATATTTAAGAAAATATTCTCTATTCTTCGGTTGAGATCTTCCTTCGGTTGACAAAATCCTTGGTTGATGAGATCTTCTTGTTACAGAATCTTCAACGAAGATCTTCAATTTATTTGAATCGTTGTTCCGTGCAGCTTAGATTCCAAGGCCCTTGATTTTGTCCTTTTGAACTTGTTCTTGAATCCAACTTCAAGGCCCTTGACATGTAGATATACAATCTGCACTGAATTCAATCCAACCAAATATCTAAAAATATAATCAAGTACATTGTTAGTATATCCAACTGCTATATTTGTTTGAAGTCTTCCATCATCAACACCTGTAAACCATTTCAATCAAGGTGGAGTTTTCACATAAAATCATAGAATGCATAATAAATCATATTTATCAAAATCAATCATGTATAATCCAATTTAAACCACAAAGTCAATCAACATACTCAAGGTCTCAAGGGCTTTTAAGAGAGGTCAAGAAACGTGCTAGGGTGGGATGTATATAGGGTAATGTGGTGCTACAATCCGGGAATGAATCTTCACTTCACTTCTTTGAATCACAAACATTTTCCACCAATAAGCTTTGCTTATTTTCACTTTTTTACTTTATTTTTGAGAACATGGACAGAGATGCACAATAACCGAAGCCTAGGAAATCAACAATTCTCAATTCCTCGAGATGCCTCAAACCCTTGATGCACATACCATGACCCGTTAGGACTATCGATCAATCCGACTTTGGCAAGACACAAACACCCGGCTATGTGAATGGTGTCGAGTTACTCATCATCAAGATCAATGTCCCCAAAACCTTTTTTTTCTAACACTCTCAACCACAATCTCAACTACTTCACATGCTTTTCATCAACTGCATCCAAATTTCCGGATAGGTAAAGGGAGGAAAATATGTGTATGAGGGGCTAAAGCATGATCAAGAAGAAGAACAAGAAGAGAAATGAAGTGCCTTAGTCATCCCATGAAGAATGTGAGAGAACTCATAATATGATATCAACCTTCAAATTCAACATAATTTTGATAAAAACAAAATATTAAACATGCTAGAATTTCAAACAAATTAAAACATTTAGAAAAATTTCGGTCGAGGTGGTTTGACGGCGCCCAAGGTGTTTGTTAGCATGAAATATTGTGATATTTTAGGCACGTTTTCTAAGTGTATTTCATCCATATTGATAGTCATTGATTAAGCATTGATGCATTTGTGAGCTAGTTTGTCTATAATGTCGAAATAGAGATCTACACAAGCTTTATGTTGATTGTAGGCAATTAAGAGCTATTTCCGAACGGATTGAGCGAGAATGGAGTTTAATTGAGCATGTTCAAGGATTGAGGACATCTCTAGGAGCTAAGGAAGGTGCTAACTTGAAGAATATGCACGAGGAAAGGAAGAATTACGGTTTAGCCCTAAACCACGCTCTAAAATACGGCCGTACTACATTCCATGTTCAAGTCCACGGCCGTGGAACCTTGGCAAGGGAAGCGTGGTTCATTCCAACAACTTCTACGGCCGTGGAAGGCTTGTGTCAAACCGTGACAATTTCCACGCTCTAAATTACGGTCGTGGAACCCTTCCACGACCGTGATCTTGGCGATCTTTTTCGCCACACTTTAAGCCACGATCTCCTACGCAATTGGGCCGGGCCAATATTTTATCTTACACTATAAAAGGACGGACGAAGAGAGATTCCGTCACCTCTGCTTAGACGGACCTTCGCTTACGCTTAGACGCACTTCCGCTTACACTTGGAATTGCCCTAATTTCACATCTTGCGGAGATTGTGATTGAGAGGATTTTGCACTTTGCTATTGAGATTTTCGGATTGACGGAAGATTGAAGATTTGGAAGTTTGTTCGCAAGAAGGTTACGCTTTATCTTTAGGTTTGATTTAGAAGACGGATTGACATCCCGTTCTTCCTTCTTATCTAAGATTTGTGATTGTTTGTGTTATTCGGAATCTATCGACATTATTGTTCTTGATTTGTGGACTTGAGATTGATTTGAAAGTTATTGAAGGTTTTCGGAAGTTTTCATCTTTCATTCTTTTAAATCTTGAATTTGATATCAATATGACTGTTGTTGGCTAAAACCCTTTAACAATTCTAAGGTGAAGGGTTGATAGTTGTGTCTTAGATGATGATAGATCGATCGTAAATTGATTGGACCTTGAGAGTTATAGAGATCTCGTCGACGAACCAAGATCACGGTCTGTTCTTGGACTTCCACGGCCGTGGAACTCAAGATCTGCCCGTGATTTACCCTAGGTTACGAAGTTTGCTTTTACTTTGATCCAAGGTTAAAGATTAGCTTTAATATAGTCTTGGCTTGCCCTTTTCTAGGTGGTAGTGAAGCCTCAACAACCTCTACCTCGATTTTGAGTGTCACAACCTTAATCGGTTTAGTTAGTCTTGATCTTTGGATTACAAGTTTGGGTATTTGACATTAATTCTTACCTTTACAACCTTTCTATATTGAAGCCTCAACAACCTTTATAGAGAGTGTCTTGTAGGTGAGTCATATAAGGTTTTTGGAACTTCACCGTACGATTACATTGCATTTGTATACCTTTGCATATCTTAACTCTGTCCTTATATCTTTAGTACATCTTGAATCGATTGCCACAGCTGGATTCCTGGATCTTTAGGATTGTTGTTTTCCCAATAATTTACAAAGCTCATACACTTACTTGCTTGATAACCTATAATTGGATTTAACCCCCCAAATCCCTGTGTTCGATACTCTGGAATTCTTGCTCAACTATATCGATCCGTACACTGCGGTTTCGCTTGCTTGATTTCTAGTTTTATAGTTAAAGCTTATTTGCACGCAAGCTAAGTGGCGAACAAGTTTTTGGCGCCGTTTCCGGGGATTTGGTTTAGGCCGAATTCGGTTATCGGTTGTCAAGCTTGGGAGCTTCTCCCTTGTTATTTGATATCTCTTTGAGTGTATGCGCAGGTCTAGGAACACCAAGGACCTCTTACCTCTTGATCAAGAGCTTGAGAGGAATTTGAGAAGAAAGCGTAAGGAAAAGAAAATGGCTGAAGAAAATGAACGTGATCTTCAATCGGAGTTAGCGGAGAAAGAAGCTCAACTCCAATGGAGTGAGAAGACACGTAGGGAAGAAACGGATCGTCATCAAATGAAAGTTGACGATCTAACGGACATGATGTTCCAAATGAGGTTGGAGATAAACAACCTTAAGGAGAAAAAGAAAAGGAGGAGACCTGGAAGATCGGTTAGAGCCAACTCATCCAATGAGGATAGCGACTCCTCCATGCCACCGCTAGAGGAAATTGATCCCACAATCAATGTGAATCCATTCCATCCACGGCCAGCTGCAAATCGCCGTGTTCCACCTAGGAATGCAAGGATCGAACGTGTGGATGAGGAGCCAAGAACTCTTGGCCAAAGGATGGATCCAACGCAGCAACCACGCCGTCTAGGTGTGAACTGTTCGCCCCTAAAGGTGTGTGCAAATAAGCTTTAAATTTATAAAACTAGAATCAAGCAGCGAACCCGCAGTGTACGGATCGACGTAGTTAAGCAAGAATTCTAGAGTATCGAACACAGGGATTTGGGTGGGAACAAATTCAATTGCAGATTGTCAAGCGAGTAAGTATGAGAGTTCTTGCAAATATTGGGAAAACAACAATCCTAAAGATCCAAGTATCCAGCTGTGGCAATCGATTCAAGATATACTAATGATATAAAGACAGAGTTGAGATATGCAAAGGTATACTAATGTAAGGTAATCGTACGGTGAAGTTCCAAAAACCTTATATGACTCACCTACAAGACACTCTCTATACAGGTTTTTGAGGCTTCAATATAGAAAGGTTCTAAAGGCAAGAATTAATGTCAAATACCCAAACTTGTAATTCAAGGATCAAGACTAACTTAACCGATTACGGTTGTGACACTCACAATCGAGGTAGAGGTTGTTGAGGCTTCACTAGCACCTAGAAAAGGCAAGCCTAAACTAAGTTAAAGCAAATCTTTAACTTTGGATTAAAGTAAAAGCAGGTTCGTAAACTTAAGGGAAATTACGGGTAGTTCTTGAGACTCCACGGCCGTGGAACTCAAGAACAAACCGTGATTTAGGGTTCGTCGACGATTCTCTCTAACTCTCAGGGTCTAATCTGTTTACGATCGATCTATCATCATCTAAGCCACAACTATCAACCCTTCACCTTAGAATTGTTAAGGGTTTTTAGCCAATAACAGTCATGTTGATATCAATTCAAGAATTAAAAGATAGAAAGATGAAAACTTCCGAAAACTTTCAATAAACTTCAAACCAATCTCAAAGTCACAATCGAGAACAAATGTTGTCAATAGATTCAGAATAAAGCAAACAATCACAATCTTAGGAAAGAAGGAAGAACGGGATGTCAATCCGTCTTCCAAATCAAACCTAAACAAGAAGAGAAATCTTCTTGCAACAATCTTCCAATAACTTCGATCTTCCGCCAATCTGGAGATCTCAACAGCAATCTCTACCAAAAGTGCGAGATTAGGGCAAATCCCAACACGAAATTCGATCTCCAACGAGATGTAAATGCCTCCAAGCAAGGGTTGAACGAGGGTAAGTGCGTCTAAGCCGTAATCGCCAAAATTCCCTAAGCGGTGATGATGGAATCTTGCTTCGTCCGTCTTTTTATAGGGAAAGATAAAATATCGGCCCGGCCCAATCTTCAAAAGATCGTGGCTTAAAAAATGTTGCGAAAAAGATCGCCAAGATCACGGTCGTGGAAGGTTCCACGACCGTAATTTAGAGCGTGGAAAGTGTCACGGTTTGAACCATTGCTTCCACGACCGTAATAGTTACTGGAATGCATCACGCCTCTCTTTGCAAGGTTCCACGGCCGTGGAACTGAACGTGGTTTGTAATACGGCCGTATTTTAGAACGTGGTTTAGGGCAAGAACGTGATTCTTCCCCAGCCTCGTGCATTCCTCAAGCTGAACTCCAATTTGCTCCTAAGAATGCCCTCAATCCATGGACATACTCAATCAACTCTTCTTTGCTCGATTCCATTCGGAAATGACTCTCAATCACCTATAATCAACATAGAACTAGTGTAGACATCCATATCGATAATATAGGCAAACTAGCTCACAAATGCAACATTGCTCAATCAAAGACTATCAATATGAATCAAATATACTTAGAAAACGTGCCTAAAATATCACAATATTTCATGCTAACAAATAACCCCATACTTAACACTTGCTTGTCCCTAAGCAAGGTCTTTCAAAAAGCTTTAAACAAAAGTTATGATGGAATATGTGTACCTTCTCAAAGCAATACTTCTTTTGGATGAATGTGCTTTCTAAAGAATAGATCATTCTCAAACCTTGCTTCAATCGTTTATCAAACTTTCATACACTTAATCAAAGAGTAAAAGGCAAAGAAAACTCATGAATCAATCAAACTTCTATACAAGCATCATAACCTTCAAACATTATCAAAATCAATCATAAGAAACTTCAATTTAGATCACCAAGTCATATAACATTCTTTTGATCTTAAGGACTTTCAAAGAAAAGGTCTAGAATGTGGAAAGGGAATGAAACTTTTAAGGAATGTGGTGCATGAATCCGGGAAAGTGGACAACTACCTTCTTCTTCTTTTGCGGTTTCCGCAACACTTCAACTTAGAGCTTCGCTCTTCTTCCTTTCATTTTTCGACTTTACTTTTGGAGTTATGGATAGAGGTGCACAAAAACCGAAGCCTAGGAGATTGGCATTTCTCAATTTTCATGAGATGCCTCAAACCCTTAGCGCACATACCATAATCCGCTAGGAATATCACTCAATCCGACTTTGGCAAGACACAAACACCCGGCTATGTGAATGCTGCCGAGTTACTCATCCTCATGATTGACTTCCCCAAACCTACGTTTTCTTTCTATTCTTTTGATTGCAAATAATTGCTCTCATGGCCCTCCCACATCAAATATGCCTTTTTTCATTCACTTCTCCAAATTCCCGGATAGGTAAAGGAGGCTAATATTTCAATGAGGAGCTAAAATGGTCAAAAGAAAGAAGAAAGAAAAATCAAATTGCCTTAATCATCTCAACAAGAAGTATAAGAACTCATAATGTGATTTCAACTTCAATTTCTCAACATGATTTAGACAATATTTATCACATTATGAAACTTGCAAAAGAGGTAAAATTCATTCATTCAAATTCTTTTCAATTCACAATTCTTTTAAGCATGCAATTGTCATCAAACTCAATTCACAAGTAGTGATTATCATAGAAATCATTTCAATTCATTAGAAGCACAAAATTTTCAATTTTTATGGGTTTTTCAAGTTCTTTTTCATGCAATGCAATAATGAAACGTGCAACAATATAATGAACATGCAAATAGTCTCGAATAGAAGCAAGCATAGTGAGTAAGAGTTATTACAAACTTTTAGTACATCCCACCCCATACTTAGGACGAACATTGTCCCTAATGTTCAAAAGAAAGAAAGAAAAGAAGAAAAGAAAAAGAAACTCACAAAGTGGTGGCGGAATGTCTAAAGCGAACAGTCATGCATCAAATCACTGCGGTGTTGGCGGAGGCGGGAATAGAGAGAAGCTAGGATCATAGAACCGCCCAAACTGCTGGCGGTAGACGTCCCTCATCATGTGGTCGAGGTCGTCTAGGCGTCCGTCTCTAGCATCGGCTCGGATCTCCAATGCTCCTACTCTCTCTGAAAGTCCGGTAGCCCAATCCGGCATCTGCTCGTACCATCCCGGGGCCTGACTATACCATGCTGGAGCGTCGGATGGTGTTGGTGCTGGTGGAGGTGCTGCTGGCTGCTCTGTGGTACAAGGAGGGGGAACGCCATACCATGTGGGAGGTATGGTCATCCACGTAGGCCTCTCACTCACGCTAGCGCGGCGAGAAGACGAGCCTGAGGCTCTAGCTGGACGTGGAGAGCGTCTAGGTACATCTGGGGCCGCCTCCAGCTGATCCGGAAACGTGCCAAACTCCTGCTCGGCTCCTCCTCCACTCTCAAACTGATCTCCCATATCCTCCTCCTCGACAACCGGTGGTGGGACATAAGGGGGAGCTACTATCTTGTTCGCATGCATAGCAGCGAACGTCTCCTTCCAATTATGGCGTCCCGCCATAATGGAGTACTCCGGCAGCCACTCTATACCCCTACCCGTCCTACTCTCCCAAGGCATGCCCGCATAAGGCGGACCTCTATGTGTGGGGAAGATGAGACCCCTAACCATGAAGGCATAGAGTCCTAAAGGTACGGCCGGTATGCGGGTGCAAGCAGAAAAATCAACACCCAAGCTCCTAGCAATGTGGGTAACTATCCCACCATATCCTATGTTGCCCTTCTTCTTGTTCTTGAGCTTGCTCATAGTAGCAGCCAAGAGAGTAGCACAATCAGCACGGCGTCCATAAAGCATGGAGTAAAGCAAGAATAGCTCATCCGTCTTGATCTTTTGGGGCATCTCCGTCCTAGGAAAGAGACACTCCGAAAGAACACGGTGAGCTATCTTCAAGGCTAGATGGTACATCAATCTAGCCTTGGTATCAGTGGGTTGCCAACGGTCCTCGTCGGCGTATATCATCGCAATCTCCTTCCAAAAGTCCTTGGCGTAAACGCCGCTCGGAAATCGACCATTAAAGGTCTCATGAAACCCGAAAATGGTCTCAAACTCACGGATACTCAACTGATAATCTCTCTCCATAAGACGGAAAGAGACGGTTCTGTCTACATGGCTGTGCTCAAAAGATGTCACAACCTCCCGTGTAATCTCCTCATATGCGTCTTCTCGGATAGCCGAGAAGACAACTAGTCCGGCTCTATCCAAGAGCCAAGTAACGTCATCAACAATGTTGAGAGGAACTAGATCCTCCAACAACAAGTATCTAGGGCCGATCACTAGCCTCTCCTTGATCCTATCGAGTGCATCGAGATGATCGTCGTGTATGGTCGGGACTCTAGGGTGAGGAGGTGAGGATGGAGGTGAAGGTGAGGATGGAGGTGAAGGGAAAGAGGGTGGTGGTGCCCTAGAGGATGAGGAGGAGGAGGGATTACCCTTCCTCTTCTTATTCTGACCATTCTTCTTCTCTTTTATCCTCCCCGAAACTCTCCTTACAAAATCCATTCTGCTCAAAATTACGGTCTGTTCTTCAGAAACCACGGCCGTAATTCTCCCAAAGACCGTGATTCGTCTCAGAAAATCACAAATCTCAGCAAATCAGCAATTAATCTCCACAACAGGCAGTCCTAGTCTAATTTCTTCCAATCTCAATCAGTTCTTCCTACAAATCTCTAACAAAAACGAACCAAATTGGCAAGAATCAAGAAGAGAGAAAAAACCTATTTTTCGGATTGAAAAATCCGAATTGTGCGTTTGTTGGTGAATTTCCGCTCGATTCGTCGCTTGGATCTTGTTTGTAGTTGAATTTGCTTCAGTTTAGGAAGAAGAATCGTTGAAAACGATTAAGAAACGAGGATTTGAGAGAGGGTCGTGGATTTTCGGCAATTAGGTCGTGGAAAGAGGGGTTTTGGGATGGTTTTTGTGAAGAATGTGGCTTATATAGTCACATGCAAAATTTTTGAAAATCACGGTTTGTCGGGGTGTTCCACGGCCGTGGAAGTGTACGGAACCGTGGTTTTGGTGATTTTTCAAAGGCTTTTGGAAATTACGGGCACTGTAGCTATGACGACCGTAATTTAGACCGTGGAACCCTCTGTAAAGCTCCAAAGTCTAAATTTCGTCACTTTTCTTCGACATTATCCTTCCCCTTCCCTTTTCCATCGTTCCTACATCCAAAAACACGAACATACCGGAAGAAATCGAGGCAAAAACAAAGCAAAAAAAAACGTCTATACTAAACTAATCTATGAATCGAAAACAAAAACAAAAATGCAATACCTTGGGTTGCCTCCCAAGAAGCGCTTTGTTTAAGGTCCGTAGCTAGACCAATCTCGCACTTATTCGAGTGCGGTAGGCGCAAACTCCTCAGCTTGGAGTTCCGGCGTATACTTCTTGAGTCGTTGGCCGTTCACCTTAAAAGTTCCGCTCGCTTCACCCCATACTTCAACTGCACCATGGGGGAAAATACGCTTAATTAGAAAAGGTCCGGTCCAACGAGATTTAAGCTTACCTGGAAAGAGACGAAGCCTTGAATTGAAGAGGAGAACTTGATCTCCTTCTTTGAAGTCCTTTGGAATGATATGCTTATCATGCCAATGCTTTGCTCTCTCCTTATAGATTTTAGCGTTTTCATAAGCATTCAAGCGGAGTTCATCCAGCTCATTGATGTCTAGGAGACGCTTCTCTCCCGCTTCTTTCATGCTGAAGTTCAACCACTTGATAACCCAAAACGCTTTGTGCTCCAACTCTACCGGCAAGTGACAAGACTTCCCATACACAAGGTTGTATGGTGTGGTTCCTATGGGAGTCTTGTATGCAGTCCGGTATGCCCATAATGCATCGTCAAGCTTCAAGGACCAATCCTTCCTAGTCCTTGAAACCGTCTTCTCTAGAATTCCTTTGATCTCCCTATTTGAGATCTCAACTTGTCCACTCGTTTGTGGATGGTAAGGGGTAGCGATCTTGTGAGTAACCCCATACTTAGCTAGAAGAGCTTCAAAGCGCCGGGCAATGAAGTGAGAACCTCCATCACTAATGATCGTCCTTGGCGTCCCAAATTGCGGGAAAATGGTCTTGTTGAAGAACTTAACCACCACCATGGCATCATTGGTGGGAGAGGCAATTGCTTCCACCCATCTAGAAACGTAGTCTACCGCCAATAGTATGTATTGGTTTCCACAAGAGGATGGGAATGGTCCCATGAAATCAACTCCCCAAACGTCGAAAATCTCCACCTCTTGGATGTTGTTGAGGGGCATCTCATTCCTTCTAGAAATATTGCCTGTTCTTTGACAAGCATCGCAGCAAGAAACAATGGATTGCACATCTCTAAACAAAGTAGGCCAAAAGAATCCAGATTGCAATACCTTTGCGCTAGTCTTGTTCGAACTAGCGTGTCCTCCACAAGGTAGTGAATGACAATGACGGATGACACTTTGCATCTCATCTTCCGGCACACATCGCCAATGATGCCATCCGGACCTCTCTTGAAGAGGAGAGGCTCGTTCCAATAGTATTCCCGGACGTCCTTAAAGAACTTCTTCCTTTGTGCGTAGGATAGTCTGGGTGGTATCTCCTGGCAAACCAAATAGTTAACAAAATCAGCAAACCATGGTTCGTTACCTTTGGAGATCACATCGATGCACTCCTCTATGATGTGTAGGTGTTCGTCCGGAAAGGAGTCATCAATGGGTAGATGGTTGTCCTCTAGATGTGTTAGACGACTCAAATGATCCGCAACAGAATTTTCTGAACCTTTCTTGTCGCGGATCTCAAGATCGAATTCTTGTAGGAGAAGAATCCATCTAATTAGCCTTGGCTTCGCATCTTTCTTCGCAAGGAGGTACCGGATCGCAACATGATCCGTGTAGACAATCACCTTTGCACCTACAAGATAAGAGCGAAACTTGTCAATAGCATAGACAATGGCTAAAAACTCTTTCTCGGTAGTGGCGTAGTTGAGCTGCGCTTCATCTAGCGTCTTGCTAGCATAGTATATGGCTTGGGTTCGCCCTTCCTTTCGTTGTCCAAGAACAGCTCCAATAGCTACGTCACTAGCATCGCACATAATCTCAAAGGGTAGAGTCCAATCCGGGGGTTGGATAATAGGTGCTGAAATTAGAGCTTGCCGAATGGTGTTAAATGCATCCAAACATTCCTGCGAAAACTCAAAAACCGCATCCTTCATCAATAGATTAGTGAGAGGTTTTGATATCTTAGAAAAGTCTTTAATGAAACGTCTATAAAATCCAACATGTCCTAGGAAACTTCTTATCCCTTTCACCGAAATTGGGGGAGGAAGTTTCTCTATGGTCTCTATCTTTGCTTTATCTACTTCTATCCCTCTACTAGAGACTAAGTGACCTAATACAATTCCTTCCTTAACCATAAATTGACACTTTTTCCAATTAAGAACTAGGTTAGTGTCTTCACACCTTTGCAAAACAAGAGAAAGGTTAGAAAGGCAATCGTTAAAAGAGGAACCGTATACGGAGAAGTCGTCCATGAAGACTTCCATGATTTCCTCTATGTATTCGGAGAAGATGGCCATCATGCACCGTTGGAAGGTGGCTGGGGCGTTGCAAAGCCCGAACGGCATTCTCCTATAGGCAAACGTACCCCACGGGCACGAGAATGTGGTCTTCTCCTGATCGTCCGGATGTATCGGAATCTGAAAGAAACCACTATAACCGTCAAGGTAGCAAAAATGTGAATGTTGTGCTAACCTTTCAAGCATTTGATCAATGAATGACAATGGAAAGTGATCCTTCCGCGTTGCATTGTTGAGCTTGCGGTAGTCTATACACATCCGCCATCCCGTCACGGTTCAGGTAGGAATGAGTTCGTTGTTTTTGTTGGTGATGACCGTCATTCCTCCGTTCTTCGGAACTACTTGAACTGGAATCACCCACTTACTATCGGAGATAGGATAGATGATACCTGCATCAAGAAGTTTAAGAATTTCCTTCTTGACAACCTCCTTCATGGTTGGATTCAACCGCCTTTGAGGTTGTCTCGAAGTTCTTAGATGAGTAGGAAGTGGTTTGAGTTCCATTGCTTTCGGAGCTTCCAATGATCCTTGAGAAGCATCCGATGTCTCCTTAGAAGTTTCTAAGGGTGATGAGTCTGTTGGAGAAGAATCAGAAGAAGTTGAAGAAATGTCTCGATCATTCTCTTCCACGGCCAAAATTACGGGTGGATCATGTCCTCCACGGCCGTAGTTTAGGGCGTGGAAGGGAAATACGGTTGTCACATCTTCTCCACGACCGTATAACACCCTGGAGTGGAGGACGGTTTTGGTTGTGAAATCCACGGTCGTGGAATACAGGGTATGACCGTGGATTCTAACATTCTCAGCCTCATCATGGAGTTTCTCAAACTCCACTTCACCTATCTCTTCTTGTGTTTCAAAGGCTTCAATTTCCTCTTTGCACTCTTCTCCTTCCCCTACATCTGTTAGACTCATAGTAATGACTTTTTGTAAAGGATCGTTAAAGAGAATCGCACTTACCTCCTCCCTAGATAGACCTTCTTCATCTTGGACATCGTAAATATCCTCATCGAAGATTGGCTCCTTCACTAAAGTGGAAAGAACGAACTCTACTTTCTCTTCTCCTATATCAAAAGCGAGTCTCCCATTCTTGCAATTGACTATGCAGCCGGAAGTTGCAAGAAACAGTCTTCCGAGTATGATCGGGACCGGACTATCTACAGGAATGTCAAGCACGACAAAATCAATGGGAACAAAGAATTTACCTAGCTTGACCGGGACGTCCTCTACGATACCGACGGGGCGAGTGATGGATCGATCCGCCATGTATAACGTCATCTTTACCGGTTTAGGGTCGCCTAAACCGATCTTCCTGCACAATGCAAGTGGTATGATGCTCACACTTGCTCCTAAGTCACATAAAGCGTCGTATGTGACATCTCCCACTCCAATGGGAATGCAAAATGACCCCGGATCCTTCAATTTCGGGGGCATTTTCTCCTTCATGGTCTTGATGAGATCCGAAGAATCCGAACTCATCTTGACCTCACCGAAGTCTTCTAGCTTCCTCTTGTTAGAGAGGAGCTCCTTCAAGAACTTGCCATAAGCTGGCATACCTACAATAGCATCAATGAAGGGTATATTAATATGCAGCTTACTCATGAGTTCTATGAACTTACCGAATTGTTTATCTAGGCGCGCTCGCGCTCTAGATTGAGGGAATGGTAGGGGAGGTTTGTAAGCTGGAGGAGGAACATAGATATCTTCCTTCTCCTTCCCCTTCTCCTTGTCCTTCTCTACGGGGACCTCAACGAACGTAGGCTGCGGATCGGTGGTAGTCACTCCGCTCCTAGTTGTTATCGCCATCACCCTTCCCTTAGGGTTGTCCTCCGTCTTTCCTGGAAGCTTCCCTTGATTCCTAGGAACTTCCTCCGCGTGGTTGAACATTTGGTTTTCTAAAACCTTTTGAGCTTTATCAACCTTAGAAACTTGATCATCAACCTTGATGAGGCGGTTCTCCAACCCTTGAAGCTTTCCCAAAATCGTCTCCAATATGGGATCGGGCTTCTCCTTTCCCGAAGTGTTTCCTCCATTTGATGTTTGCCCCTGGCTTCTCAAAGGAGTAGAGGAAGAGGAAGGTGGAGTTAGTGAATTAGAGTTGGAAGGATAAGAGTTACCGAAATTTTGTTGATTGGGGCGCCAATTGTTGTTGTTTGAACCCCTATTGTTGTTCCAATCGTTGTTCCAGTTGTTGTTGTTTTCATTCCAATTGTTATTCCGGTTGTTGTTCCGGTTATTGTTGTTGCCGCCATTGTTGTTGCCCAAATAACTAACATCTTTCCCTTGTTGCTTTGGGAAGTTGGTCTTGATAGCCTCCTTCAACTCTTTGATCTCATTGTTGAGGGAGAAAATCTGATTTTGAGCTTCATGTGTGAGCTTTGCTCCTTGCTCCACACAATTTCCCTCCACTTTCCGGTGGGAATATTTCTCTATGACTCTTGCTTGCTTCTCAATGAAGTCCCAAGCGTCATCTTCTCTCATATCCATGAACGTTCCACATGAGAGGGATTGGAGGTTGAATTGCGTTCCCGCATCCAGCCCCTTTTAGTAAATCTCCAGCAAGGCAAGCTTGGATATGCCATGATGAGGGCAATCCAAGAGCAAATCCTGAAACCTTTCCCAAGATTGAAACAAACTTTCGTTAGGTCTCATGGAAAAAGCATTAATCTTACCTCTAAGTTCCGCTGTTTTGGAAGGCGGAAAGAATTTGGTGAGGAACTCCGCGGAAAGGTCTTTCCACGTATCTAGTTTCCCACTAGGAAGAGCTTGGTACCAAGACAATGCTTTCCCCTTCAAAGAGAAGAAGAAGGGCTTGAGCTTGTAGCTGTTGGTAGTAGCGTTCTTCGGTCTCATCGTCTCCATCATACACTCAAAGTTTTGCAAGTGTTGGTGTGGAGATTCAGCACTTGTCCCGCCAAATTGGTTTTGGCGAACAAGAGTAATAACTTGAGGGTTGAAACTAAACCCTTGTACATCTTCAGCATCGAAATTCACGTCCAAGCGGCGTGGTTGTTGTGTTGGGTCCATCCGCTGGCCAAGAGTTCTTGACTCATTATCTACACGTTCGACCCTCACATTCCTAGGCGGAATGCGGCGATTGGCAGCTCCTTGTGGATGAAAAGGATTTGCATTGATCATGGGATCAATTTCTTCTAGCGGTGGCATGGAAGAATCACTATCATTAGCGGATGAGTGACTTCTTCTTCTAGATCTTGATCCCCTCCTTGAGAATTTCTTGCTTCCTTTATTCTTAAGGTCGCTTAACTCTATCCTCATTTGGAACATCGTATCTTGTAGTTTGCTAACTTCAGATTGATGACGATCCATTTCATCCCGGCGGAGATTCTCGTTCCATTGGAGTGGAGCTTCCTTCTCCGCCAACTCCGCTTGAAGATCACGTTCGTGTTCTTCAGCCATCTTCTTTTCCTTGCGCTTTTGCCTTAAAGTTTTCTCTAGCTCTTGATCAAGAGGTAAGAGATCTTCGGTGTTCCTAGACCTGCGCATGCACTAAAAAAGATATCAAATAACGAGAGCAAGCTCCCAAGCTTGACAACCGGCTACCGAATTCGGCCGAAACCAAATCCCCGGCAACGGCGCCAAAAACTTGTTCGCCCCTAAAGGTGTGTGCAAATAAGCTTTAAATTTATAAAACTAGAATCAAGCAGCGAACCCGCAGTGTACGGATCGACGTAGTTAAGCAAGAATTCCAGAGTATCGAACACAGGGATATGGGTGGGAACAAATTCAATTGCAGATTGTCAAGCGAGTAAGTATGAGAGTTCTTGCAAATATTGGGAAAACAACAATCCTAAAGATCCAAGTATCCAGCTGTGGCAATCGATTCAAGATATACTAATGATATAAAGACAGAGTTGAGATATGCAAAGGTATACTAATGTAAGGTAATCGTACGGTGAAGTTCCAAAAACCTTATATGACTCACCTACAAGACACTCTGTATACAGGTTGTTGAGGCTTCAATATAGAAAGGTTCTAAAGGCAAGAATTAACGTCAAATACCCAAACTTGTAATCCAAGGATCAAGACTAACTTAACCGATTACGGTTTTGACACTCACAATCGAGGTAGAGGTTGTTGAGGCTTCACTACCACCTAGAAAAGGCAAGCCTAAACTAAGTTAAAGCAAATCTTTAACTTTGGATTAAAGTAAAAGCAGGTTCGTAAACTTAAGGGAAATTACGGGTAGTTCTTGAGACTCCACGGCCGTGGAACTCAAGAACAAACCGTGATTTAGGGTTCGTCGACGATTCTCTCTAACTCTCAGGGTCTAATCTGTTTACGATCGATCTATCATCATCTAAGCCACAACTATCAACCCTTCACCTTAGAATTGTTAAGGGTTTTTAGCCAATAACAGTCATGTTGATATCAATTCAAGAATTAAAAGATAGAAAGATGAAAACTTCCGAAAACTTTCAATAAACTTCAAACCAATCTCAAAGTCACAATCGAGAACAAATTTTGTCAATAGATTCAGAATAAAGCAAACAATCACATCTTAGGAAAGAAGGAAGAACGGGATGTCAATCCGTCTTCCAAATCAAACCTAAACAAGAAGAGAAATCTTCTTGCAACAATCTTCCAACAACTTCGATCTTCCGCCAATCCGGAGATCTCAACAGCAATCTCTACCAAAAGTGCGAGATTAGGGCAAATCCCAACACGAACTTCGATCTCCAACGAGATGTAAATGCCTCCAAGCGAGGGTTGAACGAGGGTAAGTGTGTCTAAGCCGTAATCGCCACAATTCCCTAAGCGGTGATGATGGAATCTTGCTTCGTCCGTCTTTTTATAGGGCAAGATAAAATATCGGCCCGACCCAATTTTCAAAAGATCGTGGCTTCAAAAATGTGGCGAAAAAGATCGCCAAGAGCACGGTCGTGGAAGGTTCCACGACCGTAATTTAGAGCGTGGAAAGTGTCACGGTTTGAACCATAGCTTCCACGACCGTAATAGTTACTGGAATGCATCACGCCTCTCTTTGCAAGGTTCCACGGCCGTGGAACTGAACGTGGTTTGTAATACGGCCGTATTTTAGAACGTGGTTTAGGGCAAGAACGTGATTCTTCCCCAGCCTCGTGCATTCCTCAAGCTGAACTCCAATTTGCTCCTAAGAATGCCCTCAATCCATGGACATACTCAATCAACTCTTCTTTGCTCGATTCCGTTCGGAAATGACTCTCAATCACCTATAATCAACATAGAACTAGTGTAGACATCCATATCGATAATATAGGCAAACTAGCTCACAAATGCAACAATGCTCAATCAAAGACTATCAATATGAATCAAATATACTTAGAAAACGTGCCTAAAATATCACAATATTTCATGCTAACATGAACTTTGATGCTGATGATGTACAAGGGTTTAGCTTCAACCCTCAAGTTATTACTCTTGTTCGCCAAAACCAATTTGGCGGAACAAGCGCTGAATCTCCACACCAACATCTACAAAATTTTAAGTGTATGATGGAGACGATGAGGCCGAAGAACGCAACTACCAACAACTATAAGCTCAAGCCTTTCTTCTTCTCCTTGAAGGGGAAAGCGTTGTCTTGGTACCAAGCTCTTCCTAGTGGGAAACTAGACACGTGGGAAGACCTTTCAGCGGAGTTCCTCACTAAGTTCTTTCCGCCATCCAAAACGGCGGAACTTAGAGGTAAGATTAATGCATTTTCCATGAGATCTAACGAAAGTTTATTTCAATCTTGGGAAAGGTTTCAGGATTTGCTCTTGGATTGCCCTCATCATGGCATATCCAAGCTTGCATTATTGGAAATATACTATAAGGGGCTGGATGTGGAGACACAATTCAAGCTCCAATCCCTCTCATGTGGTACATTCATGGACATGAGGGAAGATGACGCTTGGGACTTCATTGAGAAGCAAGCAAGAGTCATAGAGAAGTATTCTCACCGGAAAGTGGAGGGAAATCGTGTGGAGCAAGGAGCAAAGCTCACACATGAAGCTCAAAATCAAATTTTCTCCTTCAACAATGAGATTAAAGAGTTGAAGGAAGCTATCAAGGCCAACTTTCCAAAGCAACAAGGAAAAGATGTTAGCTACTTGGGCAACAACAACAACGGTGGTGAGAATACAAACCGCAACAACAACAATAACCGGAACAACAACCGGAATAATTGGAATGGCAACAACAACAACCGGAACAACAATTGGAACAACAATAGGGGTTCAAACAACAACAATTGGCGCTCCAATCAACAAAACTCCGGTAACTCTTATCCTTCCAATTCAAATTCACTAACCCCACCTTCTTCTTCCTCTACTCCTTTGAAAAGCCAAGGGCAAACATCTAATGGAGGAAGCACTTCGGGGAAGGAGAAGCCCGATCCCATGTTGGAGACAATTTTGGGAAAGCTTCAAGGGTTAGAGACTCGCATCATCAAGGTTGATGATCATATAACTAAGGTTGATAAAGCCCAAAAGGTTTTAGAAAACCAAATGTTTACTCATGCGGAGGAAGTTCCTAGGAATCAAGGGAAACTTCCAGGAAAAACGGAGGACAACCCAAAGGGAAGGGTGATGGCAATCACAACTAGGAGCGGAGTGACTACCACCGATCCGCAGCCTAAGTTTGTAGAAGTCCCCGTTGAGAAAGAAAAAGAGAAGGGGAAGGAGAAGGAAGATGTCTACGTTCCTCCTCCGGCTTACAAACCTCCCCTACCATTCCCTCAATCTAGAGCAAGAGCGCGTCTAGATAAACAATTTGGTAAGTTTATAGAACTCATGAGCAAGCTGCATATTAATATACCTTTCATTGATGCTATTGTAGGTATGCCGGCTTATGGCAAGTTCTTAAAGGAGATCCTCTCTAACAAGAGAAAGTTAGAGGATTTTGGAGAGGTTAAGATGAGTTCGGATTCTTCGGATCTCATCAAGACCATGAAGGAGAAAATGCCCCCAAAGCTAAAGGATCCGGGGTCATTTTGCATTCCCATAGGAGTGGGAGATGTCACATATGATGCATTATGTGACTTGGGAGCAAGTGTGAGCATCATACCACTTGCATTATGTAGGAAGATCGGTTTAGGCGACCCTAAACCGGTGAAGATGATGTTGTACATGGCGGATCGATCCATCACTCGTCCCGTCAGTATTGTAAAAGACGTCCCGGTCAAGCTAGGTAAATTCTTTGTTCCCATTGATTTTGTTGTGCTTGACATTCCTGCAGATAGTCCGGTCCCGATCATACTCGGAAGACCGTTTCTTGCAACTTCCGGCTGCATAGTCGATTGCAAGAATGCTAGACTCGCCTTTGACATAGGAGAAGAGAAGGTAGAGTTCGTTCTTTCCACTCTAATGAAGGAGCCAATATTTGATGAGGATAAATTCAATATCCAAGATAAAGAAGGGTTGTCTAGAGAGGAGGTAAGTGCTATTCTCTTCAAAGATCCTTTGCAAAAGGTTATTACCATGAGTCTAATGGATGTAGGGGAAGAAGAGGAGTGCAATGAGGCAATTGAAGCCTTAGAAGCACAAGAAGAAGTATGTGAAGAGGAGTTTGAGAAACTCCACGACGAAGCAGAAAACGTGAGAATCCATGGCCATACATTATATTCCACGGCCGTGGATTTCACCAACCAAAGCGTGGCTCACTCTAGAGGGTTACACGGTCGTGGAGGAAACAGAGCAACCATAACCACATTCCACGCCCAAAATCACGGCCGTGGAGCATACAGAGCACCCGTAATTCTGGCCGTGGAAGAAGGTGATCGTGCCTCTTCTTCAACTTCTTTTGATTCTTCTCCCACACCTTCTACACCCTTAGACACTTCTAAGGAGGCATCGGATGCTCCTCAAGAGCCATTGGAAGCTCCGAAAGCGATGGAACTAAAGCCACTTCCTACTCATCTAAGGTACGCTTTTCTAGGACCTAATTCTACCTTCCCGGTTATTGTTAGTTCCGATCTAAGCATAGATGAACATAATAAGCTCATGGTTGTCCTTAGGAAACATAGAAAATCTTTAGGATATACTATTGAGGACTTAGTAGGAAGCAAACCTTCCCTATACATGCATAAAATATTAATGGAAGAGGACTTTAGGACTTCAAGACAACCTCAAAGGCGGTTAAATCCGACCATGAAGGAGGTTGTCAAGAAGGAAATTCTTAAACTTCTTGATGCAGGTATCATCTACCCTATCTTCGATAGCAAGTGGGTGAGTCCGGTACAAGTAGTTCCGAAGAAGGGAGGAATGACGGTCATCATCAACAAGAATAACGAACTCATTCCTACCCGAACCGTAACGGGATGGCGGATGTGCATAGACTACCGCAAGCTTAACAATGCGACGAGGAAGGATCACTTCCCATTTCCATTCATTGATCAAATGCTTGAAAGGTTAGCACAACATTCTCATTTCTGTTATCTAGATGGATATAGTGGTTTCTTTCAGATTCCGATACACCCGGATGATCAAGAGAAGACCACATTCACGTGCCCGTGGGGTACGTTCGCTTATAGGAGGATGCCGTTCGGGCTTTGCAACGCCCCAGCCACCTTTCAAAGGTGCATGATGGCCATCTTCTCCGAATATATAGAGGAAATCATGGAAGTCTTTATGGATGACTTCTCCGTATACGGCTCCTCTTTTGACAATTGCCTTTCTAACCTTGCTCTTATATTACAAAGGTGTGAAGACACTAACCTAGTTCTTAATTGGGAGAAGTGTCAATTTATGGTAAAGGAAGGAATTGTATTAGGACACTTAATCTCTAATAGAGGGATAGAGGTAGATAAAGCTAAGATAGAGACCATAGAAAAGCTTCCTCCCCCAACTTCGGTGAAAGGGATAAGAAGTTTCTTAGGACATGCCGGATTCTATAGACGCTTCATAAAAGACTTCTCTAAAATATCAAAACCGCTAACTAATCTATTGATGAAGGATGCAGTTTTTGAGTTTTCGCAGGAATGCTTGGATGCGTTTAACAAGATCCGGGAAGCTCTAATTTCAGCACCTATTATCCAACCTCCGGATTGGAACTTCCCTTTGAGGTTATGTGCGATGCTAGTGACGTAGCCATAGGAGCTTTTCTTGGACAAAGAAAGGAAGGGCGAACCCATGCCATATACTACGCTAGCAAGACGCTAGATGAAGCGCAACTCAACTACGCCACTACGGAAAAGGAATTTCTAGCCATTGTTTATGCTATTGACAAATTTCGCTCTTATCTTGTAGGTGCAAAGGTGATTGTCTACACGGATCATGCTGCGATCCGGTACCTCCTTGCAAAGAAGGATGCGAAGCCAAGGCTAATTAGATGGATTCTTCTCCTACAAGAATTCGATCTAGAGATCCGCGACAAGAAGGGTTCGGAAAATTCTGTTGCGGATCATTTGAGTCGCCTAACACATCTAGAGGACGACCACTTACCTATAGATGACTCCTTCCCGGACGAACACTTACATATCATTGAGGAGTGCATCGATGTGATCTCCAAAGGTAACGAACCATGGTTTGCTGATTTTGTTAACTATTTGGTTTGTCAGGAGATACCGCCCGGATTATCCTACGCACAAAGGAAGAAGTTCTTTAAGGATGTCCGGGAATACTTTTGGAATGAACCTCTCCTCTCTAAGAGAGGTCCGGATGGCATCATTCGGCGATGTGTGCCAGAAGATGAGATGCAAAGTGTCATCCGCCATTGTCATTCACTACCATGTGGAGGACACGCTAGTTCGAACAAGACTAGCGCTAAGGTATTGCAATCTGGATTCTTTTGGCCTACTTTATTTAGAGATGTGCAATCCTTTGTTTCCTGCTGCGATGCTTGTCAAAGAACAGGAAATATCTCTAGGAGGAATGAGATGCCTCTCAATAACATCCAAGAGGTGGAGATTTTCGATGTTTTGGGAGTTGACTTTATGGGACCATTCCCATCATCTTGTGGAAACCAATACATACTCTTGGCGGTGGATTATGTTTCTAGATGGGTGGAAGCAATTGCCTCTCCCACCAATGATGCCATGGTGGTGGTTAAGTTCTTTAACAAGACCATCTTCCCACGATTTGGGACACCAAGGACTATCATTAGTGATGGAGGTTCTCACTTCATTGCCCGGCGCTATGAAGCTCTTCTAGCTAAGTATGGGGTTACTCACAAGATCGTCACCCCTTATCATCCACAAACTAGTGGACAAGTTGAGATCTCAAATTGGGAGATCAAAGGAATCCTAGAGAAGACGGTTTCAAGGACTAGGAAGGATTGGTCCTTGAAGTTTGATGATGCATTATGGGCGTACCGGACTGCGTACAAGACTCCCATAGGAACCACACCATACAACCTTGTGTATGGGAAGTCTTGTCACTTACCGGTAGAGTTGGAACACAAGGCATTTTGGGCCATCAAGTGGTTGAATTTCAGCATGAAGGAAGCGTCTCTTGAACCTTAATGAGCTTGAAGAACTCCGCTTGAACGCCTATGAGAATGCCAAGATTTATAAGGAGAGAGCAAAGTGTTGGCATGATAAGCATATCATTCCAAAGGACTTCAAAGAAGGAGATCAAGTTCTCCTCTTCAATTCAAGGCTTCGTCTCTTTTCAGGTAAGCTTAAATCTCGTTGGACCGGACCTTTTCTAATCAAACGTATTTTCCCCCATGGTGCAGTTGAAGTATGGGGTGAAGCGGGCGGAAGCTTTAAGGTGAACGGTCAACGACTCAAGAAGTATACGCCGGAACTCCAAGCTGAAGAGTTCGCGCCTACCGCACTCGAATAAGTGCGAATATGGTCTAGCTACGGACCTTAAACAAAGCGCTTCTTGGGAGGCAACCCAAGGTATTGCATTTACGTTTTTGTTTTCAATTCATAGTTTAGCTTAGTTTAGACGTTTTTTCTTTGTTTTGCCTTCGATTCCTTCCGGTATGTTCGTGTTTTTGGATGTAGGAACAGTGGAAAAGGAAAGGGGAAGAGTAATTTTGAAGAAAAGTGATGAAACTTGGACTTTGGAGCATTACAGAGAGTTCCACGGCCTAAACCACGGCCGTGACAACTACAGTGACCGTAATTTCCAAAAGCCTTTGAAAAATCACCAAAACCACGGTTCCGTACAATTCCACGGCCGTGGAACCCCCCGATAGACCGTGGTTTTCAAAAAATTTTCCGGCCACTATATAAACCACGTTCTTCACAAAACAGATCTCACAAACCCAATTCCACGCCCTATTTCGCCGAAATCATGCCCTTCACCTCAATTCTCCGTTCGTTAATCGTTTTTAACGATTCTTTGACCCAAACTGAAGCAAATCCAACCTCCAACGAGATCCAAGCAACGATTCGAGCGGAAATTCACCAAGGAACGCAGAATTCGGATTTGAAAATCCAAAAACCTAGGTTTTTTTCGCTCTTCTCTATCATTGTCAATTCGGATCTACAATTGCTAGAATTTTTAGGAATAACTAATTGGAATTGGAAGAGAAGTAGTATAGGACTGCTGCTGTGGAATTTGGTGATTGATTGTTGAGATTTGTGATATTTTTAGAGAAACCACGGTTCCTGGACGTTCCACGGCCGTGGAATTTGAAGAACAAACTGTGGTTTTCAACAGAGAATGGATTTTGTAAGGAGAGTGTCCGGGAGAAATAAGGATAAGAACAAAGAGAAGGATAAGAAAAAAAAGAGAAAGGGTAACCCCTCTTCCTCTTCATCCTCTAGAGCACCACCACCTCCATCACCTTCACCTCCATTATCACCTTCATCACCATCACCTCCTAGCCCTAGAGTACCCACCATTCACGAGGATCATCTCGACGCCTTAGAGAGGATCCATAAGAGGGCTATTATAGGACCGAGGTACCTACTGTTGGAGGATTTAGCTCCTCTACATATCATAGATAACCTTACTTGGCTCTTGGATAGAGCCGGTCTTGTCGTCTTTTCGGCTATCCGAGAGGACGCTTACGAGGAGATTACTAGAGAGGTTGTGACGTCTTTTGAGCACAACCATGTTGATAGGACAGTTTCTTTCCGTTTGATGGAAAGAAACTATGATTTCTCCATCCGGGAGTTTGGAGCCTTCTTTGGGTTCCAAGCTAAGAGACCTTCAATGGTCGTTTCCCCAACGGCGTTTACGCCAAGGACTTCTGGGAGGAGGTAGCCATGATCTACGCCAGCGAGGACCGCTGGCAACCAGCTGATACCAAGGCTAAGTTGATGTATCACTTAGCCTTGAAGATTGCTCACCGGGTACTTTCTGAGTGTCTCTTCCCTAGGACGGAGACACCTCATAAGATCAAGACGGATGAGCTCTTTCTTCTGTACTCCATGCTATATGGACGACCTGTTGACTGCGCCACCCTCTTAGCTGCTACTATGAGCAAGCTAAAGAACAAGAGGGCTGGCAACATTGGATATGGTGGGATAGTCACCCACCTTGCTAGGATATTAGGGGTAGATTTCTCAGCCTGCACATGCATTCCTGCTGTACCCCTAGGACTTCAAGCCTTCATGACTAGAGGTCTCATCTTCCCCACCCATAGAGGTCCACCTTATGCAGTTATGCTATGGGAGAGCAGGACGGGGAGGGGCATTGAGTGGCTCCCAGAGTATTCCATTATGGCTGGACGCCATAACTGGAAGGAGACGTTCGCTGCTATGCATGCGAACAGGATTGCAGCCCCTCCATATGTCCCACCACCACCTGTAGTTGAGGAGGAGGAGATGAGAGATCAGTATGAGGGAGGAGGAGGAGCTGAGCAGGATTTTGGCACGTTTCCGGATCAGCCGGACATAGCTCCTGATATGCCTAGACGTTCTCCACGTCCCGCCAGAGCTTCAGGTTCATCTTCTCGCCGCGCCAGCGTGAGCGAGAGGCCCACTTGGATGGAGACTCCTCCTGCATGTTACGGAGCTCCACCACCATGGTCTACTCAGGTACCACCACCACCAGCACCAACACCAGCACCAGCACCGTCAGATGCACCGGGGTGGTACAACCAGCCTCCAGGTTGGTATGAGCAGCTGCCTGATTGGGCCACCAGTCTTTTTGATAGGGTGGGAGCATTGGAGATTCGAGCCGACACTAGAGATGCACGTATGGACGATCTCGACCATATGATGAGGGATGTCTACCGCCAGCAGTTCGGGCGGTACTACGATCCTAGCTTCTCTCCATTTCCACCTCCACCGCAGTGATGATGATGATGACCGACAGCTTTAGCCGCTCCACCGCCATTTTGTGAGTCTTTTTCTTTCTTTCTTTTCTTCTTTTTCTTTTCTTTGAACATTAGGGACAATGTTTGTTCCAAGTATGGGGTGGGGTGTGACTAATCGTTTGTAATAACTCTTACTCACTTTGATTGCTTCTATTGAGACTATCTTGCATGTTTCATTATATTGTTACACGTTTCATTATTACATTGCATGAAAAAGAGTTTGAAAAACCCATAAAAATTGAAAAATTTTGTGCTTCTAAGGATAGAGATGATTTCTATGATAATCACTACTTGTGAATTGAGTTTGATGACAATTGCATGCTTAAACAAATAGTGAATTGAAAAGAAATTTAATGAGTTGATTATACCTCTTTTGCAAATTTCATAATGTGATGAATGTTACTTAAATCATGTTGAGAAAATAAGGTTGAAATCACACTATAAGTTTTTATACTTCTTGTTGAGATGATTAAGGCCATTCGATTTTCTTTCTTCTTTCTTTGATCATTTAACCCCTCATTTAAATTAGGACCTCCTTTACCTATCCGGGAATAGGAGGAGTTGATTGATATTGGCATGTTTGATATGGGAGGGCCTTGAAAGCAATTATTTGCAATCAAAAGAATAGAAAGAAATTATAGGTTTGGGAAAGTCAATCATGATGATGAGTAACTCGGCACCATTCACATAGCCGGGTGTTTGTGTCTTGCCAAAGTCGGATTGAGCGATATTCCTAGCGGATTATGGTATGTGCGCTAAGGGTTTGAGGCATCTCATAAAAATTGAGAAACGCCAATCTCCTAGGCTTCGGTTTTTGTGCACCTCTATCCATAACTCCAAAAGTAAAGTCGAAAAGTGAAAAGAAGGGAGCGAAGCTCTAAGTTGAAAGTGTTGCGGAAAGCGCAAGAGAAGAAGAAAAGAGTAGTTATCCACTTTCCCGGATTCATGCACCACATTCCTTAAAGTTTTCCTTCCCTTTCCACATTCTAGACCTTGTTTGAAAGTCCTTAGGATCAAAAGAACGTTATATGACTTGGTGATCTAAATTGAAGTTTCTTATGATTGATTTTGATAATGTTTGAAGGTTATGATGTTTGTATGGAAGTTTAATTGATTCATGAGCTTTCTTCACTTTTTACTCTTTGATTAAGTTTATGAAAGTCTTGTAAACGAATGAAGCAAGATTTGAGAATTATCTATTGATTAGAAAGCACATTCATCCAAAATAAGTTTTGCTTTGAGAAGGTACACATATTTCATCCTAACTTGTGTTTTAAAGCTTTTGAAAGACCTTGCTTAGGGACAAGCAAGTGGCAAGTATGGGGTTATTTGTTAGCATGAAATGTTGTGATATTTTAGGCACGTTTTCTAAGTGTATTTCATCCATATTGATAGTCATTGATTAAGCATTGATGCATTTGTGAGCTAGTTTGTCTATAATGTCGAAATAGAGATCTACACAAGCTTTATGTTGATTGTAGGCAATTAAGAGCTATTTCCGAACGGATTGAGCGAGAATGGCGTTTGATTGAGCATGTTCAAGGATTGAGGACATCTCTAGGAGCTAAGGAAGGTGCTAACTTGAAGAATATGCACGAGGAAAGGAAGAATTACGGTTTAGCCCTAAACCACGCTCTAAAATACGGCCGTACTACATTCCACGTTCAAGTCCACGGCCATGGAACCTTGGCAAGGGAAGCGTGGTTCATTCCAGCAACTTCTACGGCCGTGGAAGGCTTGTGTCAAACCGTGACAATTTCCACGCTCTAAATTACGGTCGTGGAACCCTTCCACGACCGTGATCTTGGCGATCTTTTTCGCCACACTTTAAGCCACGATCTCCTACGCAATTGGGCCGGGCCAATATTTTATCTTACACTATAAAAGGACGGACGAAGAGAGATTCCGTCACCTCTGCTTAGACGGACCTTCGCTTACGTTTAGACGCACTTCCGCTTACACTTGGAATTGCCCTAATTTCACATCTTGCGGAGATTGTGATTGAGAGGATTTTGCACTTTGCTATTGAGATTTCCGGATTGACTGAAGATTGAAGATTTGGAAGTTTGTTCGCAAGAAGGTTACGCTTTATCTTTAGGTTTGATTTAGAAGACGGATTGACATCCCGTTCTTCCTTCTTATCTAAGATTTGTGATTGTTTGTGTTATTCCGAATCTATCGACGTTATTGTTCTTGATTTGTGGACTTGAGATTGATTTGAAAGTTATTGAAGGTTTTCGGAAGTTTTCATCTTTCATTCTTTTAAATCTTGAATTTGATATCAATATGACTGTTGTTGGCTAAAACTCTTTAACAATTCTAAGGTGAAGGGTTGATAGTTGTGGCTTAGATGATGATAGATTGATCGTAAACAGATTGGACCCTGAGAGTTAGAGAGAATCGCCGACGAACCTAATCCACGGTCTGTTCTTGAGCTTCCACGGCCCTGGAACTCAAGAACTACCCGTAATTTTGTGTCAGTTTACGAACTTGCTTTTACTTTAATCCAAAGTTAAAGATTTGCTTTAACTTAGTCTTGGCTTACCCTTTTCTAGGTGGTAGTGAAGCCTCAACAACCTGTACCTCGATTTTGAGTGTCACAACCTTAATCGGTTTAGTTATTCTTGATCCTTGGATTACAAGTTTGGGTATTTGACATTAATTCTTACCTTTAGAACCTTTCTATATTGAAGCCTCAACAACCTTTATAGACAGTGTCTTGTAGGTGAGTCATATAAGGTTTTTGGAACTTCACCGTACGATTACCTTGCATTTGTATACCTTTGCATATCTTAACTCTGTCCTTATATCTTTAGTATATCTTGAATCGATTGCCACAGCTGGATTCCTGGATCTTTAGGATTGTTGTTTTCCCAATAATTTACAAAGCTCATACACTTACTTGCTTGATAACCTATAGTTGGATTTAACCCCCCAAATCCCTGTGTTCGATACTCTGGAATTCTTGCTCAACTATATCGATCCGTACACTGCGGGTTCGCTTGCTTGATTTATAGTTTTATAATTAAAGCTTATTTGCACGCAAGCTAAGTGGCGAACAGTGTTCAACCGAGATGAATCTCGGTTATCACGACCTCGTTTGGCCAAAACGTCTTGGTCGAAGCAAAAAAAAATTTTCAAATCAGTTTTCGACGTTTCTCTCAAACAAAAACCTGTATGCAATGCATGTAAATAACATTAAAGCACAATCAAGCCAAATAAGATCAAAGTCAAGTAAGAGTTATTACACATCCATAAGCAAGTCAAATACAAATACCCCATACTTAGGACACATTGTCCCAATGGGCAGGGCCGGCCCTGGGCATGTGCGAGGTGAGCACGTACACAGGGCCTCGAATTAAATGGGGCCTCTGGTGCGTCTTATGTTGTATTATATAATATACTTGTTGATAGTTTTCACAATGCTATTGTGGCTCAGTGGTAGAGTAGAGGCCCCAGTTGCATGTTTGTCTAGTGTTCGATTCCCACAGGTGGTTTTTTAAAATTTTGGATACATTCAAAATGCTCACTTGTTGATTCTTTTACATATTACTTGATTCCTTCGTAAAAATAGAATCCACTTTAAATAATAATTTAACTTCTTGTTACATGTCAAATTTATTTTTTTTTACATGCTACGTGATAACTTACCTTCTTGGTGAAAACATAACCCAATATAAATATTAAAATATTGTCAATTTAAATACTAGTTTAGCCTCTTTTTATTTTACTTGTTACCTTCTTGTAAGAACATGAGCTAATATATAAATGTTAGTTCATTTTCAATTTCCGTTTACTATGTGTGAATGAATATAAATTTTGCATAATTTTACAAGTATCTTAACAAAATAGAGTGTATTGTAAATAAGGTAATTTGTTATAAAGTAAAAGATTAAAAAAATTATTAATTTAAATTCTAAACAATTATTTATGACTATAATATATCAATCTTACTCTTCATTAGAAATCTAATAAAATACGTATGAGCTAGAATAAAATGTATTCAATAGTTATATATTCTATAAACTTAAGAATTTTAATTTACTACTATAACTAAATTTATTTAATATTAATATTTAAAATAAAATATATTTTATATTTTAGCCAAGGCCTCCGTAAATCATTGGCCGGCCCTGCCAATGGGTCAAATAAGAGTCAGAAACAAAGCACTCACCGAATAAAAGTAGAACAACATAAAGAAATAAGCACAAGCTCCATAATATGCTCAATCCTCTGCTGGTAGTGATGGTGGTGGAATGTAGGGATACTATGACGGATCAAAAGGATAGCCTATCGTCTGCTAGAACTGCAACATCATCATCTGGCACAGATAATGTTGGCTCTCCTCCATGCGTTACGTCTAACCCTCAATAGATCGAGTCTGGGCAGCGAAGCGCTGAGTAATGTCGGTCCGGAAGGCCTGATAAGAATCTGTCATTTGCCGCGTCATATCATCAATCCTGCGTTGCACCTCAAGATCACGATGCCGACGAGCTCTCTGCTGGGAAGGCTGGGGAATGTCAATTGGAGGTGTTGATGCCTCTCTCTCATCCTCAGCAGCCTCGTCATCGAGGTCAACGGTCGGAATACTAGGGCCACCGTATCAGTACCTGTATCCATGGTTGCAGCTCCTCAATTGCCCTCACCATCCGTATATCCTCCTGCTGCCTCTGTAGCAACGTCCTCATGCATGATCTAGAACCAGACGGCTGACCAGTTATCATGGTCATAGACCGAGAACTGTGAAGACCAAGCAATACCCCTCGGAAACTTCGTTTCCCACGGCATGGCCACATAGGGAGTGCCAAGACTGCGGGGAACGAGAATGCGGCGAGTGGTAAAGTCCTGTAAACCAAGCGGCTTCGCTACCGCAACCAAAGTGCTACCCAAAAGGTCCAACCTCATCTCAGTATCAATATGAGTCACAAGGCCGCCACAACAGATATCTCCCTTTGCCTTCCCCTTCACTTTATGCAGCTCCTCTACATGCATAGCAACAAAATCTGGAATCCCTCTTGTCACCATACAGAACATGCTAAACAACTCACCCTGACGGACCTTTTGAGGTGTCTCAATAGGAGCCAGAAGCATCTCACTAAAGATCCGGTGAGCGATACGGAAGGCAAGATGGTAGATAATACGCTCCCAAGAATCCCCGGGTTGCCATTTGTCACGGTGGGAGGTGATGTGAGCGATGCCCTCCCAGAAGCTGCGAGCCTGCACTCGAGAAGAAAAATTTGTAGCTGTATGGGCGTGGAAGCCAAAAATCTCCCCAAAATGCTCAAGGGGGACGATGTAGTTCTTGTTCAGCAGCCAGTACTTGATCCCTCCGGCATGTAAGTCACATAACTCAAAAACTCGAACGTCGGCTCCAGATAAGCCGGCGCTCTAATGGCCATGAAGCGTACAAACCAACCATGGGGACCATCTTCTGCAGGTCATCCACTACATGCAAACACTCAAAGTTGGGAATGTCTACGTACCTGGGGGCAACGATCGGGTGGCCACAAATTCGGTCAAAATCCTTTTGAAACCTCTCATGGATCACGGGGAAAGGAGGTTGTGGAGGAGGGGAAGGGGAAGGTTGTCGGGAACTACTAGGGCGATCTCTAAGTGCTAACTGGCGATCAGATCTTCTCAAATTCTCCATTTCTGAAAATGATCTCGGTTGGATCTAGAGGTATCTCGGCCGAGACGCAAAAGGCCCGACCGAGGCGAAGTGCTGCTTCGATCGAGGATAAAAAATCGTAAGGTTTTCCCCCAGTTGCCACTACCACTTGCTTCCTATGGGGTACTTAAACTCTTCTCAACAGCAACCAAAAACGGATTAACTCTGATTCTTGCAAAATCAAGCAAAAACGAACCAAGTTGGGGTTTTGAACAAAATACCCAAATGTGCAGCGTGTGATGATTTTCTGTGCGGTTTGATGCTTGAAATACCTTTCTCTTGCTTCCCTTGGCGATTTGGAACCAAAAATCGTAGCAAACGGACGAGATTTGAAGATTTGGAGCAAAAGGGGGCCGCGGTCGAGGGGAGAGCGAGGAGAGAGTAGGGTTGTGAGTAGAGAGAAAGTCGTTCTCCTTCTTTACCCCTCGTAGAATTTGATTTCATCTCGTCCGAGGTGTTTCTGGACGAAACGAGGTTTCAGAGCGAGGTGAATTTCAGATAAGACCATCTCAGTTGGGCGAAGAACATCTCGGTCGAGGTACTCTGACAGCATCCGAGATGTATCTCAGGCGAGCTCCATTTTCTCAAATTCTCGAACATCAGTCCTTCCATTTGTTTCTTGAGTTGTAACTCTTCTTGGAGAACACCTAATATTCTGTCTAAGAGGACACGCAAAAGCGCTTGGTTTAAGGTCGCTAGTTGGACCGTACATCACTCTTAAGCAAGATGCAAAGGTTCAATCTCCTCAGCTGGAACTTCCGGTTGATACTTCTTAAACCTATGACCGGTTACCTTAAAGCTTCCGCTAGCTTCACCCCATACTTCAACTACACCATGGGAAAATACATAAGGTCCCGTCCAATGCTCCGTTGATAACACGATTTATGACATTAGTTTAGGCGCTCATTTAGATAGTTTTTCCCGTTATTCATGCATGGTTTGGCATTAGTTCACGACGTTTACGTTTAATTCATGCATATTGTCGAGATAGACGTCTACATGAACTATTGTCGGTTTTGTAGGTATTTTGGGGAACTTTTGGAGCTTAATCGATACATTCGAGGATCATTCCTCGTGATGACATACTTCCGGACTCATTAAGAAGCAAGCTAGGAGCTAAGGAGAACACATAGGACCTTGTTGGTGCATGCCTTGCACAAACTCGTGGCTTAACGATCCAAAGGAAGCTAAACCACCAAAACCACGGCCCGGAGGCCATTTCCACGCCCGTGGTTTTGGCTGTGGTTCTCTCTGGACAACTGTGGCAGCTGTCCCACGATCTCCATAACCGACTCTTGCCCTTTATGGAGGATATAAGTGGTCCTGTAGGCTGATGTTAGAGGATTCCCTACCACACTCTCCCATTACACATCATTCCATTGGAGGCTAGTCTTGGAGAGGAGCAAAAACACTCTCATTTGGAGAAGAAGAAGAAGAACATTATTCTTAGAGTTTTTAGAGTTTTGAGGGATTTTTGGAGTGAACTTGTTGAAGACATTTGCAAGGATTTGTAAGGAACGATTTGGACCTTCTTTTGAAGGGTTGTATGTCTTTCTTAAACATATATTCAGCTTGGTTTACTTGTGTTTACTTGTTTCTCTTCTCTTTCATTTGATTTTCTTGCTATGGAAGCCATGAATATTTGCTTGTTGAGTTTGAATGTTGAAATGCTTGTTGTTTGCTAAATAGTAGTGATTCTAGGGTAACGGAATGATTGTTATGGCTTGGACTATGATAGAATAGACTTAAATGTATCCTTGGATGATTTGCTTGCTCGAACCTACCCTCTATTAGAAATCACGGTCAGTTCCTCAAGAACCACGCCCGTGGTTTAGTATGAACAACCCGTGATTTTCTCTGTCGTGCTTGCATTGATAAATCTGAATGTTAGGATGTTAGATTGTTGAAATCCTAGTGTTTGTTAAGCATAATTTAGCCTAGGGTGACCTAATGCTAGCAAAATAAGTGAGGAAAGAGACCTACCCGGTGATTTCCGACCTTAAGTACCAATGATGACGAACTCTAGGTAGTAGTGAGCCTCATAAGCCGCTATTGGACTGAGTGTGCTAGGATTGATGTTTAGGACTTGCCTTCCCGAGACTTACCCGGTAAGGAGAGTTAGGCCCCTAGATAGCAATCCGGTTCGTGTAGATTTCCCAACATTAGGCTCCTAGAGACTTACCCGGTGATAGGACCTTAGTTGCGGGATTAGTGAATCATGAGACCTACCAGGTGATTGACCCCATTTGAGAAACATTCCTTCCCAACTTAACATAGCTAGTCCAAGGTTGATTAGAAGCTTGAGTTCAAAGCCATAACCGGAATTCCTAACCCCTACAATCCTCTTTTCTCTCTTTGATCACATATCTCGTGTTTGTGTTGCTTGTTTGTGTTGCTAGCTAGATTTGTTAGTTTGTTTTATAATCTTGCATCAATAGTGATCTTGTTTGATGACCACAAAACCAACCCAAAAACATTATGATTTTCATTTCTTTATTCCTTTCTCTTTTCTTAGATTAGATTTGCACTATCCATAATCACCTATTTGATTCGATTTCACCTTAGTCTTTGTGTTCGACCTCGGAATACTATCCTTGCTACAAAACAACCCATACACTGTGGGTTCGCTAGCAGTTAGGAAAATATATCGAGTTATAAATTTAAGACTTTTGTGCTATACACAATCTTTGGGTAACAAGTTTTTGGCGCCGTTTCCAGGGACTAGGTCTAGATTGAATCATTTTGTGTGATTGTTTATAGGTAGGTCTTTATTGTTGCTTTTGATCTTGGTTGGTTTGTGTCTTTGAATTTTCAGGACATCTCACATTCTTTAGGTGCATGCAAAGATCTCGTGGCAAGGATTTAGCTCCATTCGATCCCGAACCGGAGAAAACCTTTAAAGCTAGATATAAGAGCATTAAGAAGAAGAAGGAGATGGCCGCAAGAGATCTTCAAGCTGAGTTGGATGATGCCTTAGAGCAAATTAGGCTAAGGGATGAACTCTTGGAGAATGAGAGGAGACTTGCCAATGAGAGGTAAGAAGCAACTAGGAAGGAAATGGAAGAGATTAGGCAAGCTCTTGTGCAAAGAGAGCTCAATCCTCAACAACCTCCACCACCACCGCAACCGGCGGTTAATGTTCAGTTTGAGCCGATCATCATTGAGGGGCCGCAAATGTTAGGGCAACGTATGGATCCAGCCCAAAGAGTACACCGTCCGGGTGTAAACCTAGGAGATCCCGCAGCCCATGATTATAAACTCCGCCCTCAAGTGCTACAAATGATCCGGCATAATCAATTTGGAGGGATGGAAGGAGAGTCTCCTCATCAACACTTGATGAACTATGAGATCTTGATGGAGACTCTAAAGCCGCCTAGATTGGAGAACAACAACCATAAGCTTAGGGCTTTTTCCTTCTCACTTAAGGATAAAGCCTTGGCTTCGTACCAATCTATTCCACTAGGACGTGTGAGTACTTGGGAGGAGATGACAACCGAGTTCTTGACAAAGTTCTTCCCACCTTCCAAGACAACCGAGCTAAGAGGGTAGATCAATGCCTTCGTGACGAAGGATAGAGAGAGCCTATTTAAATCTTGGGAGAGGTTCAAGGCCTCCTCCTAGATTGTCCACACCATGGGATACCGAAGATAGAGCTATTGGAGATCTATTTCAAGGGGCTTGATGAGGATAGTCAATTCAAGCTCCAATCGCTTTCCGGAGGAACATTCATGGAAAAGAATGTGGATGAGGCTTGGGAGTTTGTAGAGAAGCAAGCCTTGGTGATAGAAAAGTACTCCCATAGGAAGAGTGATGGGAGGAAACTGAGAGTATATGAAGTGAGTGAAGTCACCATGAGCAACTACAAGCTTGATGCAATCAACAATGAGCTTAAGTCTTTGAGGGAATTTTGTGCCACAACCTTAAAGAGTCAAGCAAGTCCTCAAGTGCAAGTGCAAGCTAATTTGGCTTCCAAAGAGGAGGATGTTAACTACATGGGAAGGGGTAATTACAACAGTTATCAAGGTCCAAGGAACTTCAACAATAACAGCCGGCAATTCAACAATTACCGGCCTAATCACAACCATCCCGGGTTCTCCTATTCTAACCCAGATGGTGCCTTGAACCCTCCCGCTTCCACTAGCGCAACACCACCACCTAAGGCTTCACAAGAGCCTCCACTCGGTTTTGCTGAACCTCCAAAGGATAGAACCGAGATGATGTTTGAAAAATTGCTTGGAATGTTGAGTGGACTTGAGAGCACGGTGACTTCCATTTTGAAAGCTCAAAAGGTGATAGAAGCACAAGTGTTCCAAAAGGCGGGTGAAGAACAAAGGGATCCGGAGAAGCTTCCCGGAAGGACCCTGGACAATCCAAGAGGTCAAGTGTTGGACATTACCACAAGGAGTGGGCTGAGCATGAAAGATCCCTTACCTAAGGGGAATGACAAGGGAAAACAAGTAGTAGTAGAAGAAGAACCAATGCAAGAAGAAGGAGGCAAGAGCAAAGATGATGAGCCAACATGTGTTGCACCACCTCCATACTGACCACCACTACCATTCCCACAATCACGAGCAAGAGCTCGCTTGGACAAACATTTCGGTAAATTCCTTGAACTTATGTCTAAATTGCATATTAACATTCCATTCATGGATGCTATCTAGGTATGCCAGCCTATGGAAAGTTTTTGAAGGAGATACTCTCCAACAAGAGGAAGTTGGAGGAGTATGGAGAAGTGATAATGACAAAGAGATCTTCCGAGTTGATTCAAACTATGAGGGAGGAGATGTCTCTTAAACTAAGAGATCCGGGATCTTTTTGTGTGCCAATTGGGGTTGGAGAAGTGCAATATGAAGCCCTATGTGATCTTGGAACAAGTGTAAGCATTATCCCGCCTGCACTTCGCAACAAGGTTGGGCTAGTAGAGGCAAAGCCGGTCAAGATGACCCTCTACATGGCGGACCGTTCAATCACTCACCCCGTAGGAATCCTAGAGGACATACCGGTTCAGCTTGGGATGTTCTATGTGCCAATAGATTTCATTGTTTTGGACATCCCTGCGGACTACCCGATTCCTATCATCTTAGGGAGGCCATTCTTAGCCACATTCGGATGTTTAATGGATTGAAAAAATGGAATCCTCTCCTTCAACATAGGAGAAGAGAATATTAAGTTCAAGCTATCCACAATGATGAAGGGGCCAGCCCTTGGTAAAGATGTCTTCAACATTGTTGAGGAAGAGGAATGTAGAGAAGTTCTGAGCTCGATCTTGATCAAGGACCCATTTGAGAAGGTTCTTAGCTTGAGTTTGATGGAGTAAGCAGTTGAGGATGATTGCAATGAAGAAATCAAGGCTTTGGATGCATTAGAAAAGAAGACAAATACTGAATTTGAAGTGCACGAAGTTGTGCTGAATCACTGTAGGAACCACGGCCAGGGGGCAAGAACCACGGCCATAATTTTAACCATTGAACTCTCTGTAATGTCCAGAAGTGCCAGCTCTTCCAATTCCACGCTCGTGGTTGTGCCAGAGGTCGTGGTTTTGCCCGTGGTTTCCCTAGAAAGTGCCTTAGTTGTTGATCAAGCTTCAAGGAGTCTTGGAGAGTCTTCCATGGCTTTGGAATCATCTCAACCTACATTGTATGGAGCGTCTCCACCCGATAAAGGTCCTCCTAAACTTGAACTTAAGCCTCTCCCTTCTCATTTAAAGTATGTTTTCCTTGGTTCAAATTCTACTTATCCGATGATTGTGAATGCATCTTTGAATGATGATGAGCTTGATAGATTGTTGAATGAGTCGAAATTGCATAGGAGAGCTATTGGCTACACTATTGATGACTTAGTTGGCATTAAACCTTCCTTGTACACTATTGATGGAAGATAATCATAAACCTTCAATTGAACCTCAAAGAAGATTGAACCCTATAATGAAAGAGGTAGTCAAGAAGGAGATCCTTAAATTGCTAGATGCGGGAAACATTTACCCGATTTCGGATGGTAAATGGGTTAGTCCCGTTCATGTTGTTCCTAAGAAGGATGGTATGACCGTAGTAACTAATGAGAACAATGAACTAATCGGTTACGGGGTGGAGAATGTGTATTGACTATAGGAAACTTAATGTGGCCTCTAGGAAAGATCATTTCCCTCTTCCCTTTATTGACCAAATGCTAGAGAGATTAGCTCAACACTCACACTTTTGTTACTTAGATGGCTATAGTGGCTTTTTCCAAATCCCTATTCACCCGGATGACCAAGAGAAAACAACATTTACATGTCCTTGGGGAACATTTGCATATAGGAGAATGCCATTTGGGTTATGTAATGCACCCGCCACCTTTCAAAGGTGTATGATGGCTATCTTTTCTGAATATATTGAAAACATCATGGAAGTGTTTGTGGATGATTTCTCGGTTAATGGATCTTCATTTGATGATTGCTTAGCTAACTTGTCTTTGGTATTGAAGAGATGTGAGAAAACTAACCTTGTTTTGAATTAGGAGAAATGCCACTTCATGGTGAGTGAAGGCATTGTGTAAGGACATTTGGTTCCCAACGAGGCATTGAGGTTGATAGGGCAGAGATAGAAACAATAGAGAAGTTGCCACCACCTACCTCGGTGAAGGGGGTAAGGAGTTTCTAAGGGCATGCCGGTTTTTACCGGAGGTTTATAAAATATTTCTCTAAAATTTCTAAGCCTCTCACTAACCTACTGATGAAGGATGTTGAGTTTGTTTTCACCAAGGATTGCCTTGAAGCGTTTTGTAGGTTGAAGAATGCCTTGATCCCCGCCCCTATCATGCAACCTCCAGATTGGAGCCTTCCGTTTGAGATAATGTGTGATGCAAGTGATGTGGCCGTTGGGGCTGTTTTGGGACAAAGGAAAGATGGGCTTACACATGCCATCTATTATGCTAGCAAGACGCTAGATGACGCCCAACTCAACTATGCCACAACCGAAAAGGAGTTGCTAGCGGTGGTGTATGCCTTTGAGAAGTTCCGGTCATATCTTGTGGGAGCCAAGGTCATTGTGTACACGGATCATGTTGCGATCCGTTATGTCCTCACAAAGAAGGATGTCAAGCCTCTCTTAATTCGTTGGATCCTTCTCCCCAAGAATTTGACTTGGAGATTCGGGACAAGAAGGGTTCCGAAAATTCAGTGGCGGACCATCTTAGTAGGCTACCACCATTGGAGATTGAGAGAGATGACATCCCGATTGATGACTCATTCCGGGATGAGCAATTACAAATGATGGAGGAGTGCTTACTTCAAGTGTCTAGAGGGAGTGAGCCATGGTATGCGGACATAGTGAACTACCTTGTGTGTGAAGAGGTGCCACCCGGTTGGTCATAAGCCAAAGGGAAAAAGTTTTTCAAGGATGTGAAGCATTACTATTGGAGCGAGCCTCTCTTGTTCAAGAGAGGACCGGATGGAGTCTTTAGGAGGTGCATTCCGGAGGATGAGGTGGAGAGTGTGATCCGCCATTGTCATTCCTTGCCATGTGGAGGGCATGCTAGCTCACACAAGACGTGTGCAAAGGTATTGCAATCCGGTTTTTATTGGCCTAACTTGTTTAGCGAGTCGCTAGAATTTTGTAGTGGCATGTGATGCTTGCCAAAGGACGGGCAACATCTCAAGCAGGAATGAGATGCCCTTGAACAACATACTAGAAGAAATCTCCTTCTTCTCTCACTTGTAGCCAATGCTACGATCTAGCTCTAACTCTTAACCTAGCTATAATAGCCTAGTTACTTCGCAGAGTAACACACTCTAGTATAACACTTTTTAGATCTACCAATGGAGCTCTTGTGTTTTCTCTCTCTAAGGGGATAAAACTTTTACTTGAATGTGAGAAAGAAAAACAACGAATGAAGATGATTAGGTTGCTTGAGGATGCAAAGATGTTTTCCGGTGTAAGCTTGTGTCTGTTTTTCTTCGACCATCATCTTCATTTATATCTTCTAAGGAAAGATCTTCTAGCCATTGTAGAGATGACCGTTTGAAGATCAATCTTCTTTTCCATGAAGATCGTAAGATAGACGTTGCAAGTCTTCAATCCCTACGAACACATTGAGTCTTTTACTCCTTGATCTTCTCGTCTTTCTGTTGGATAAGAGAGAAGATTTTTTTTTCCGTTTTGTTGTTTAGAAAATCTTTAAGAAAAGATTCTCTATTCTTCGGTTGAGATCTTCCTTCGGTTGTCAAAATCCTTGGTTGATGAGATCTTCTTGTTACAGAATCTTCAACGAAGATCTTCAATTTATTTGAGTCCTTGTTCCGTGCAACTTAGATTCCAAGGCCCTTGATTTTGTCCTTTTGAACTTGTTCTTGAATCCAACTTCAAGGCCCTTGACATGTAGATATACAACCTGCACTGAATTCAATCCAACCAAATATCTAGAAATATAATCAAGTACATTGTTAGTATATCCAACTGCTATATTTGTGTGAAATCTTCCATCATCAACACCTGTAAACCATTTCAATCAAGGTGGAGTTTTCACATAAAATCATAGAATGCATAATAAATCATATTTATCAAAATGAATCATGTATAATCCAGTTTAAACCACAAAGTCAATTAACATACTCAAGGTCTCAAGGGCTTTCAAGAGATGTCAAGAAACGTGCTAGGGTGGGATGTATATAGTGTAATGTGGTGCTGCAATCCGGGAATAGGATCTTCACTTCACTTCTTTGAATCACAAACATTTTCCACCAATAAGCTTTGCTTATTTTCACTTTTTTACTTTATTTTTGAGAACATGGACAGAGATGCACAATAACCGAAGCCTAGGAAATCAGCAATTCTCAATTTCTCGAGATGCCTCAAACCCTTGATGCACATACCATGACCCGTTAGGACTATCGATCAATCCGACTTTGGCAAGACACAAACACCCAACAATGTGAATGGTGTCGAGTTACTCATCATCATGATCAACGCCCCCAAACCTTTTTTTCTAACACTCTCAACCACAATCTCAACTTTACTTCACATGCTTTTCATCAACTGCATCCAAATTCCCGGATAGGTAAAGGGAGGCAAATATGTATATGAGGGGCTAAAGCATGATCAAGAAGAAGAACAAGAAGAGAAATGAAGTGCCTTAATCATTCCATGAAGAATGTGAGAGAACTCATAATATGGTTTCAACCTTCAAATTCTACATAATTTTGATAAAAACAAAATATTAAACATGCTAGAATTTCAAAGAAAACATTTAGCAACTTAAGTATATCATAAAATCTTTTGAGCATATAAAGATTTCAAAGAGCTAATATGTAAGCTAATATCATCATCGAGGTCATATATGGAATGGAAGCACAAAACATTTCGAAAATTTCTTCAGTTTTAGAAAAATTTCGGTCGAGGTGGTTTGACGGCGCCCAAGGTGTTCAACCGAGATGAATCTCAGTTATAACGACCTCGTTTGGCCAAAACGTCTTGGTCGAAGCAAAAAAAAAATTTCAAATCAGTTTTCGACGTTTCTCTCAAACAAAAACCTGTATGGAAATGCATGTAAATAACATATAAGTACAATCATGCCAAATAAGATCAAAGTCAAGTAAGAGTTATTACACATCCATAAGCAAGTCAAATAAAAATACCTCATACTTAGGACACATTGTCCCAATGGGCAGGGCCGGCCCTGGGCATGTGCGAGGTGAGCACGTACACAGGGCCTCGAATTAAATGGGGCCTCTGGTGCGTCTTATGTTGTATTATATAATATACTTGTTGATAGTTTTCACAATGCTATTGTGGCTCAGTGGTAGAGTAGAGGCCCCAGTTGCATGTTTGTCTAGTGTTCGATTCCCACCGGTGGTTTTTTAAAATATTGGATACATTCAAAATGCTTACTTGTTGATTCTTTTACATATTACTTGATTCCTTCGTAAAAACAGAATCCACTTTAAATACTAATTTAACTTCTTTTTACATGTCAAATTTAGTTTTTTTTACATGCTACCTGATAACTTACCTTCTTGGTGAAAACATAACCCAATATAAATATTAAAATATTGTCAATTTAAATACTAGTTTAGCCTCTTTTTATTTTAGTTGTTACCTTCTTGTAAGAACATGAGCTAATATAAATATTAGTTCATTTTCAATTTCCGTTTACTATGTGTGAATGAATATAAATTTTTGCATAATTTTACAAGTATCTTAACAAAATAGAGTGTATTGTAACTAAGGTAATTTGTTATAAAGTAAAAGATTAAAAAAATTATTAATTTAAATTCTAAACAATTATTTATGACTATAATATATCAATCTTACTCTTCATTAGAAATCTAATAAAATACGTATGAGCTAGAATAGAATGTATTCAATAGATATATATTATATAAATTTAAGAATTTTAATTTACTACTATAACTAAATTTACTTAATATTAATATTTAAAATAAAATATATTGAATATTTTAGCGAGGGCCTCCGTAAATCATTGGCCGGCCCTGCCAATGGGTCAAATAAGAGTCAGAAACAAAGTACTCACCGAATAAAAGTAGAACAACATAAAGAAATAAGCACAAGCTCCATAATATGCTCAATCCTCTGCTGGTAGTGATGGTGGTGGAATGTAGGGATACTATGACGGATCAAAAGGATAGCCTATCGTCTGCTAGAACTGCAACATCATCATCTGGCACAGATAATGTTGGCTCTCCTCCATGCGTTACGTCTAACCCTCAATAGATCGAGTCTGGGCAGCGAAGCGCTGAGTAATGTCGGTCCGGAAGGCCTGATAAGAATCTGTCATTTGCCGCGTCATATCATCAATCCTGCGTTGCACCTCAAGATCACGATGCCGACGAGCTCTCTGCTGGGAAGGCTGGGGAATGTCAATTGGAGGTGTTGATGCCTCTCTCTCATCCTCAGCAGCCTCGTCATCGAGGTCAACGGTCGGAATACTAGGGCCACCGTATCAGTACCTGTATCCATGGTTGCAGCTCCTCCAATGCCCTCACCATCCGCATATCCTCCTGCTGCCTCTGTAGCAACGTCCTCATGCATGATCTGGAACCAGACGGCTGACCAGTTATCATGGTCATAGACCGAGAACTGTGAAGACCAAGCAATACCCCTCGGAAACTCCGTTTCCTACGGCATGGCCACATAGGGAGTGCCAAGACCTCGGGGAATGAGAATGCGGCGAGTGGTAAACTCCTGTAAACCAAGCGGCTTCGCCGCCGCAACCAAAGTGCATCCCAAAAGGTCCAACCTCATCTCAGTAGCAATATGAGTCACAAGGCCGCCACAACAGATATCTCTCTTTGCCTTCCCCTTCACTTTATGCAGCTCATCTACATGCATAGCAACAAAATCCGGAATCCCTCTTGTTACCATACAGAACATGCTAAACAACTCACCCTGACGGACCTTCTGAGGTGTATTAGTAGGCGCCAAAAGCAACTCACTAAAGATCCGGTGAGCGATACGGAAGGCAAGATGGTAGGTAATACGCTCCCGAGAATCCCCGGGCTGCCATCTGTCACGGTGGGAGGTGATGTGAGCGATGCCCTCCCAGAAGCTGCGAGCCTGCACTCGAGAAGAAAAATTTGTAGCTGTATGGGCGTGGAAGCCAAAAATCTCCCCAAAATGCTCAAGGGGGACGATGTAGTTCTTGTTCAGCAGCCAGTACTTGATCCCTCCGGCATGTAAGTCACATAACTCAAAAACTTGAATGTCGGCTCCAGATAAGTCGGCGCTCTAATGGCCATGAAGCGTCCAAACCAACCATGGGGACCATCTTCTGCAGGTCATCCACTACATGCAAACACTCAAAGTCGGGAATGTCTACGTACCTAGGGGCAATGATCGGGTGGCAACAAATTCGGTCAAAATCCTTTTGAAACCTCTCATGGATCACGGGGAAAGGAGTTTGTGGAGGAGGGGAAGGAGAAGATTGTCGGGAACTACTAGGGCGTTCTCTAAGTGCTAACTGGCGATCAGATCTTCTCAAAATCTCCATTTCTGAAAATGATCTCAGTTGGATCTAGAGGTATCTCGGCCGAGACGCAGAAGGTCCGACCGAGGCGAAGTGCTGCTTCGATCGAGGATCAAAAATCGTAAGGTTTTCCCCCAGTTGCCACTACCACTTGCTTCCTATGGGGTACTTAAACTCTTCTCAACAGCAATCAAAAACGGATTAACTCTGATTCTTGCAAAATCAAGCAAAAACGAACCAAGTTGGGGTTTCGAACAAAATACCCAAATATGCAGCGTGTGATGACTTTCTGTGCGGTTTGATGCTTGAAATACCTTTCTCTTGCTTCCCTTGGCGATTTGGAACCAAAAATCGGAGCAAACGGACGAGATTTGAAGATTTGGAGCAAAAGGGGGCCGCGGTCGAGGGGAGAGCGAGGAGAGAGTAGGTTTGTGAGTAGAGAGAAAGTCTTTCTCCTTCTATACCCCTCGCAGAATTTGATTTCATCTCGTCCGAGGTGTTTCTGGACGAAACGAGGTTTCCGAGCGAGGTGATTTTCAGATAAGACCATCTCAGTTGGGCGAAGAACATCTCGGTCGAGGTACTCTGACAGCATCCGAGATGTAGCTCAGGCGAGCTCCATTTTCTCAAATTCTCGAACATCAGTACTTCGATTTATTTCCTGAGTTGTAAGTCTTCTTGGAGAACACCTAATTTTCTGTCTAAGAGGACACGCAAAACACAAAGCAAACTATCTAAACTAAACTAGAAAAGGGAAAAGAAAGCAATACCGTGGGTTGCCTCCCAAGAAGCGCTTGGTTTAAGGTCACTAGTTGGACCGTACATCACTCTTAAGCAAGATGCAAAGGTCCAATCTCCTCAGCTGGAACTTCTGGTTGATACTTCTTAAACCTATGACTGTTGACCTTAAAGCTTCCGCTAGCTTCACCCCATACTTCAACTACACCATGGGGAAATACATAAAGTCCCGTCCAATGCTCCGCTGATAACACGATCTATGAAGTTAGTTTAGGCGTTCATTTATATAGATTTTCCCGTTATTCATGCATGGTTTGGCATTAGTTCATGACGTTTACGTTTAATTCATGCATATTGTCGAGATAGACGTCAACACGAACTATTGTCGGTTTTGTAGGTATTTTGGGGAACTTTTGGAGCTTAATCGATACATTCGGGATCATTCCTCGTGATGACATACTTCCGGACTCATTAAGAAGCAAGCTAGGAGCTAAGGAGAACACATAGGACCTTGTTGGTGCATGCCTTGCACAAACTCGTGGCTTAACCATCCAAAGGAAGCTAAACCACCAAAACCACGGCCCAGAGGCCATTTCCACGCCCGTGGTTTTGGCTGTGGTTCTCTCTGGACAACTGTGGCAGTTGTCCCACGATCTCCATAACCGACTCTTGCCCTTTATGGAGGATATAAGTGGTCCTGTAGGCTGATGTTAGAGGATTCCCTCCCACACTCTCCCATTACACATCATTCCATTGGAGGCTAGTCTTGGAGAGGAGCAAAAACACTCTCATTTGGAGAAGAAGAAGAAGAAGAACATTAGTCTTAGAGTTTTTAGAGTTTTGAGGGATTTTTGGAGTGAACTTGTTGAAGACATTTGCAAGGATTTGTAAGGAACGATTTGGACCTTCTTTTGAAGGGTTGTAAGTCTTTCTTAAACATATATTCAGCTTGGTTTACTTGTGTTTACTTGTTTCTCTTCTCTTTCATTTGATTTTCTTGCTATGGAAGCCATGAATATTTGCTTGTTGAGTTTGAATGTTGAAATGCTTGTTGTTTGCTAAATAGTAGTGATTTTAGGGTAACGGAATAGACTTAAATGTATCCTTGGATGATTTGCTTGCTCGAACCTACCCTCTATTAGAAATCACGGTCAGTTCCTCAAGAACCACGCCCGTGGTTTAGTATGAACAACCCGTGATTTTCTCTATCGTGCTTGCATTGATAAATCTGAATGTTAGGATGTTAGATTGTTGAAATCCTAGTGTTTGTTATGCATAGTTTAGCCTAGGGTGACCTAATGCTAGCAAAATAAGTGAGGAAAGAGACCTACCCGGTGATTTCCGACCTTAAGTACCAATGATGACGAACTCTAGGTAGTAGTGAGCCTCATAAGCCGCTTTTGGATTGAGTGTGCAAGGATTGATGTTTAGGACTTGCCTTCCCGAGACTTACCCGGTAAGGAGAGTTAGGCCCCTAGATAGCAATCCGGTTCGTGTAGATTTCCCAACATTAGGCTCCTAGAGACTTACCCGGTGATAGGACCTTAGTTGCGGGATTAGTGGATCATGAGACCTACCCGGTGATTGACCCCATTTGAGAAACATTCCTTCCCAACTTAACATAGCTAGTCCAAGGTTGATTAGAAGCTTGAGTTCAAAGCCATAACCGGAATTCCTAACCCCTACAATCCTCTTTTCTCTCTTTGATCACATATCTCGTGTTTGTGGTGCTTGTTTGTGTTGCTAGCTAGATTTGTTAGTTTGTTTTATAATCTTGCATCAATTGTGATCTTGTTTGATGACCACAAAACCAACCCAAAAACATTATGATTTTCATTTCTTTATTCCTTTCTCTTTTCTTAGATTAGATTTGCACTATTCATAATCACCTATTTGATTCGATTTCACCTTAGTCTTTGTGTTCGACCTCAGAATACTATCCTTGCTACAAAACAACCCATACACTGTGGGTTCGCTAGGAGTTAGGAAAATATATCGAGTTATATATTTAAGACTTTTGTGCTATACACAATTTTAGCGTAACAAGTTTTTGGCGCCGTTGCTAGGGACTAGGTCTAGATTGAATCATTTTGTGTGATTGTTTATAGGTAGGTCTTTCTTGTTGCTTTTGATCTTGGTTGGTTTGTCTTTGAATTTTCAGGACATCTCTCATTCTTTAGGTGCATGCGAAGATCTCGTGGCAAGGATTTAGCTCCATTCGATCCCGAACCGGAGAAAACCCTTAAAGCTAGATCTAAGAGCATTAAGAAGAAGAAGGAGATGGGCGCAAGAGATCTTCAAGCTGAGTTGGATGATGCCTTAGAGCAAATTAAGCTAAGGGATGATCTCTTGGAGAATGAGAGGAGACTTGCCAATGAGAGGCAAGAAGCAGGAAGGAAATGGAAGAGATTAGGCAAGCTCTTGTGCAAAGCGAGCTTAATCGTCAACAACCTCCACCACCACCGCAGCCGGCGGCTAATGTTCGGTTTGAGCCGATCATCATTGAGGAGCCACAAACGTTAGGGCAACGTATGGATCCAGCCCAAAGAGTACACCGTCCGGGTGTAAACTTAGGAGATCCCGCAGCCCATGATTATGAACTCCGCCCTCAAGTGCTACAAATGATCCGGCATAATCAATTTGGAGGGATGGAAGGAGAGTCTCCTCATCAACACTTGATGAACTATGAGATCTTGATGGAGACTCTAAGGCCGCCTAGATTGGAGAACAACAACCATAAGCTTAGGGCTTTTTCCTTCTCACTTAAGGATAAATCCTTGGCTTCGTACCAATCCATTCCACTAGGACGTGTGAGTACTTGGGAGGAGATGACAACCGAGTTCTTGACAAAGTTCTTCCCACCTTCCAAGACAACCGAGCTAAAAGGATAGATCAATGCCTTCATGATGAAGGATAGAGAGAGCCTATTTAAATCTTGGGAGAGGTTCAAGGACCTCCTCCTAGATTGTCCACACCATGGGATACCGAAGGTAGAGCTATTGGAGATCTATTTCAATGGGCTTGATGAGGATAGTCAATTCAAGCTCCAAACGCTTTCCGGAGGAACATTTATGGAAAAGAATGTGGATGAGGCTTGGGAGTTTGTAGAGAAGCAAGCCTTGGTAATAGAAAAGTACTCCCATAGGAAGAGTGATGGGAGGAAACTGGGAGTATATGAAGTGAGTGAAGTCACCATGAGCAACTACAAGCTTGATGCAATCAACAATGAGCTTAAGTCTTTGAGGGAGTTTTGTGCCACAACCTTAAAGAGTCAAGCAAGTCCTCAAGTGCAAGTGCAAGCCAATTTGGCTTCCAAAGAGGAGGATGTTAACTACATGGGAAGGGGTAATTACAACAATTATCAAGGCCCAAGGAACTTCAACAACAACAGCCGGCAATTCAACAATTACCGGCCTAATCACAACCATCTCGGGTTCTCCTATTCTAACCCGGATGGTGCCTTGAACCCTCCCGCTTCCACTAGCGCAACACCACCACCTAAGGCTTCACAAGAGCCTCCACCCGGTTTTGCTAAACATCCAAAGGATAGAACCGAGATGATGTTTGAAAAATTGCTTGGAAGGTTGAGTGGACTTGAGAGCACGGTGACTTCCATTTTGAAAGCTCAAAAGGTGATAGAAGCACAATCGTTCCAAAAGGCAGGTGAAGCACAAAGGGATCCGGGGAAGCTTCCCGGAAGGACCCTAGACAATCCAAGAGGTCAAGTGTTGGCCATTACCACAAGGAGTGGGCTGAGCATGAAAGATCCCTTACCTAAGGGGAATGACAAGGGAAAACAAGTAGTAGTGAAAGAAGAACCAATGCAAGAAGAAGGAGGAAAGAGCAAAGATGATGAGCCAACATGTGTGGCACCACCTACATACAGAACACCACTACCATTCCCACAATCACGAGCAAGAGCTCGCTTGGACAAACATTTCGGTAAATTCCTTGAACTTAGGTCTAAATTGCATATTAACATTCCGTTCATGGATGCTATTCTAGGTATGCCGGCCTATGGAAAGTTTTTGAAGGAGATACTCTCCAACAAGAGGAAGTTGGAGGAGTATGGAGAAGTGAGAATGACAAAGAGATCTTCCGAGTTGATTCAAACTATGAAGGAGGAGATGTCTCCCAAACTAAGAGATCCGGGATCTTTTTGTGTGCCAATTGGGGTTGGAGAAGTGCAATATGAAGCCCTATGTGATCTTGGAGAAAGTGTAAGCATTATCCCGCTTGCACTTTGCAACAAGGTTGGGCTAGTAGAGGCAAAGCCGGTCAAGATGACCCTCTACATGGCGGACCGTTCAATCACTCACCCCGTAGGAATCCTAGAGGACATACCGGTTCAGCTTGGGAAGTTCTATATGCCAATAGATTTCATTGTTTTGGACATCCCTGCGGACTACCCGGTTCCTATCATCTTAGGGAGGCCATTCTTAGCCACATTCGGATGTTTAGTGGATTGAAAAAATAGAATCCTCTCCTTCAACATAGGAGAAGAGAATATTAAGTTCAAGCTATCCACAATGATGAAGGGGTCAGCCCTTGGTGAAGATGTCTTAAACATTGTTGAGGAAGAGGAATGTAGAGAAGTTGTGAGCTCGATCTTGATCAAGGACCCACTTGAGAAGGTTCTTAGCTTGAGTTTGATGGATTAAGGAGTTGAGGATGATTGCAATGAAGAAATCAAGGCTTTGGATGCATTAGAAAAGGAGACAAATGCTGAATTTGAAGTGCACGAAGTCGTGCTGAATCACTGTAGGAACCACGGCCAGGGGGCAAGAACCACGGCCGTAATTTTACCCGTGGAACTCTCTATAATGTCCAGAAGTGCCAGCTCTTCCAATTCCACGCCTGTGGTTGTGCCAGAGGTCGTGGTTTTGCCCGTGGTTTCCCAGAAAGTGTCTTAGTTATTGATCAAGCTTCAAGGAGTCTTGGAGAGTCTTCCATGGCTTTGGAATCATCTCAACCTACATTGTATGGAGCGTCTCCACCCGATAAAGGTCCTCCTAAACTTGAACTTAAGCCTCTCCCTTCTCATTTAAAGTATAATTTCCTTGGTTCAAATTCTACTTATCCGGTGAGTGTGAATGCATCTTTGAATGATGATGAGCTTGATAGATTGTTGAATGAGTTGAAATTGCATAGGAGAGCTATTGGCTACACTATTGATGACTTAGTTGGCATTAAACCTTCCTTGTACACTATTGATGGAAGATAATCATAAACCTTCAATTGAACCTCAAAGAAGATTGAACCCTATAATGAAAGAGGTAGTCAAGAAGGAGATCCTTAAATTGCTAGATGCGGGAATCATTTACCCGATTTCGGATAGTAAATGGGTTAGTCCCGTTCCTGTTGTTCCTAAGAAGGGTGGTATAACCGTAGTAACTAATGAGAACAATGAACTAATCCCTACTAGGACGGTTACGCGGTGGAGAATGTGTATTGACTATAGGAAACTTAATGTGGCCTCTAGGAAAGATCATTTCCCTCTTCCCTTTATTGACCAAATGCTAGAGAGATTAGCTCAACACTCACACTATTATTACTTAGATGGCTATAATGGGTTTTTCCAAATCCCTATTCACCCGGATGACCAAGAGCAAACAACATTTACATGTCCTTGGGGAACATTTGCATATAGGAGAATGCCATTTGGGTTGTGTAATGCACCCGCCACCTTTCAAAGGTGTATGATGGCTATCTTTTCTGAATATATTAAAAACATCATGGAAGTGTTTATGGATGATTTCTCGGTTAATGGATCTTCATTTGATGATTGCTTAGCTAACTTGTCTTTGGTGTTGAAGAGATGTGAGGAAACTAACCTTGTTTTAAATTGGGAGAAATGCCACTTCATGGCGAGTGAAGGCGTTGTGTTAGGACATTTGGTTCCCAACGAGGCATTGAGGTTGTTAGGGCAAAGATAGAAACAATAGAGAAGTTGTCACCACCTACCTCGGTGAAGGGGGTAAGGAGTTTCTTAGGGCATGCCGGTTTTTACCGGAGGTTTATAAAATATTTCTCTAAAATTTCTAAGCCTCTCACTAACCTACTGATGAAGGATGTTGAGTTTGTTTTCTCCAAGGATTGCCTTGAAGCGTTTTGTAGGTTGAAGAATGTCTTGATCTCCGCCCCTATCATGCAACCTCCAAATTGGAGCCTTTCGTTTGAGATAATGTGTGATGCAAGTGATGTGGCCGTGGGGCTGTTTTGGGATAAAGGAAAGATGGGCTTACACATGCCATCTATTATGCTAGCAAGACGCTAGATGACGCCCAACTCAACTATGCCACAACCGAGAAGGAGTTGCTAGCGGTTGTGTATGCCTTTGAGAAGTTCCGGTCATATCTTGTGGGAGCCAAGGTCATTGTGTACACGGATCATGTTGCGATCCGTTATCTCCTCACAAAGAAGGATATCAAGCCTCGCTTAATTCGTTGGATCCTTCTCCCCAAGAATTTGACTTGGAGATTCGGGACAAGAAGGGTTTCGAAAATTCAGTGGCGGACCATCTTAGTAGGCTACCACCATTGCAGATTGAGAGAGATGACATCCCGATTGATGACTCATTCCGGGATGAGCAATTACAAATGATGGAGGAGTGCTTACTTCAAGTGTCTAGAGGGAGTGAGCCATGGTATACGGACATAGTGAACTACCTTGTGTGTGAAGAGGTGCCACCCGGTTGGTCATATGCCAAAGGGAAAAAGTTTTTCAAGGATGTGAAGCATTACTATTGGAGCGAGCCTCTCTTGTTCAAGGGAGGACCGGATGAAGTCTTTAGGAGGTGCATTCCGGAGGATGAGGTGGAGAGTGTGATCCGCCATTGTCATTCCTTGCCAAGTCGAGGCCATGCTAGCTCACACAAGACGTGTGCAAAGGTATTGCAATCAGGTTTTTATTGGCCTAACTTGTTTAGGGAGTCGCTAGAATTTTGTAGTGGCATGTGATGCTTGCCAAAGGACGGGCAACATCTCAAGCAGGAATGAGATGCCCTTGAACAACATACAAGAGGTTGAGATATTTGGTGTTTGGGGTGTGGACTTCATGGGGTCATTCCCCTCTTCATGTGGCAACCTCTACATTCTATTGGCGGTGGACTATGTGTCGAGATGGGTGAAGGCAATCGCCTCTCCCACTAATGATGTCAAAGTTTTGGTGCTGTTCTTCAACCGAGTCATCTTCCCCTAGGTTTGGAACACCAAGAGTGATTATAAGTGATGGAGGGAAGCATTTCACCAATAGGAACTTTGGGACACTTTTGGCTAAGTATGGGGTGACTCATAAGGTGGCAACACCTTACCATCCCCAAACTAGTGGCCAAGTGGAGATCTCCAACCGGGAGATAAAGGGGATACTTGAGAAGACGGTTTCTTGGACAAGAAAGGATTGGGCTATGAAGCTTGATGATGCTTTGTGGGCTTATAGAACCGTCTTCAAGACACCGATTGGCACCACTCCCTACAAGCTAGTTTATGGAAAGTCTTGCCACCTTCCGGTAGAGATGGAGAATAGGGCGTATTGGGCCATAAGGTGGCTGAATTTTGAACTCAAGGAAGCCGGTGAAAAGAGGTTACTAGACATTAATGCTCTTGAGGAGATCCGGTTGGATGCCTATGAACGCGCCCGGATTTACAAGGAAAGGATCAACCGTTGGCATGACAAACGTCTCATCCCAAAGGAGTTGAGTGAAGGTGACTTAGTCCTTCTCTTCAATTCAAGGCTGCGGCTCTTCCCCGGAAATCTCAAGTCAAGATGGACGGGTCCTTATGTGGTGAGGAAGGTTTTTCCCATTGGAGCGGTTGAGATAGGTGTGGAGCATTGTGGAGATTTTAAGGTGAATGGGCACCGGTTGAAGAGGTACATCTCAGAAGCTCCGGTGGATATGATTGCCCCACTTTACCTTGAGTGAAATGCCTCCGAATTTGGTCAAGCTAATGACCTTAAAAGAAGCGCTTAATGGGAGGCAACCCATTGGTACATATCTTTCCCTTTTCCGTTTTGTTTTCGTTTTTGTTTTTGCTTTTGTCTTTGTTTTGGTGTGTTTGGTGTTTGTGTGTTAGAGTCTAAGTATCATGGAAGCCTTGCAAGGCATGAGGAGGATGATAATGATTCCGCATCAAACATGGGTGGAGCGGACGTGGGACTTGGACGGCTAGCGGCGCTTAGCGCGGGTCCCGATGCCATAATGAACATCAAAGAGCTCTCTACCACCTTTGATTGATCATCCACCATCACTTCACATGAGTGAACCAAAATACCAAAACAACACCATTTTTACATTGTGAGGACCCTCTTTCACTCTTCTTTACTTGATTTGCACATTGGGGGCAATGTGTTTCTAAGTATGGGGTGGGGTTTTCATGATCATTTGCATGATTGAATCTAGGATAGTTTCATATTGTCACATGTTTCTTTAAGCTTTTGCATTGTACATATATATTTTGAAAATTCCAAAAAAATAAAAAAATTTAAAAAAATTTTAGTGCTTCTAAGTTTGGGTATGACCCTTATGATGAGATTGTCTTGTGAATTGGTTATGGATGGCCTTGTGTGTTGAATGGATGCATGCATATGTAGACTTGAAATATTTATCTTGAATCCCATGTATGAATTGTGATCATGATGTTTGCCTTGATTGGATTGAGGATTGATGGTCGAAATTACATGCTAGTTCTTGCACATCATTTAGGAATGATTAAGGCAATTCATCTTTCTCTAATTCTCATCTTGATCATGTTGTTTGAGCACCTCAATTGATATAAAAATTTGACCTCTTTTGACCCATCCTGGAATAGGAGAATGCAAGTGTGTTGAGTGTGTGAAAAGAAAGTGTGGGGTGAAGTTGTTGATGAATGGATGTTGTGAATGAAGTGCTGAATTTGTTGTGAAAAGTGTAGAAAAAGTATAGGTTTGGGGACTTTGGTTTTGATGACGAGTAACTCGGCACCATTCACATAATCGGGTGTTTGTGCCTTGCCAAAGTCGGATAAACCAAATGTCCTAACGAGCCTTGGTATGTGTGCCCGGTGTGAGGCACCTCGGAAAAATCCCGAGGTCCGCTAATCACCAAGGTTTCGGCTTTTGTACACCAATGCCATTGTCTCAAAAATAAGTGAAAGAAAAAGAAAATGAAAAAGAAAAGAAAAGAAAGAAAAGATGGAGAAAATTGCACTTGTGGGAAGTTGATTCAAAAGTGAAATTGTGGAGTTAGTTCCTTTCCCGGATTAGCATCACACGACCTAGAAAAAAAACTCCCACCTTATCACAACGTTTCTTGGCCTCTTCTTTCCTAAGTTCTTGTGACCTATTTGTATGTGTGTAAGACTTAGTGATCTAGATTGGATATGCTCATGATCATCTTGACTTCTTCATTTTCACCTTTCATGCATGCTTTCGAGTTAAGTATAATTGTCTTTACATGCCTTCATTCACTTGATGTATGATTGCTTGTCCATTGCCATGAAACATGACTATGAAGGTGATCCATCTTATGAAGCACAATTCCAAAAAGATTTTATTTTTTTTCTGCATTCATAAATCATGTCATCTCTTAGCCTATAGTTGGATCTTGCTCGGGGACGAGCAAGTCTTAAGCATGGGGAATTTTGATAACACGATTTATACGTTAGTTTAGGCGTTCATTTAGATAGTTTTTCCTGTTATTCATGCATGGTTTGGCATTAGTTCAAGACGTTTACGTTTAATTCATGCATATTATTGAGATAGACGTCTACACGAACTATAGTCGGTTTTGTAGGTATTTTGGGGAACTTTTGGAGCTTAATCGATACATTCGAGGATCATTCCTCGTGATGACATACTTCCGAACTCATTAAGAAGCAAGCTAGGAGCTAAGGAGAACACATAGAACCTTGTTGGTGCAAGCCTTGCACCAACTCGTGGCTTAACGATCCAAAGGAAGCTAAACCACCAAAACCACGGCCCAGAGGCCATTTCCACGCCCGTGGTTTTGGCCGTGGTTCTCTCTGGGCAGTTGTGACAACTGTCCCACGATCTCCATAACCGACTCTTGCCCTTGATGGAGGATATAAGTGGTCCTGCAGGCTGATGCTAGAGGATTCCCTCCCACACTCTCTCATTACACATCATTCCATTGGAGGCTACTCTTGGAGGGGAGCAAAAACACTCTCATTTGAAGAAGAAGAAGAAGAAGAAGAACACTAGTCTTAGAGTTTTTAGAGTTTTTTAGGGATTTTTTGAGTGAACTTGTTGAAGACATTTGCAAGGATTTGTAAGGAACAATTTGGACCTTCTTTTGAAGGGTTGTAAGTCTTTCTTAAACATATATTCAGCTTGGTTTACTTTTGTTTACTTGTTTCTCTTCTCTTTCATTAGATTTTCTTGCTATGGAAGCCATGAATGTTTGCTTGTTGAGTTTGAATGTTGAAATGCTTGTTGTTGGCTAAATAGTAGTGATTCTAGGGTAACGGAATGATGGTTATGACTTGGACTATGATAGAATAGACTTAAATGTATCCTTAGATGATTTGCTTGCTCAAACCTACCCTCTATTAGAAATCACGGTCAGTTCCTCAATAACCATGCCCGTGGTTTAGTATGAACAGCCCGTGATTTTCTCTCTCGTGCTTGTATTGATAAATCTGAATGTTAGGATGTTAGTTTGTTTGAATCCTAGTGTTTGTTAAGCATAATCTAGCCTAGGGTGACCTAATGCTAGCAAAATAAGTGAGGAAAGAGACCTACCCGGTGATTTCCGACCTTAAGTACCAATGATGACGAACTCTAGGTAGTAGTGAGCCTCATAAGCCGCTATTGGACTGAGTGTGCTAGGATTGATATTTAGGACTTGCCTTCCCGAGACTTACCCAGTAAGGAGAGGTTAGACCCCTAGATAGCAATCCGGTTCGTGTAATTTCCCAACCTTAGGCTCCTAGAGACTTACCCGGTGATAGGACCTTAGTTGCGGGATTAGTGGATCATGAGACCTACCCGGTGATTGACCCCATCTGAGAAACATTCCTTCCCAACTTACCATAGCTAGTCCAAGGTTGATTAGAAGCTTGAGTTCAAAGCCATAACCGGAATTCCTAACCCCTAGAATCCGCTTTTCTCTCTTTGATCACATATCTCGTGTTGGTATTGCTTGTTTGTGTTGCTAGCTAGATTTGTTAGTTTGTTTTATAATCTTGTATCAATTGTGAACTTGTTTGATCACCACAAAACCAACCCAAAAACATTATGATTTTCATTTCTTTATACCTTTCTCTTTTCTTAGATTAGATTTGCATTATCCGTAATCACCTATTTGATTCGATTTCACCTTAGTCTTTGTGTTCGACATCGGAATACTATCCTTGCTACAAAATGACTCATACACTGTGGGTTCGCTAGGAGTTAGCAAACTGCAAATGCTCATCAGGGAATGAATCATCAATGGGTAGATCGTCCTTCTCGAGCGGGATAGGTGGTAGTCGGCTGAGGTGATCCGCCACAGAATTCTCGGAACCCTTCTTATCGCGAATCTCTAAGTCAAACTCTTGAAGCAAGAGAATCTAACAAATAAGGCGCGGTTTTGCATCTTTCTTAGCTAGCAAGTATCGAATAGCAGCATGATCAGTATAAACGATAACTTTCGCTCCCACTAAGTAAGAGCAAAACTTCTCAAATGCATAAACAAGTGCAAAGAGCTCCTTCTCGGTGGTGGCGTAGTTCAGTTGAGCTTCATCTAGCATCTTGCTAGCATAATAATTGGCATTGGTCCGGCCATCCTTCTTCTGTCCAAGTACCGCTCCTAAAGCCACATCGCTAGCATCACACATGATCTCAAAGGGCAAGGTCCAATCAGAAGGTTGAATGAGGGGAGCGGTGATCAATGCTTCCTTTATCCTATAAAAAGCGTCCAGGAATTCCTGCGAAAACTCAAAAATATTATCCTTATTCAAAAGATTAGTAAGCGGTTTAGAGATTTTAGAGAAATCATTGATGAACATCCTGTAAAAACCTTCATGTCCTAGAAAATCCGCACACCTTTAACGGAACAAGGTGGAGGAAGTTTCTCAATATTCTCGATCTTAGCTCGATCGACCTCTATTCCTCGGTTGGAAACTAGGTGTCCTAGAACAATCCCTTAGCTAACCATGAAGTGACATTTCTCCCAATTCAAAACGAGATTAGTGTCTTCACAACGTTGTAACACTACAAAAAGGTTAGCCAAACAGTTATCAAAAGAGGAACCATATACCGAAAAATCATCCATGAATACCTCTATGATCTCCTCAATATACTCGGAGAATATAGTCACCATACAACGCTAAAAAGTAGCGAGTGTGTTACACAATCCGAATGGCATCCTCCGATAAGTGAATGTCCCCAATGAACAAGTGAAAGTGGTCTTCTCTTGATCATCTGGATGGATAGGAATCTGAAATAAACCATTATAACCATCTAGATAGCAAAAATGGGAATGTTGTGCTAACCGTTCAAGCATTTGATCAATGAATGGAAGAGGAAAATGGTCCTTTCTCGATGCCAAATTCAACTTCCTATAGTCAATGCACATCCTCCAGCCTGTAACGGTCCTTGTGGGAATCAACTCGTTGTTCTTGTTGGTTACAACAATCATCCCACCCTTCTTGGGAACTACATGCACCGGACTCACCCATTTGTTATCCGATATGGGAAATATGATACCTGCATCAAGCAACTTAAGAATCTCTTTCTTCACAACCTCTTTCATGATCGGATTTAACCGTCTTTGAGGTTCCCGTGAAGTCTTATGATCATCTTCCATTAGTATCTTATGCATACAAAGAGAAGGCTTAATACCAACAAGATCATCAATAGTATAACCCAAAGCCTTTCTATGTTTTCTCAACACATGCATCAACTTAGATAACTCATCTTCAGAAAGAGTAGCACTAACAATGACAGGATATGTAGAATCCGGACCAAGGAAAGCGTACCTTAAGTGAGTTAGGAGTGGTTTAAGCTCAAAGATAGGAGGTGCTTTAAGAGGTGGATCCGTACCTCCTTCCTCATGAGAAACTCGGTTAAGGCATCTAGGGTTAGGCCAAGGTGGCGAACCGAGGTGATCTTCAATTGACACCATCTCGCTTGCTTTAGGAATTGTCTTGACCGTGGACCGAGGTGATGGACCGAGGTAATCTCCAAAGAAGGTCACCTCGCTTTCTCCTGAAACCATTTCGGTCGAGGTACTAGAAGGGTGACCAAAACTTAATTTGCTTTTTGTCTCCTGAATGAGTTTGTCGAATCCAGCTTCTGGATCCACTTCCAATGCTTCCAAGCTACGTACATCTGCATCACGTAAAACATCTACACCTTGCTCCATCATACTAAAAATCAAAACTTTCTCAAGAGGGTCTTTAATTAAGATAGAGCTCACCAATTCTCGAGAGTCTTCTTCATCACAGATGTTGAAGATGTCATCCTATAAGGGTTATCCTTTCATTGTGGCTAAGAGTGCAAAATCCACATGATCTTCACCAATATTGAATGATAACTTTGCGTTCTTACAATCAATGTTGCAACCCGATGTTACAAGAAATGGTCTTCCAAGAATGATGGGAATAGGATAATCTGCATGAATGTCCAACACAACAAAGTCTATAGGTGTGTAGAAATTACCTAGCTTGACAGGAACGTCTTCTAAGATTCCAACGGGACAAGTAATAGAATGATCCGTCATGTATAAATTCATATTCACGGGCTTGGGATCTCCAAGACCGATCTTCTCGCAAAGTGATAGAGGAACGATGCTCACACTAGCTCCTAGATCACAAAGTGCATCATAAGTCACATCCCCAACATCGATGGGAATGCAAAATGAACCGGGATCTCTTAGCTTTGGTGGCATGTTCTCATTCATGATTTGAATGAGCTCCGAAGATCTAGAGGTCATCCGCACTTCTCCAAAGTCTTCCAGCTTTATTTTCCTTGACAATATCTCTTTCAGAAACTTCCCATAGGCGGGCATACCTAAGCTCACATCAATGAAAGGGATGTTAATATGTAGCTTATTCATAAGGTCAAGACACTTACCAAAGTTTTTGTCTAGATGTGCTCGTGCCCTAGACTGAGGGAACGGGAGTGGAGGTTTATAAGCAGGTAGTGGAACATAGACATCAGACTTGTCTTTCGCTTTCTGGGGCTCCATCTCAGTTGGCACCTCGACCGAGGTGTTCTTCGTCTGATCGTGGTCCGACCGAGGTATTGTATCAGTTGTCTTCAATCCACTTCGTGTGGTGATTGTCATGACCTGCCCCTTTGGGTTGTTCTCCGTCCTTCCTGGGAGTTTACCCGGAACTCTTGGTGCTTCATTAGCTTTGTTAAAAACTTGATGTTCTAAGGCCTTTTGTTCCTTCAAAAATGTGTTCATAGAGTTCTCCATAGCATTGAGCTTGGTCATTATAGCTTCCAATACAGCATCCGTCTTTTCCTTAGGCTGTTGGGATGAGCTTGATGACAGCTCTTGACTCTTTAATGGAATAGAAGAAGAAGATTGTGGATTTAGAGCATTTTCAGAATGAGAATAAGGGTTACCGGAATTTTGTTGATTTGATCTCCAATTATTGTTGAAATTTCTGTTGTTGTTGTCGTTGTTGTTGTTGTTGTAATTGTTATCCTCGACCCTTGATAGTTTCCTCTTCCCAAGTATCCAACATCTTGCTCCTTGGATGCTACTTTAGTTTGAGCTAATAAAAGTTCCTTCAAAGCCTTGCCTTTATTGTTGAGCGTAGTGAGTTGAGCAATGCTTGAATTAGTAAGATTCAGATCCGGAAATCCAACTAGTTTTGCTCCATCCTCAACCCTTTGATGGGAGTACTTCTCTATGTGTAAAGCTTGCTTCTCAACAAACTCCCAAGCTTCATCAACCGGTGTATCCATAAAAGTGTCAACAGAAAGTGAATGGAGTTTGAATTGAGTTTCCTTATTTAAACCCTTGAAGTAGATCTCTAGCAACTCAATCTTTGGAATCCCAAGGTGAGGGCAATCCAACAAAAGGTCCTTGAACCTTTCCCATGACTTGAACAAACTTTCTCTATCCTTCATAACAAAAGCATTAATCTTACCCCTTATCCCCGCGATTTTGGAAGGGGGAAAGAACTTAGTGACAAACTCCGTAGTCATCTCTTCCCATGTTTTAACTCTTCCAGCTGGAAGAGATTGATACCATGTAAGAGCCTTGTCTATCAAAGAGAAGTAGAAAGGCCTCAGCTTGTAGTTGTTGTTCTCCACTCTTAATGGTCTCAAAGTCTCCATAAAAATCTCATGGTTTTGCAAGTGTTGATGTGGAGATTCTCTTTCCATGCCTCCAAATTGACATTGTCGAATCATTGTGAGGACTTGAGGTCGAAGCTCGTAGTCATGCTCAGCTGGATCTCCTAGATTAAATCCGGGACGCCGCACTTGTTGATTCGGGTCCATCCTTTGACCTAGGGTTTGCGGTTCTCCAGCGAATAAGTTACCTCGGTCAACCCTATCCGGCAACCGAGGTGGCGGTGGAAGTATCTCGGCCGGTGCAGGTAGGTCATGATTCTACCTCGGTCCGACAACTGGGTTCGGTCAAGGTAGAATATGAGCTTGCAGTTCGGCCATTTTGGCTCGGATCTCTTACGTTCTTGCACGAGCTTCCTCCCTTTCTCTTTGTAAAGCTTCGTTACTCAGCCAAAGTTGTTCTAATGCATCTTTCAATTCGGCTTCAAGATCTCGATTATCTTGTTCACTCATCTTAGCTTCTTTCAATCTTCTCTTGTATGTCTAGTCTGGTTAAGGATCATAAGGAATCATTTCTTTCCCAGCACGAGTCCTTCACATAAACCTATAGAAAAATCCTGCAAAATCACTCAAGTAAAGGGATTCGCAGCAACAAGGGCAACAACCCAAAAAGAAAACCAAATACCAGACTTGGTCTTGACCAAGTCCCCGGCAACGGTGCCAAAAATTGTTCACTCTCAAACGTGTGTAATCGTGAACGAAATAGTTTTAAATTTATAACCTAAAATATAAGCCTGACACAATATGTAAACCCATAGTGTACGGATCAATTGTAATAACGGAAAATGCTCCAGGGTCGAACACAAGGACTATGGTGAAATCAAGCACGGTAATAATTAGGTTGTCAATCAAAAGCAAGCAATAAAGCAAAGATAACAAAGATGATGTAATAATCAGACAAAGGAATGTAGATTCTAGAGGTCAAAGCATTCAATTATGGTTTTGATTTAAAATCTCAAAGGATAACGTGGACAATGTTGAGGTATGCAAGGGAAGGTATTTCTAAGGTGGGAATAGATCACCGAGTAAGTCTCACTACTCACTATCTGAAATCAAAGATCCTCTCACCGGGTAAGTCTCAAGGAACTAAGGAAAGGAACTATAATCTCAAACCAACATGCTACCCAAGGGAATAGAACTAACCTTTATTGGGTAAGTCTCAGGCTAACTCACAAAGGTAGGATGAAGGCACACTCAAACCCTAATGAAGGATAAACCTTTATTACCTAACACTCATCATCATAGGTATACAAGCAAAGGAATCACCGGGTAATTCTCATCCTAGGCTTGCGTATGGACAAGGAAAGGTACAACAAGGATAGGATTTGGCAAACTAAAACCTAAACTCAAGTTTGGATCAGATTTGGTTCACGCCTCGCTCATTTCATATCAACCTCGGTCGAGATGTTCTATGAACCAACCGAGGTGAGGTTCAACTAAGGTTTCGACTCGAGCTTTCAAGGTCCACTAAGGTAAAGGCTCATTCTTTCATCGTCTTTTCCACAACTTACAGCCAATCACCCTAGAATTGCAAGAGAATTTACCCAATAATCATCATGATAATAACAATCAAATATATGAAGGATCAATAACCAAACAAGAAAATTTTAACACAAAGGTCTCAGTAATCACTCAATCAAACAAACAATCAATCCAAACAACCAGCAAACTGTGTTCCTCAATAACAAACGAAAAGACAACAATCAAGGTTCCTAAGAAAACCTTACAACTTCCTTCAAAAATCCTTCAACTTTCACCTCCAAGCTATCTTCCTTCAACTTCCTTCCTTCCTTGGAATATCTTCAATCTTACAAACTAATCACTTAACTAGTCCTCCCTCCATCCAGAAAATCTTCTAATTTCTAGGAAAATCACTTGCCAAAAACAAAAAGATCTCATGGGCCATGGTCCGTGCGTCTCGATCCAGGCCCAGCAATTCATCTCGGTCGAGGTGATATTGGTGTCAATCGAGATGAACCTCAGCTACGTGCAAATCTCTCAAAACTAGTCCAATATTAAACTTCTGTCCAACTTCCATGGTTCCTATGCTTTCCTTGTAGCTCCTCAATGTTCCAAAATGTAGCTCCAATGACTCCTTTAATCCCTTGGCTCAATATCGCTCCAAAACGTGCCATTTTCCCTATAATTACCACAAAACTAGGTGTAGACCTCGATTCTTGCAAATGTAAATAAAACGACATAATCATTAAGAACATACATCCATGCATGCAGATTTAAAAACATAAAACGTCCAAACAATTCCCAAAATATAGACTATAATGCATGCTATCATAGGGCATGTTGACTAAACTCTAGAGTCTATCAGATGTCCAAAGGATAGACGGATAGAGTTAGTATAGACTCTATTCCGGGATCTGGCTCATCAGTGGTGGAGGACCATGCGAGGTCGAGCCACTAGTTATGATCAGATGAGGAATATGGTTAGGGAGCATTTCTGCCCTACCTCGTTGAGGAGGGAGAAACTACAGGACTTTGTGGAGGCGGGCTTTGAGGATGTGCCGATAGCAGATGACATCAGCCACTTCCAGAAAAAGCTGACATTACTGGGTTTAGCTGCATTTTGAGGATCAGCACGTGTATATGTTCTCTAGTCAATTGAGGGAGAGTACACGTTCCTATATGGCAGGATTCCATTGTGAGTCCTTGATAGATTATCAAGACCGGACCTCAACTTATGAGCGTGAGCGAGCCAGTTAGAGGAAGACTTCTCAAACGGGGCGGTTTGAGAAGAGACAGAGGACTGGATATACCAGTGGCGTTGGTAGAGCTTCAGGTTTTGGGCAAAGTCAAAGACGCCAAAGTTACCCCTCATTTGCACTGACTGCAAAGAAGGGACGACAATGCTTCAATTGTGGTGATCCTGGTCATCTACGAACAGAGTGTACGAGGCCGTTAGTAACTTGTTTCACCTGTGGTAGGCCAGGTCATAGAGATGCCTTCTATAGGTAGGGTAGAGTTGCATCACAACAGGGTTCTTCCCCTGCTAGTGAGATAGGAGGTGGGCAGAGGACACCTCAACAGTAGACACAAGGACAACAAAGAGTCCCAGATCGTCCTTCTACTCATGGATCTACTCCCGGGCCGAGTAAAGGTAAAGGTCATGGTGGGAGTACCGCTGACACTAGAGGAACTCAGGGTAGAGTTTTTGAGTTGAGGAGTGCAGAGGAGCCACTTGCACCGGTTGCTACAAGTACCATTTGATAGCATGTATTATAGTCTATATTTTGGGACTTGTTTAGACATTTTATCTTCAATAATCTGCATGTTTGGATGTATATTATGTGATTATATTGTCGTTTCATCTACCTTTACGGGAATCGAGGTCTACACCAAGTTTTGTTGTAATCGTATGTAAAATGGCACATTTTGGATCGAAATGGAGCTAAGGAGCAAAGGAGTGATATGAGCTACATTCTGGAGCTTAAAAGAGAAATCAAGGAGCAAGGAATTGACAAAGCAGGTTTACTTTGGACCAGATTTAAGAGATTTCACATTCAGCTGAGATTCACCTCGGTCAGCTACAGTGTCACCTCGACCGAGGTCATCTAGAAGAGTGTCCCGACCGAGGCGAACACCCTGGTGCGGCGAGATATATTTTATTTGGCTGAGATCTTTTATTTTCGGAAGGAAGATATCTTATATTTTTGGGCTGGATTTCTAGAAGGAAGATCATATATTTAGAAGATCTATTTTAGAGAAAAGATATATTTTATAGGAAATTATCTTTTTAAGATATTATTATCTTTGGAAGATAATTCTCCTATATAAATGGTTGGATTTTCCATAATTTAGCGATCTTCTACCATCTTTTGATCAACAATATTCTCCCAGCTGTAATTAGGAAGGAAGTTTGGAAGTTTGAAGGAAGTTTGAAGATTGAAGGAGGGCAGTTCATAGCTTTGTGATAGCTTTTAAGGGGATTTGTAAGATTTTCTTAGATTCCCTTTGGTTTGTTGTCTTTGTTGGATTTGTGATTCAAGGAATGCTGATTTGTTTAATATTTGATTCAGTTATTGAAGCCTTGTTCTTAAGGTTTTTGTGTTCAAATATTCATTCTTTCCCCATATATTTGATTATTGCTTTCATGATGATGAGTGGCTAATTTCCTTGTGCGATTCTAAGGTGATTGGCTGAAAGTTGTGGGGAAGACGATGATAGAATAATCTTAATCCCAGTAGGACCCGGAAAGTTCGAGTCTTTGACCTTAACCCTAGAACATCTCGTTCAGTCGATGAACATCTCGGCCGGGGTGGATCTTGAGTGACCGAGATAACCTTTTCTGATCCGTAACTGAGAGTTAAGTGTTAGAGTTTGCCAAATCCTATTCTTATTACACCTTTCCTGGTTCAATGCAAGCCTAGGATGAGACTTACCCGGTGATTCCTTTGTTTGTTTACCCAAGATCATAAGTGTAGGTAATAAAGGTTTATCCTTTATTGGGGTTTGAGTGTGCCTTCATTCAATCTTTGTGAGTTAGCCTGAGACTTACCCGGTAAAGGTTGATTATATTCCCTTAGTTGGTGTGTTGGTTTGAGATTATAATTCCTTTCCTTAGTACCTTGAGACTTACCCGGTAATAGGAGCTTTTGGTTTGGGATTAGTGAGTAGTGAGACTTTCCCGGTGATCTATTCCACTTTAGAAACACCTTCCCTTTGCAAAATCTCAGCTTTGTCCGCTTATCTTGAGATCTTGAGTTGGAACAACAACTAGATGCTTTAATCCCTAGAATTTGCATATTTCCTATAATTGACCTTATTATCATCTTTTTGATTGCTTTAATCGCTTTTGTGGTTATTAGTTGCATTGACAACCTATACTTGCTTTGTTTCACCTAAGTCCTTGAGATCGACATCCCGGAAGTCTTGCTTTTTACTATAATTGATCCGTACACTGCGGGTTCGCATCCTTGTTTTAAGCATATTTCTTGGGATATAAATTTAAAGTTTGCACACACCATTTGGAGCGAAAAAGTTTTTGGCGCCGTTGCCGGGGACTTGGTCTAGACCAAGCCGGTTGCGGTTGTCTTTTGGGGCGATTTCCCCTGTTGCTACTGACCACTCTACTTGAGTGACTTTCGCAGGTTCTTTTTCTTAGGTTTATGTGAAGAACCTGTGTTAGGAAGGAAATCGTTCCTTACGATCCCGAACCAGAAAAGACATACAAAAGACGCTTGATAGAAGCGAAAATGGCCAACCAAGACAATCGCGATCTTCAGGCCGAATTGAAGGAGACAATGGAACAGCTGCGCCTCAATAGGGAAGAACTGCAGCGCGAGAGGGATCAAACTCGCACCAGAACTGCAGAGATAGAAGCAGATGTGGCTGAGCTACAAGCCCAGATTCTGCATCGACCAGACCCTCGACAGAGACTGGACACATCTCCAGTTGCCGCGGCCGAGATACTTCCACCTCGGATGCCTGTCCGAGATGTTCTTTTTGTAGGTATACCACAGACCCTAGGGCAGAGGATGGACCCAAACCAACAAGTTAGACGTCCAGGAGTCAACCTAGGTGATCCAGCGGAGCATGATTACGAACTTCGGCCGCGAGTTCTAACCATGATCCGCCAATGCCAGTTTGGAGCTTTAGAGAGGGAGTCTCCGCATCAACATTTGCAAAACTATGAGATTTTGATGGAGACCTTAAGACCTTCAAGGCTGGAAAATGATAATTACAAGCTAAGGCCTTTTTACTTTTCTTTAAAGGATAGGGCGCTTACTTGGTATCAGTCTCTTCCTCCCGGAAAGATCAACACTTGGGAGGAGATGACGACGGAGTTCTTAACAAAATTCTTTCACCCCTCCAAAACTGCTGAAATAAGAGGGAAGATCAATGCATTCATCATGAAGGACAAGGAGAGTTTGTCCAAATCATGGGAGAGATTTAAGGATGTTTTTTTGGATTGCCGACATCATGGGATTCCAAAGATAGAGTTGATGGAGATATATTTCAAGGAATTGGATGGAGCTACCCAATTCAATCATCAACTACTATCCGCCGGCACATTAATGGACATGCCGATTGATGAAGCTTGGGAGTTCATTGAGAAACAAGCTTTATACATGGAGAAATACTCCCACCAAGGAGCTGAAAATGGAGTTAAGAGGGTTAATTTCCAGGAAGCTCCATCAAATGACAATCAACTCATCTCCCTCAAGAATGATGTGAAGCAATTAAAGGACCTTTTGGTTGCTCACACCAAGAAGGAGGAGGGAGGATATCAAGGGTCAAGGAACAACAATCATGGTTCCCAAAACAGCAATTATAACAACAATAGAGGCTCCAACAGCAACAATTGGAGATCCAACAATCAAAATTCGGGTAACCCTTACTCTAATTCCAATTTTAATAATTCTTTTAATCCCTCTTCTTCTTCTTCTACTCAATTGAAGAGTCGGGAGTCTGGATCAAGTTCTTCCCAGCCAGAGAAGAAAGATGCAGTGCTGGAGGCCATCTTGATCAAGCTCAATGCTATGGAGACGTTCATGACTTCATTTTCGAAGGCACAAAAAGCCTTAGAGCAACAATTCTTTAATAAGGCAAATGAAGCGCCAAGAGATCCAGGGAAGCTCCCAGCAAGGACAGAGAGCAACCCTAAAGGACAAATCATGGCAATAATGACGAGAAGTGGATTGAAAACTGCAGATCCAGTGCCTCGGTCGATGCCAGTGCAGACGAAGAACACCTCCGTCTAGGTACAGACAAGGAACACTTCGGTCGAGGTGCCACCAGAGGTGGAGTCCCAGAAAGCGACGGACAAAACTGAAGTTTATGTCCCACCTCTTGCATATAAACCACCACTTTCATTCCCTCGGTCAAGAATAAACTACATATTAACATCCCTTTCCTTGATGCTATTCTAGGGATGCCTGCCTATGGAGAAGTTCTTAAAAGAGATTCTATCAAGGAAGAGGAAACTGGAAGATTTTGGTAAAGTAAGGATGACATCTAAATCCTCGGAGCTAATTCAAATCATGAAGGAGAAGATGCCACCCAAGTTGAGATATCCCGGCTCATTTTGCATTCTCATTCAAGTTGGGGATGTAACTTGTGAGGCGTTGTGTGATCTAGGAGCCATCGTAAGCATCATCCCGTTAGAGCTATGTGTGAAGATCGGACTTGGAGAACCCAAGCCGGTGAAGATAAGGTTATACATGGCGGACCGCTCCATTACCCATCCCATAGGCATTTTGGAAGATGTTCCGGTTAAGTTAGGTAACTTCTACTTACCTATAGACTTTGTTGTACTTGATATACCCGCAGATTATCCCGATCCTATCTTTCTCGGGAGACCATTTCTAACAACTTCAGGTTGCAATGTGGATTGTAAGAACGCCATGTTGAAATTCAACATTGGCGGAGATCAAGTGGAGTTTGCATTGCTTGCTGCAATGAAATGGGAGCCACTGGAGGATGATATCTTCAATATCTATGATGAAGAAGAATCGAGAGAATTGGTGAGCTCTATCCTTATTAATGATCCTCTTGAAAGAGTTATTAGTTTTAGCTTAATGGAGAAAGGTATAGATGCTTCTTGTGATGCAGATATACGGAGCTTAAAAGCACTGGAAGAAGATCCACGAGCTAAGATTGAAAGACTAATCCAGGAGAAGAGAATCTCCAATTTCGGTCCCAATTCCAGTATCTCGACCGAGGCACTTTCTGGACCAAGCGAGGTGTTCTTATCTGAAGAACATCTCGGTCACCCACCTCGGGCACCGACCGAAACAGCAAGCGAGATGCCTTCAACTGAGAATAACAAACTTCTTACTCCCTTTTCTGAAACTCATTCACAGTTGGTGGAGCACTTTCTCCACCAAGCTTCTGATAATAAAGAACCTTGGTATGCTGACATTGTTAATTATCTTGTTTGCCAGGAAATACCGCCCGGATTGACGTACGCTCAAAGGAAGAAATTCTTTAAAGATGTACGCCACTACTACTGGGATGAACCTCTACTATTCAAGAGAGGTCCGGACGGGATGCTTCGAAGATGCATTCCCGAAGATGAAGTCACTAGTGTCATACGGCATTGCCACTCGCTTCCTTGTGGAGGACATACTAGCGCTCACAAAACATGCACTAAGGTATTACGTTCCGGTTTCTTTTGGCCCACATTATTTAAGGATGTGCAAACGTTTGTTGTTTCTTGTGATGTGTGTCAAAGAACAGGGAACTTATCTAGAAGGAACGAGATGCCACTCAATAACATCCAGGAGGTTGAGATTTTTGATGTATGGGGAGTTGATTTCATGGGACCTTTCCCATCATCTGGAGGAAACCTCTACATCCTCCTAGCTGTTGATTACGTCTCTAGATGGTTGGAAGTCATTGCCTCTCCCACTAATGACGTCATGATGGTTGTGAAGTTCTTCAATCGGACTATCTTTCCATGTTTTGGGATTCCACGTATCATTATCAGCGATGGAGGGACACATTTCATCAACCGGAAGTTTAAGGCACTTCTATCGAAGTATGGGGTAACCCACAAGGTAGCAACCCCTTATCACCCTCAAACTAGTGGACAGGTCGAGATCTCAAATAGAGAAATCAAGGCAATCTTGGAGAAGACCATTTCTAGGACGAGGAAGGATTGGTCCACGAAGTTGGACGACGCTCTTTGGGCTTACAGGACCGCATTCAAGACTCCCATTGGTACCACCCCTTATAAATTGGTATATGGGAAGTCTTGCCATCTGCCCGTTGAATTAGAACACTAGGCGTATTGGGCAATCAAATGGTTGAATTTCGATATCAAGGAAGCCGGTGAGAAGCGGCTATTGGACATCAATGAGCTAGAAGAGCTACGTTTGAACGCTTATGAGAATGCCAAGATCTACATGGAAAGGACAAAGAAATGGCATGACAAGCGTATCATTCCTAAGGAGTTCAAAGAAGGAGATTTTGTTCTACTCTTCAACTCCCGCCTTCGCCTCTTTCCAGGTAAGTTGAAATCTAGATGGACAGGACCTTACATTGTGAAACATGTTTTCCCTTATGGTACAGTTGAGATCTGGGGAGAAGCAAGTGGAAGCTTCAAGGTCAATGGTCATAGACTTAAGAAATACCAACCGGAAGTACAGGTTGAGGAGATTGCACCGCTATACCTTGTTTAGGGACGTCGTACGGTCTAGCTAGCGACCTTAAATCAAGCGCTTCTTGGGAGGCAACCCAAGGTATTGCTTTCTTTTCCCTTTTCTAGTCTAGCTTTAGATAGTTTGCTTTTGCTTTGCTTTGTTTTACTTTTGGCATCCTAGACAGAAACCATGTACTTTCTAAAGAAGGATTACAACTCAGGCGCAACACTGGAAGGACAGAAATTCGAGAAATTGAGAAGACGGAGGTTGACTGAGACACATCTCGGTTGTTGTCACAGCGCCTCGACCGAGATGATTCTTGAGCAACCGAAGCGACTAGGGCTGACAAAGATCCACATCAGTCCAGACACCTCGGTCCAGTCGGGACCACCTTGACCAAGGTGATGTCAGATCCAGCGAGGGGTATAAAGGGGAACAGTTTCTCTCTCTTTCTCTCCCATCTCTCTCTCGACCGCGGCGCTATAATCACCTCGTTTCCCCATTCTTCAATCGTTTTCTACAATTTTTGCTCCGATCTCGCAAGGAAAGGCTAGAGGATCAAACTGCAAGCAAAAAACTACAACAAAAACGCCTCCAATCGACTGAATCTGGGGTAAACGTTCGAAAACCCTAACTTTCCTATTCTCGTTGATTTCAGTCGAATTTGACTTTGGTTGCCATTGGTTTATGTTGAAAAAGGCTTAAGTACCCCATAGGAACAATCGGTAGTGATATTGGGGGAAAAGAACTGAAAATCAGATAGTAGAGATCGAGCAGTTTTTCATCTCGGTCCAGTAGAGTTGTGTCTCGGCCGAAGTGATTCTTGAGGCTGTCAGACCGACCGAGGTGACCTGTCAGCAGAAAAAAATGAGTTCTCGTTCTAATCGCCAGTTAGTTCTGAGGGATGCCCCCAGTGGTTCCTCACCTTCTTCTACATCCCGACCTTCTATTCCGGTGATTCACGAGCGTCATCGGGCTGACTTTGACCGCATATGCACGCGCCCCGTGATTGCACCGCGTTTCTTAGATATTTTTGCTTTTGACTGCCTCCATGTAGCTGATGATCTAAGGAGGATGGTTTCCATGGTAGGCTGGAGCAGTTCATGGAGACCTGGAGAGATATCTTTGGCTTCCCGACCCCTACAGCTCCCGACTTCCCTTCTCGATCCGTAGCTCGACAGTTTTGAGGGCAGATTGCCCATGTTGTAGAGCATGCTGGTAGGTGGAGACCTGGAGACTCCAGGAAGCGCATCATCTTCCACCTTGCTTTCCAACTAGCCAACCGGATCTTCAGTTAGACCCTTCTGGCGCGTACTGAGACGCCCCAGAAGATTAGACAGGGGGAGCTTCTGAGTCTTTTCTGTATGGTGACTGGGGGAGTGCCTGATTTTGGGACCATGCTAGCTGAGGATCTGCATCGGATCAAGGCTAAGGGGAAGGGAGATATCTGTTGTGGCGGCCTCGTGACTCATATAGCGACGGTCATGGATCTGGATCTGAGTACTTGTACGTTGGTGGCGGCTGCAAAGCTACTAGGACTTCAGGAGATGATCACGAGGAGGATTTTGGTTCCTCGTGGACTCACCACACCGTACGTGGTGATGCCTTGGGAGCAGACTGCACCTCAGGGTATCATGTGGTCGGCTCAATTCTAACTTTAAAATCCTCATCATTGGTCCACCGCTTGGATACCCTACATAGAGGATGCTAGAGACGCTGCAACAACTTAGGTACAGGAGGAGGAGGATGAGGATGATGATGGCGGTGCTGCCATGGAGACAGAGAGAGATACGGCCGGCCCCAGTGTGCCAGTTATCGACTTAGACGACGAGGCGACAGAGGAGGAGGAGGTTGCAGCACCATCACGCCCTTCTAGGCGCAGAGTCCGCGGGTAGAGGGATCCCATAGCTCATCAACGGATTGACGAGCTGAAGGATCAGATGATCGACTCTTACGCCGCCTTGTCCTTGGACATGTTGGAGATGAGGGAGAGCCAGCACTACCAGTACCGGATGATGGAGATACAGTTCCAGCACACCATGGGTTATCCATTTGACGCATCTCAGTATCCCTTCGTCCCGTATCCATCACCACCACCAGCGGATCGGGATTAGAGCTTGCAAGGATTTCTTTTCTTTATTATTTATGCAGCTCAGCTTATGTCCGGTGAGTACTCCGTTTTTAGACTTATTTTGACCCCTTGGGACAATGTGTCCCAAGTATGGGGTAATTGGATGTATTTTATTTGACATTATGTGTATGACTTGTATGACTTTCTATTTATGATCTTTCTTATGCTCTATGTGTTTATCTGAGACTACATGCATGCATACAGGTTATTTGATTGAGAAAAACGTTAAAAAACTAGTTAAGAAAAAAATTTTATGACCTCGACCAGGATGATTCTAGCCAAACAAGGTCAAGTACCTTGTTTGACTTAAAACATCTCGACCGAGGCGGTTTAACTGAAAGAGTTTTCGAAACAATTTTTTTGCTTCCTTTCTGGATATGACCTCAGTGATGATTTCGTTTGCAGATTGGTTTTGAAATCTTTATATGTTTGAAAGGTTTTATGATATGTTTAAGTTGCTAAATGCTTTGTTTGAAATTTTTAGCATGTTTAATACTTTATTTTTATCAAAATTATGTTGAATTTGAAGGTTGACACCACATGATGAGTTCTATCACTTTCTTCCTAGGATGATTGAGGCAATTCATTCTCCTCTCTTCTTCTTCTTGATCATGCTTTAGCCCCTCATATACATATTTGCCTCCCTTTACTTATCCGGGAATTTGGAAGCAAGCAAGTGAAAAGCAAGTGAAAGAAAAGTTGAGATGTTGGCTGGAAATTTAGAAAGAAACAAATAGGTTTGGGGAAGTCAATCATGATGATGAGTAACTCGGCACCATTCACATAGCCGGGTTTTTGTGTCTTGCCAAAGTCGGATTGAGCGATATTCCTAACGGGTCATGGTATGTGCATTAAGGGTTTGAGGCATCTCGAGAAATTGATGATTGCTGATCTCCTAGGATTCGGTTATTGTGCACCTCTGTACATGCATCCCAAAAAGTAAAAAGTAAATAAGCAAAGCTTATTGGTGGAAGATGTTGAATGTTCAAAGCAAGTGAAGTAAAGATCCTTTTCCCGGATTCTAGCACCACATTCCCTATATACATCCCACCCTCACATGTTTCTTGACCTTCTCTTGAAAAGCCCTTGAGAACTCGAGCTTGTTGATTGACTTGGTGGTTTAAACTGGATTATACATGATTAATTTCGATAATTATGATTTATTATGCATTCTATGATTTTATGCAAAGATGAACAACTTTCCTATATTTCTAAAATGTTTTGATCATATTTTGATTTTTAAATGCCATGAAGCATTCTCTTAGAGTGATCTATTAGTGGAGCACACCACCAAAATGTTTTGAAATACTTTTCATTGATCTTTATGACTTATAATTCATTCTATCTTGTGCTTAACATTTGGAACTTGCTTGGGGACAAGCAAGGGACAAGTATGGGGTATTTTGATAGCATGTATTATAGTCTATATTTTGGGACTTGTTAAGACGTTTTATCTTCAATAATCTGCATGTTTGGATGTATATTATGTGATTATATTGTTGTTTCATCTACCTTTACGGGAATCGAGGTCTCACCAAGTTTTGTTGTAATCGTAGGTAAAATGGCACATTTTGGATCGAAATGGAGCTAAGGAGCAAAGGAGTCATAGGAGCTACATTCTGGAGCTTAAAAGAGAAATCAGGGAGCAAGGAATTAACAAAGAAGATTTACTTTGGACCAGATTTAAGAGATTTCACATTCAGTTGAGATTCACCTCGGTCAGCTACAGTGTCACCTCGACCGAGGTCATCTAGAGGAGCGTCCCGACCGAGGCGAACACCCTGGCGCGGCGAGATATATTTTATTTGGCTGAGATCTTTTATTTTCGGAAGGAAGATGTCTTATATTTTTGGGCTGAATTTCTGGAAGGAAGATCATATATTTAGAAGATCTATTTTAGAGAAAAGATATATTTTATAGGAAATTATCTTTTTAAGATATTATTATCCTTGGAAGATAATTCTCCTATATAAAGGGTTGGATTTTCCACAATTCAACGATTTTCTACCATCTTTTGATCAACAATATTCTCCCAGCTGCAGTTAGGAAGGAAGTTTGGAAGTTTGAAGGAAGGTTGAAGATTGAAGGAGGGAAGTTCATAGCTTTGTGATAGCTTTTAAGGGGATTTGTAAGATTTTCTTAGATTCCCTTTGGTTTGTTGTCTTTGTTGGATTTGTGATTCAATGAACGCTGATTTGTTTGATATTTGATTCAGTTATTGAATCCTTGTTCTTAAGATTTTTGTGTTCAAATATTCATTCTTTCCCCATATATTTGATTATTGTTTTCATGATGATGAGTGGCTAATTTCCTTGTGCGATTCTAGAGTGATTGGCTGAAAGTTGTGGGGAAGACGATTGATAACACGATTTATGACTTAGGATTAGGCACTCATCTAGATAGTTTATCTACTCATTCATGCATGGTTTAGCACTAGTTCACGACGTATGCACTCAATTCACGCATTTTCTCGAGATAGACGTCTACACGGACTTTTGCATTGCTTTGTAGGTATTTTGGGAGAATTGAGAGCTTAATCGATACATTCGAGGATCGTTCCTCGAGACAACACACCTTCAGACTCATTAGGATGCAAGCTAGAGGCTAAGGAAGACCAATGGGACCTTGTTGGTGCAAGTCATGCACCAAATCGTGACTCAATGATCCAAAGAAAGCTGAAGCACCAAAACCACGGTCACTGGCACTTCCACGGCCGTGGAAATGGACCGTGGTTTTTGCCAGACGGTTGTGACAGCTGTGCCACGATCTCTTGGCCGACCCTTGCAAAGTTGTGTATAAAAAGTGGTCCTGCAAGGCTGAGAAGGCAATCAATTTTCAGAATCAAAATCCACACTCTCCACCATACTCTCAACAAGAAGATTCTCTCAAGGGGAGCTTGGAAGGGAGCTACCATTGGAGAAGGAGAAAAGCTTTATTGGAGAAGAAGAGAAGAACACACCATTGCTAGTCTTTGATAAGTTTTGTAGTGAAGATTATCGGAATCGTTTTCTAGGGTTGTAAGAATCAATTGAACCTTATTTGAAGGGTTGTGAGTCTTTCTAATCTCATTTTCAGCTTGGTTTTATTTGCTTCACTTGTTCATCTCTTTCTCTTTATTATCTTACAAATGGAAGCCATGATTTTATGTTTGATGATTTCGATTGTGATGATGTATATTGTAGGCTAAATAGATGCGATTCTAGGGTAAGGAAAGGATGGTTATGGCTTGGACTATGATAGGATGGACTTAGATTTGCCTTTGGATGATTCATTTACTTGAACAAAGCCTCTGTTGGAGTCCACGGTTTGTTCTTGCCAGTCCACGGCCGTGGAAGTGGTAGAACAGCCCATGGTTTGTCTGATTCGTTTTGATCTGATGAGTCTAAGTTCTATAATGTTAAGAATGTTGAAACCCTAGTGTATGTTGAGTTAAATCTATCCTAGGGTGACCTAGTGTAACAACTAAGTGTTAGAAGAGATCTACCCGGTGATTCTTACTCTTAGATATCGAAGATGACAAACTCTAGGTAGTAGTGAGCCTCATAAGCCGCTATTGGACTGAGTGTGCTAGGATAGGTGTTTTAGACTTGCCTTTCCGAGACTTACCCGGTAAGGAGAGGTTAGATCCTTAGAATACCATCCGGTTTGTGTAGAATTCCATTCCTTAGGTTCTTTGAGACTTACCCGGTGATGAGACCTTGGGGACGGACTAGTGGACCATGAGACCTACCCGGTGATTGATCCCAATCTAGAAACACTCACTCCCAACATACTATAGTTAATCCAAGGAATGATTAGATAGCTTGAGTCCTATGCCATAACCAGAATTTCCAACCCCTAGAATCCGCTTTTCCCTCTTTGATCTCGTATCTCGAGTTTAGCTTGTTTGTTTGTGTTGATTTGTTAGCTTAGTTGATTGTTTATTTCGCATGATTTGTGATCCTTGATTGATAACCTAAAAACCCAACCAAAAACATTGAAATTTTCATTTCTTCATTTCTTTCTCTTTTCTTAAGCCTAGATCTTCACTAAACTTAATCACTAGTCGATTCAATCTCACCTCAGTCTTTGTGTTCGACCTCGGAATACTATCCCTACTACAAAACGTCCCCTACACTGCGGGTTCGCTAGGAGTTAGGAGAAATATATCGAGTTATAAATTTAAGGCTTATTGCGTGCACACAATCTTAGCGTAACAAGTTTTTGGCGCCGTTGTCGGGGACTAGGTCTAGATTGAGTCTTATTGTGATTGTTTATAGTGTAGGTCTTTCTTATTGCTTTTGATCTCTTTTTGGTTTGTGTCTTTGCTTTTCAGGACATCTCTTACTCTTTAGGTGTATGCGAAGATCTCGTGGCAAGGATTTAGCTCCATTCGATCCCGAACCGGAGAAAACCCTTAGATCTAGATCCAAGAGCATTAAAAGGGGGAAAGAGATGGCCGGAAGAGATCTCCAAGCTGAGTTGGATGAGGCTTTAGAGCAAATTAGGATAAGGGATGAAGCTTTGGAGAATGAAAGGAGACTTGCCAATGAGAGGCAAGAGGCAACTAGGAGGGAGATTGAAGAGATTAGGCAAGCTCTTGTGCACAGAGAGCGTAATCGTCAACAACCTCCTCCACCTCCACCACAACCGCAGCGGGCGGTTAATATCCGGGTTGTGCCCATTGCTATTGAAGAGCCACAAACGCTGGGGCAACGTATGGATCCGGCACAAAGAGCACACCGTCCGGGTGTGAACTTAGGAGATCTCGCAGCCCATGATTACGAGCTCCGCCCTCAAGTTCTACAAATGATCCGGCATACTCAATTTGGAGGGATGGAAGGAGAGTCTCCTCATCAACACTTGATGAACTATGAGATCTTGATGGAGACTCTTAGACCGCCTAGATTGGAGAACAACAACCATAAGCTTAGGGCTTTCTCCTTCTCTCTTAAGGACAAAGCCTTAGCTTGGTATCAATCTATTTCACAAGGGCGAGTGAGTACTTGGGAGGAGATGACAACCAAGTTTTTGACTAAGTTCTTCCCACCTTCCAAGACTACCGAGTTAAGAGGGAAGATCAATGCCTTCGTTATGAAGGCTAGAGAGAGTTTGTTCAAGTCTTGGGAGAGGTTCAAAGACCTTCTCCTAGATTGTCCACACCATGGTATACCGAAAATTGAGCTATTGGAAATCTACTTCAAAGGACTTGATGAAGATAGCCAATTCAAGCTCCAATCTCTTTCCGGTGGGACTTTCATGGAAAAGCATATGGATGAAGCTTGGGAGTTTGTAGAGAAACAAGCTTTAGTGATTGAGAAGTACTCCCATAGGAAGAGTGAAGGGAAAAAGGCGGGAGCATATGAGGTGAGTGAAGTCACCATGAGCAATTTCAAGCATGACGCCATCAACAACGAGCTAAAGTCTTTGAGGGAGTTGTGTGCTACAACTTTGAAGAACCAAGCAACTCCTCAAGTGCAAGTACAAGCAAACTTGTCTTCCAAGGAGGAAGATGTGATGTAGGGAAGGGGCAACTACAACAACTATCAAGGCCATAGGAACTTCAACAACAACCGGCAATTCAACAATTACCGGCCCAACCATAACCACCCCGGGTTTTCCTATTCTAACCCGGATGGAGCCTTGAACCCTCCCGTTTCCACAAGCACAACTCCACCACCAAAGGCTTCACAAGAACCTCCGCCCGGATTCACTCAACCCCCAAAGGATAGAACCGAGATGATGTTTGAGCAATTGCTTGGAAGGTTGAGTGGTCTTGAGAGCACGGTGACTTCAATTTCTAAGGCTCAAAAAGTTTTGGAAGCACAAGTGTTCCGAAAGGCGGGTGAAGCTCATAGAGATCCGGGAAAGCTTCCCGGAAGAACCGAGGACAACCCAAGAGGCCAAGTGTTGGCCATCACTACATGGAGCTGGTTGAGTATGAAGGATCCCTTGCCTAAGGAGAATATTAAGGGAAAGCAAGTAGTGGTTGAGGAAGAAACCTTGCAAGAAGATGGAGGCAAGAGCAAGGATGATGAGCCAACTTATGTGGCGCCACCTCCATACAAACCACCACTACCGTTCCCACAATCACGAGCAAGAGCTCGCTTGGACAAGCACTTTGGTAAATTCCTTGAACTTATGTCTAAATTGCATATTAACATTCCGTTCATGGATGTTAACTTAGGTATGCCGGCGTATGGCAAGTTCTTAAAGGAAATACTCTCCAACAAAAGGAAGTTGGAGGAGTACGGGGAAGTAAGGATGACTAAGAGGTCCTCGGAATTGATCCAAACAATGAAGGAGGAGATGCCCCCTAAGCTAAGAGATCCGGGATCTTTTTGTGTGCCAATCGGAGTGGGAGAAGTGAAGTATGAAGCCCTTTGTGATCTTGGAGCAAGTGTAAGCATCATACCGCTTGCACTTTGCAACAAGGTTGGGCTAGGAGAGCCAAAACCGGTCAAGATGACCCTCTACATGGCGGACCATTCTATCACTCACCCGGTTGGAATCTTGGAGGACATACCGGTGCAACTAGGAAAGCTCTATGTGCCGATTGATTTTGTTGTCTTGGACATCCCGGCGGACTATCCGGTTCCCATCATCCTAGGGAGACTTTTCCTAGCCACTTCCGGATGCTTGGTGGATTGTAAGAATGGAAGTCTCTCCTTCAACATTGGAGAAGAGAATATCAAATTCAAGCTGTCCACAATGATGAAAGGGCCAACCCTTGATGAAGATGTATTCAACATTTTCGAGCAAGAGGAGTCTAGGGAAGTTGTTAGCTCGATCTTGATCAAGGACCCCTTGGAGAAGGTTCTTAGCTTAAGTTTGATGGAGGAAGGTGTTGAGGAGGCTTGCAATGAAGAAATCAAGGCCTTAGAAGCATTAGAAAAGGAGACAAGAGCTGAATTTGAAGTTCACGAGAGCATGCTAAGTACCTGTAGGAACCACGGTCGTGGAGGGTATTCCACGGCCATGGAACTCTCTGGAGTGCTCCGAAGAGCAACCTTTGCAAGGTCCACGGCCGTGGATGTGCCAGGATCCGTGGAGTTGCCCGTGGTTTCCCCAGAAGCAGCCCTTGTTGATGATCAAGCTTCAAGGAGCCTTGGAGAGCCTTCATTTGCTTTGGATTCATCTCAACCAACGTTATTTGGATCGTCTCCGCTTGATAAAGGTCCTCCTAAACTTGAACTCAAACCCCTCCCCTCTCATTTGAAGTATGCTTTTCTTGGTGATAATTCTACATATCCTGTGATTATGAATGCATGCTTGAATGATGATGAACTTGCTAAGTTGTTGCATGAGCTAAGATTGCATAGGAAAGTCATTGGCTATACTATTGATGATTTAGTTGGCATAAAACCTTCTTTGTGCATGCATAAGATATTGATGGAAGATAACCATAAACCCTCTATTGAACATCAAAGAAGATTGAATCCTAAAATGAAAGAGATAGTCAAGAAAGAGATCATTAAGTTGCTAGATGCGGGAATCATCTACCCTATTTCGGATAGTAAGTGGGTTAGTCCCGTTCATGTAGTTCCTAAGAAGGGTGGGATGACCGTAGTGACTAATGAGAACAATGAACTAATCCCAACTAGGACGGTTACGGGATGGAGGATGTGTATTGACTATAGGAAATTGAACATGGCCTCTAGGAAAGATCACTTCCCCCTCCCTTTCATTGACCAAATGCTAGAAAGGTTAGCTCAACATTCTCACTTTTGCTACTTAGATGGCTATAGTGGATTCTTCCAAATCCCTATCCACCCCGATGACCAAGAGAAAACCACCTTTACATGTCCATGGGGTACTTTTGCATATAGGAGAATGCCATTTGGGTTGTGTAATGCACCCGCCACCTTTCAAAGGTGTATGATGGCCATCTTTTCGGAGTATATTGAAAACATCATGGAAGTATTTATGGATGATTTTTCTATTTATGGATCTTCCTTTGATAATTGCTTAGCTAACTTGTCTTTAGCGCTTAAGAGATGTGAGGAGACAAATATTGTCTTGAATTGGGAAAAATGCCACTTCATGGTAAGTGAAGGTATTGTGTTGGGACACTTGGTGTCCAACCGTGGCATTGAGGTTGATAGGGCCAAGATTGAAACGATAGAGAAGTTTCCACCACCTACCTCGGTGAAAGGGGTAAGGAGTTTCTTAGGGCATGCCGGTTTTTACCGGAGATTTATTAAAGACTTCTCTAAGATTTCTAAGCCTCTTACTAACCTACTAATGAAAGATGTCGAGTTTGTTTTCTCCAAGGATTACCTTGAGGCTTTTTGTAGGTTGAAGAACGCTCTGATCTCCGCACCTATCATGTAACCTCCGGATTAGAGTTTACCGTTTGAGATCATGTGTGATGCGAGCGATGTAGCCGTTGGGGCAGTTTTGGGGCAAAGGAAAGATGGGCGCACACATGCCATTTATTATGCTATCAAGACGCTAGATGATGCCCAACTCAATTATGCTACCACCGAGAAGGAGTTGCTAGCGGTTGTGTATGCATTTGAGAAGTTCCGCTCATATCTTATTGGAGCGAAGGTCATTGTGTATACGGATCATGCTGCGATCTGTTATCTACTTACCAAGAAGGATTCCAAGCCTAGGTTGATTCGGTGGATCCTTCTTCTTCAAGAATTTGATTTGGAAATCCGGGACAAGAAGGGGTCCGAAAATTCTGTGGCGGATCACCTTAGTAGACTCCCACCGTTAGAGCTTGAAAAAGATGACATCCCGATTGATGACTCATTCCGGGATGAGCAATTGCAAATGGTGGAGGAGTTAGAGCTGCTACGCCTCAGCAGGGAAGAACTAAGGTAAGAGAAGGAAGAAACTCGCACCAAGGCTGAAGCAATCGAAGCAGAAATGGCGGTCATACGAGACCAGATTCTACTTCGACCGAGGGAAGACCCAGTTCCCGATGCTGGACCGAGGCAAGTCCCAGTTGCTGACCCTCGACCGAGGCAGGTCCCAGCACCTAACGCCCCGGCCGAGATACTTCCACCTCGGATGCCAATCCGAAACATTCTTCTTGTAGGAATCCCACAAATCCTAGGTCAAAGGATGGACCCCAATCAACAACTGAGGCGTCCAGGAGTTAACCTAGGAGATCCAACGGACCATGACTATGAACTTTGACCGCAAGTTCTATCCATAATTCGCCAATGCCAATTCGGAGGGATGGAGAAGGAATCACCACATCAACATCTTCAAAACTATGAGATCTTGATGGAAACCTTGAGACCTTCAAGGATTGAAAATAACAACTACAAGCTAAGACCTTTTTACTTTTCTTTAAAAGATAGAGCTCTTACTTGGTATCAATCTCTTCCTCCAGGAAAAATCAGCACCTAGGAGGAGATGACAACGGAGTTCTTGACCAAATTCTTTCCCCCCTCAAAGACCGCTGAAATGAGAGGGAAGATCAACGCTTTCATTATGAAGGACAAGGAGAGCTTGTCCAAGTCATGGGAGTGGTTCAAGGACATTCTTTTAGATTGCCCACATCATGGGATTCCAAAGATAGAGTTATTGGAGATATACTTCAAGGGACTGGACGGAAGCACCCAGTTCAACCTCCAACTACTCTCCGCCGGTACCTTTATGGACATGGTGATTGACAAAGCTTGGGACTTCATCGAGAAGCAAGCTTTGCATATGGAGAAGTACACCCACCAAGGAGCTGAAGGTGGAGTTAAAAGGGTTAACTTCCAAGAAACTCAGCCCAACAACAATCAACTCACGTCCTTGAAGAATGACGTGAAGCAATTGAAGGAACTCTTGGTTGCTCAAACCAAGAAGGAAGAGCAAGGACAAAGGAACAACAACAACGAATACCGTAACAACAACAACGGTTCCCGGAACAACAATTACAACAACAATAGAGGATCCAATAGCAACAATTGGAGGGCGAACAACCAAAATTCGGGTAATCATTCAAACTCCAACTCTAACGATTCCTCTAACCCTTTCCTCTCTTCCCCTTCTTCTTCTTCTACTCCATTAAAAAGCCAGGGGCAAGGATCAAGTTCGTCCCAGCCGGAAAAGAAAGACGCAGTTCTGGAGGCTATCTTGATCAAGCTCAACGCTATGGAGAATTCTATGACTTCATTTTCGAAAGCCCAAAAGGCCTTTGAACAACAACTTGCAAGTAGGGCGAATGAAGCGCCAAGAGATCCAGGGAAGCTTCCAGCAAGGACGGAAAGCAACCCTAAGGGCCAGATCATGGCCATAACTACGAGGAGTGGACTGAAAACTTCAGATCCAGTGCCTCGGTCGGTGCCAGTACCGAAGAAGACCACCTCGGTCCAGGTGTAGTCGAAGAACACTTCGACCGAGATGCCAACCGAGGTGGAGCCACAGAAAGCGGAGGGGAAAACTGAAGTTTATGTTCCACCTCCCGCATACAAACCACCACTTCCATTCCCCCAGTCAAGGGCCAGAGCACATCTAGACAAGCACTTTGGTAAGTTCCTTGACTTGATGAATAAGCTGCATATTAACATTCCTTTCCTTGATGCTATTCTAGGAATGCCCGCCTATGGGAAGTTCTTGAAGGAGATCCTATCAAGGAAGAGGAAACTAGAAGACTTTGGTGAAGTTAGGATGACATCTAAATCCTCGGAGCTCATTCAAATCATGAAGGAGAAGATACCACCTAAATTGAGAGATCCCGGCTCATTTTGCATTCCCATTCAAGTTGGGGATGTCACTTGTGAAGCCCTTTGTGATCTAGGAGCCAGCGTGAGCATCATCCCGCTGGAGTTATGTGTGAAGATCGGACTTGGAGAGCCCAAGCCGGTCAAGATTCGACTATATATGGCGGATTGCTCCATCACCCATCCCGTGGGAATCTTGGAGGACGTTCCGGTCAAGTTAGGTAACTTCTATCTACCTATAGATTTTGTTGTACTTGACATTCCCGCAGATTATCCAGTTCCTATTATTCTCGGGAGGCCATTTCTAGCAACTTCGGGTTGCAACGTGGATTGCAAGAACGCCAAGTTGAAATTCAACATTGGTGGCGATGAGGTGGAATTCGCACTACTTGCAGCCATGAAAGGGGAGCAGCTAAGCGATGATATCTTCAACATCTACGATGAAGAAGAATAAAGAGAATTGGTGAGCTCTATCCTTACTAACGATCCACTCGAAAGAGTTATTAGCTTCAGTTTAATGGAGGAAGGTATGGATGCTTCTTGTGATGCAGATATACGGAGCTTAAAAGCACTAGAAGAGGTCCAGGAGCTAAAACTGAGAAGCTAACCCTGGAGACAAAGATCTCCAGTTTCGGTTCCAGTTGCAGTACCTCGACCGAGGCACTCTCTGGACTGAGCGAGGCGACTGAAGAACATCTCAGTCAATGCCTCTGCGCCTCGACCGAGGTCGACGGCGAGACGACTTCAACTGAGACTTTCGAAAGTCTAGTTTCTGGATCTACTCCACTGGAAGGAAGAAGCAAGGATCCCCCTCAGAAAGCACCCCCAGTTGTGGAGCTTAAACAACTCCCAAATCACTTGAGGTATGTCTTTCTTGGACCGGATTCCACTTATCCCATCATTGTTAGTGCTTCCCTTTCCGAAACTGAATTATCTAAACTAATGCATGTCCTGAGAAAGCATCAAAAGGCTTTGGGTTACACTATAGATGATCTCATTGGCATTAAGCCCTCTTTCTGCATGCATAGAATTCTAATGGAGGATGATCATAAGACTTCACGGGAACCTCAAAGACGGTTAAATCCGATCATGAAAGAGGTTGTGAAGAAGGAAATTCTTAAGTTGTTGGATGCAGGTATTATTTATCCTATCTCGGACAGCAAGTGGGTTAGCCCGGTGCATGTAGTCCCGAAGAAAGGCGGGATGACCATTGTGACGAATAAGAACAACGAGCTGATCCCAACTAGAACCGTTACGGGGTGGAGGGTTTGCATCGATTATAGGAAGCTGAACACGGCCACACTGAAGGACCATTTTCCACTTCCCTTCATTGATCAAATGCTCGAGCGGTTGGCCCAGCATTCACACTTTTGCTACTTAGACGGGTATAGTGGATTCTTCCAGATTCCTATCCATCCGGATGATCAGAAGAAGACCACTTTCACTTGTCCATGGGGGACATTTGCTTATAGGAGGATGCCATTTGGATTGTGCAATGCACCCGCTACCTTCCAGCGATGCATGATGGCTATCTTTTCCGAGTACATGGAGGTATTTATGGATGATTTTTCTGTATATGGTTCCTCTTTTGATGATTGCTTATCTAACCTTTCGCTAGTGCTTAAAAGATGTGAAGACACTAATCTCGTTTTGAATTGGGAGAAGTGTCATTTTATGGTTAGTGAAGGCATTGTGCTAGGGCACCTCGTTTCTAATCGAGGCATTGAGGTCGATCGCGCTAAGATCGAGACTATTGAGAAACTCTCTCCTCCTCTGTTAAAGGTGTGAGGAGTTTTCTCGGGCATGCAGGTTTCTACAGGAGATTCATCAAGGACTTCTCTAAGATTTCTAAACCTCTAACTAACCTCTTGAATAAAGATGTTGTTTTTGAGTTTTCGCAGGAGTGTCTTGATGCTTTTTACAGGATTAAGGAAGTGCTGATCTCTGCTCCCATTATCCAAACTCCTGATTGGACCTTGCCCTTTGAGATCATGTGCGATGCTAGGGATGTAGCCGTAGGAGCGGTGCTTGGACAGAAGAAGGATGGACGGACCACCGCCATTTACTATGCTAGCAAGACGCTAGATGTAGCACAACGCAACTACGCTACCACCGAGAAGGAATTATTTGCGGTTGTATATGCTTTCGAGAAGTTTCGTTCCTATTTAGTTGGAGCGGAAGTCATTGTCTACACCGACCATGCAGCCATTCGTTACTTGTTGGCTAAGAAAGATGCCAAGCCACGCCTTATTCGATGGATTATCTTGCTTCAAGAGTTTGATCTAGAGATCTAGAGATCCGCGATAAGAAGGGATCCGAAAATTCTGTTGCGGATCACCTCAGCCGGCTACCTGCATCTTCACGTGAGAAGGACGACCCGCCCATAGACGATTCATTCCCCGATGAGCACTTACACTTGTTGGAGCGTTTGATAGACTTACTTACTTCACCCCACGATGGAGGTGAAGTATGGGGTGAGGGCACCTCCCATCATATTTGAGAGACGCGTCATGGTCCAGCTAGCGACCTTAAACCAAGCGCTTCTTGGGAGGCAACCCAAGGTATTGCTATCTTTTCCCTTTTTCTAGTCTAGCTTAGATAGTTTTTGCTTTTGCTTTGCTTTATTTTGTTTTGGCATTCTAGACAGATAACAGGAGACATCTAAGGAAGGAGCATAACTGGAAGTACAGAAGATCGAGAAATTTGAGAAGACGAAGTTTGACTGAGGCACCTCGGTTGCTATCAAAGCACCTCGACCGAGATGATTCTTGAGCAACCGACGCAACTAGGGTTTTCTGAAGAACCACCTCGGTCCGTACCACCTCGGTCCAGTCAAGACCATCTCGACCGAGGTGACAGCAGTTCCAGAAAAGGGTATAAAAGGGGGATTTATTTTCTCTCTCTTCACTTTCATTCTCCCTCGACCGCGGCGACAGTTCACCTCGCTTCTCCGATTTCTTGCTCGTTTTCGACGATTTCTGTCTCCAAACTGCGATTGAAACTTAGAGGATCCCAGTGCAATATCGATCTGCAAGAGAATCGAACCGTTTCGGCCGAACGAGGTAAAAATAGAACCGAAACCCTACCTCGCTTTTTCGCTTCGATTTGGGCTTTAGTTGCCCTTGCATTTGTTGAGGAAAGGCTTAAGTACCCCATAGGAAGCAGTTGTAGTGATTTTGGGGGAAAAGAACTGAATTTTCTGAGGAAATCGAGATCCAGTTTTCCGCCTCGGTCCAGTCGAGCTGTGCCTCGGCCGAGGTGTTCTTGAGTGTTGTCAGTTGACCGAGGTGACCTGACAGTAGCTGAGTTGAAAATGAGTTCTGAGCGACGCCTCGCCCTTAGGGATAGATCCTCACCTTCCCCTTCTTCCTCTTCTTCCCGACCTTACCGCCTAGTGATCCATGAGCGACACCGGGTGGATTATGAGCGTATTTCTGGCCGTCCAGTGATTGCACCGCGCTTCCTGGACGTTTTTGCTTTTGATTGCCTCCAGGTAGACGGAGACCTTAGGAGGATGATTTCTACAGTTGGGCTGGATCAGTTTACTGAGATCCGAGCCCCAGCCTATTTGGAGCCGACCTTAGAGTTCGTTAGCTCCTTCACCTACCTTCCCACAGAGAGATTTGTGAAGTACCGGTTGATGAACCGGAACTTCATAGTTCCACTAGAGTACTGGCAAGAGATTTTTGGCTTTCCTGAGCCCACTGCTGTTGACTTCCCTTCCCGATCTGTAGCTAGGGAGTTTTGGGGACAGATTGCCCATATTATTGAGCACGCAGACAGATGGCGCCCTGGAGATTTCAGGGAGAAGGTCATCTTCCACCTAGCCTTTAGGTTAGCCTACCGGATCTTTAGCGAGACACTTTTGGCGCGTACTGAGACGCCCCAGAATATCCAACAGGGAGAACTTTTCAGTTTGTACTGGATGGTTACTAGGGGTATCCCGGACTTTGGCTTGATGTTGGCAGAGGATCTGCACAAGATCAAGGCCAAAGCGAAGGGAGACATTTGTTGCGGAGGGCTTGTCACCCACATAGCTAGTTATCAGGATATGGATCTCAGTGCTTGCACGATGGTGGCGGCTTCCAAGCCGCTTGGGCTGCAGGAGATGATCACTCGGAGGATTCTGGTTCCCTGAGGTCTAACTACGCCGTACGTAGCTATGCCGTGGGAGCTAACTGCGCCATAGGGGATCAGGTGGTCTGCCCAGTTTTCTGTTTATGACCCTCACTATTAGCAGACCGCTTGGGCTCCACTAATGGAGGATTACAGAGAGGCAGCAGCTGCCCCAGCGGAGGAGGAGGCTGATGATGAGGAGACAGTTGATGAGAGAGAGGGTGGAGTCCCGATGGATACAGGGACGGATACTGTTGGACCGAGTGCGCCTGTCATAGATCTGGACGATGACACTGAGGCTGAGCCTGCACCTGTTGCATCACCTGCTAGATCTTCTAGGCGTAGGACACGCCGTCATAGAGATCCAGAGGCTCATCGTCGGATCGATGATCTGACGGATCAGATGATAGACTCTTATGCTGCCCTTACTGTGGACATGCATGAGAGATTTGTTGCCCAGCACCGACAGATTGATAGCTGGACTCATCAGATGTTAGAGGGGCAGCACTATCAGCACAGGATGATGGAGATACAGTTCCAGTAGACTATGGGTTATCCATTTGACCCATCCCAGTATCCGTATGTGCCACCACCACCACCACCACCGGATCAGGATTATTGAGAGCTGCAGGATTTTTCTTTCTTATTTTTATACAGTTCAGCTTATTATCCGGTGAGTACTTTTATCCTTTAGACTTATTTTGACCCACTGGGATAGTGTGTCCCAAGTATGGGGTATTTGATGTATTATTTGACTTTGATGTATGACTCGATTGACCGGATATTGATATTTATGCTTCACTTTTGCATCTATATGTTTATCTGAGATTGCATGCATACTTACAGGTTATTTGATTGAGAAAAACGTCGAAACTGAAAGAAAACTGGTTTTAAAAAAAAAAAAATTTTGGACCTCGACCGGGGCAGTTCTGGCCGAACGAGGTGTTTCACCTCGGTTGACCTAAGAACACCTCGACCGAGGTGGGTTAACTGAGAGTTTTCGAAAACGATTTTTGTGTTACTTATCTGGATATGATCTCAGTGAAGATCTTGTTTACTGACTGGTTTTAAATTCTTTATGTGTTTGAAAGGTTTTATAATATGTTTAAGTTGCTAAATGCTTTGTTTGAAATTATTGGCATGTTTAATACTTTGTTTTTGTCCAAATTATGTTGAATTTGAAGGTTGACGCCACATTATGAGTTCTCTCACTTTCTTCCTGGGAAGACCAAGGCAATTCATTCTTCTCTCTTCTTCTTCTTGATCATGCTTAGCCCCTCATATACATTTTGCCTCCCTTTACCTATCCGGGAATTTGGAAGCAAGCGAAGTGGTGAAAGCAAGTTAAAGTTGAGAAGTGGGCTGGAAGTGAAAGTGTTAGAAAGTAATCTTAGGTTTGGGGAAGTCAATCATGAAGATGAGTAACTCGGCACCATTCACATAGCCGGGTGTTTGTGTCTTGCCAAAGTCGGATTGAGCGATATTCCTAACGGGTCATGGTATGTGCATCAAGGGTTTGATGCATCTCAAGAAATTGATGATTGCTGATTTCCTAGGCTTCGGTTATTGTGCACCTCTGTCCATGCATCCCAAAAAGTAAAGTAAAAGAAAAAGTGTGAAATAAGCAAAGCTTATTGGTGGAAGATGTTGCAAGTCAAAGTGAAAGTGAAGTTCATCCTTTTTCCGGATTCTAGCACCACATTACCTTACATACATCCCTACCCTACACGTTTCTTGACCTTTCTTTTGGGAAGCCCTTGAGACCTTAAGCTTGTTGATTGACTTAGTGGTTTAAACTGGATTATACATGATTAATTTTGATAATTATAACTTATTATGCATTCCATGATTTTATGCAAAGATGAACAACTTTTCTATATTTATAAAAAATTTTGATCATATTTTGATTTTAAATTCCATGAAGTATTCTCTTAGAGTGATCTATGATTGTAGCACACCATAAAATGTTTTTGAAGAACTTTTTCATTGATTTTCTTGACTTATAATCCATTCTATCTTGTCTTTTATATGAGGAACTTGCTTGGGGACAAGCAAGGGCTAAGTATGGGGTATTTTGATAGCATGAATTATAGTCTATATTTTGGGGTTTGTTTGGACGTTTTATCTTTCATAATCTGCATGTTTGTAGGTATATTATGTGATTATATTACCATTTCATCTACCTTTGCGGGAATCGAGGTCTACACCTAGTTTTGTTGTAATCGTAGGTAAAATGGCACGTTTTGCATCAAAAAGGAGCAAAGAAGCTATGAAGTCATTGGAGCTACATTCAGGAACATAAGGAACCATCCAGGAAGCATAGCCATGGATTAGAGATTCACCTTGGACCAGATTTGAGAGATTTCACATTCAGTTGTGACTCACCTCGGTTGACCACAGATTCACCTCGACCGAGGTGATCCAGAGAAGCCGACTCGACCGAGGCGAATACCTAGGACGCGGCGAGAATATTTTATTCTTGGCTGAGATCTTTTATCTTTGGAAAGAGATCTTATATTTTTGGGCTTGGCTCCTGGAAGGAAGAAGATATATTAGATCATATATTTTACCTATTTTTATGGGAAGAGATCTTTCTAAGATATCTTATCTTTGGAAAGTAATTTTCCTATAAAAAGGGTCGGATTTCCCACAAATTCGACACGCTGCATACATCCCGCTTACACCGCATACGCAGCAGCCATACTCCAGTTGGGAGATTTGAAGAACCTTTTTGAAGGTTGAAGAAGGAAGATTATAGCTTTTATAGCTTTTGAAGGGTTTAGTAAGATCATCTTAGATTCCCTTCCTTGTTGTCTTCCTTTGTTAAATTTATATCCAAGGAACGCTTTTGTTGTGATATTTGATTCAGTTATTGAAGTCTTTTCATTAAATTCTTCTTGTTCAAATATTCACCTTCTTCCCATATATTTGATTATTGCTTTCATGATGATGAGTGGCTAATCTCTTTGTGTGATTCTAGGGTGATTGGCTGAAGGTTGTGGAAAAAACAATGATAGAATAATCTTAGATTTCCAGTAGGACCCTGAAAGTTCGAGTCTTTAACCTTAACCCTAAGCATCTCGCTTAGTCGATGAACATCTAGGCCGGGGTGGAATTCTTCTGACCGAGGTGACTTAACTGATCCGAAACCGAGAGTTAAGTGTTAGAGTTTGCCAAATCCTATTCTTATTACACCTTTCCTAGTCAAATGCAAGCTCAGGATGAGACTTACCCGGTAATTCCTTAGTTTGTTTACCTAAGATCATAAGTGTAGGTAATAAAGGTTTATCCTTTATTGAGGTTTGAGTGTGCTTTCATCCCATCTTTGTGAGTTAGCCTGAGACTTACTCGGTAAAGGTTGATTCTATTCCCTTAGACGGTGTGTTAGTTTGAGGTTATAGTTCTTTATCTCGATTCCTTGAGACTTACCCGGTAACAGGAGTTACGGTTTAGGATTAGTGAGTAGTGAGACTTACCTGGTGATCTACTCCACTTTGGAAACACCTTCCCTATGCAAAAATCTCAGCTTTGTCCGCTTATCTATAGATCTTGAGTTAGAACCACAACTAGATGCTTTAATCCCTAGAATTGCATATTTCCTTTATTGACTTCTATATCATCTTTGATTGTTTTAATTGCTTTGTGGTTAGTATTTACATAAGCATACCGTGATCGGACTTTGTTTCACTAAGTCCCTGTGATCGACCCCTGGAATTCCTTGCTTTTTACTACGATTGACCCGTACACTGCGGGTTCGCATCCTTGTTTTAAGCTTACGTCTAGGGTTATAAATTTAAAGCTTGCACACACCGTTTGGAGCGAACAAGAAGAACACACCATTGCTAATCTTTGATAAGTTTTATAGTGAAGATTATCGGAATCGTTTTCTAGGGTTGTAAGAATCAATTGAACCTTCTTTGAAGGGTTGTGAGTCTTTCTAATCTCATTTTCAGCTTGGTTTTATTTGCTTCACTTGTTCATCTCTTTCTCTTCATTATGTTGCAAATGGAAGCCGTGATTTTATGTTTGATGATTTCGATTGTGATGATATATGTTGTAGGCTAAATAGATGCGATTCTAGGGTAAGGAAAGGATGGTTATGGCTTGGACTATGATAGGATGGACTTAGATTTGCCTTTGGATGATTCATTTACTTGAACAAAGCCTCTGTTGGAGTCCACGGTTTGTTCTTGCCAGTCCACGGCCGTGGAAGTGGTAGAACAGCCCGTGGTTTGTCTGATTCGTTTTGATCTGATGAGTCTAAGTTCTATAATGTTAATAATGTTGAAACCCTAGTGTTTGTTGAGTTAAATCTATCCTAGGGTGACCTAGTGTAACAACTAAGTGTTAGAAGAGACCTACCCGGTGATTCTTACTCTTAGATATCGAAGATGACAAACTCTAGGTAGTAGTGAGCCTCATAAGCCGCTATTGGACTGAGTGTGCTAGGATAGGTGTTTTAGACTTGCCTTTCCGAGACTTACCCGGTAAGGAGAGGTTAGATCCTTAGAATACCATCCGGTTTGTGTAGAATTTCATTCCTTAGGTTCTTTGAGACTTACCCGGTGATGAGACCTTGGGGACGGACTAGTGGGCCATGAGACCTACCCGGTGATTGATCCCAATCTAGAAACACTCACTCCCAACATACTATAGTTAATCCAAGGAATGATTAGATAGCTTGAGTCCTATGCCATAACCGGAATTTTCAACCCCTAGAATCCGCTTTTCCCTCTTTGATCTCGTATCTCGAGTTTAGCTTGTTTGCTTGTGTTGATTTGTTAGCTTAGTTGATTGTTTATTTCGCATGATTTGTGATCCTTGATTGATCACCTAAAAACCCAACCAAAAACATTGAAATTTTCATTTCTTCATTTCTTTCTCTTTTCTTAAGCCTAGATCTTCACAAAACTTAATCACTAGTCGATTCAATCTCACCTCAGTCTTTGTGTTCGACCTCGGAATACTATCCCTACTACAAAACGTCCCGTACACTGCGGGTTCGCTAGGAGTTAGGAGAAATATATCGAGTTATAAATTTAAGGCTTATTGCGTGCACACAATCTTAGCGTAACAAGTTTTTGGCGCCGTTGCCGGGGACTAGGTCTAGATTGAGTCTTATTGTGATTGTTTATAGTGTAGGTCTTTCTTGTTGCTTTTGATCTCTTTTTGGTTCGTGTCTTTGCTTTTCAGGACATCTCTTAGTCTTTAGGTGTATGCGAAGATCTCGTGGCAAGGATTTAGCTCCAATCGATCCCGAACCGGAGAAAGCCCTTAGACCTAGATCCAAGAGCATTAAAAAGGGGAAAGAGATGGCCGGAAGAGATCTCCAAGCTGAGTTGGATGAGGCTTTAGAGCAAATTAGGATAAGGGATGAAGCTTTGGAGAATGAAAGGAGACTTGCCAATGAGAGGCAAGAGGCAACTAGGAGGGAGATTGAAGAGATTAGGCAAGCTCTTGTGTAAAGAGAGCGTAATCGTCAACAACCTCATCCACCTCCACCACAACCGCAGCCGGCAGTTAATATCCGGGTTGTGCCCATTGCTATTGAAGAGCCACAAACGTTGGGGCAACGTATGGATCCGGCACAAAGAGCACACCGTCCGTGTGTGAACTTAGGAGATCCCGCAGCCCATGATTACGAGCTCCGCCCTCAAGTTCTACAAACGATCTGGCAGAGTCAATTTGGAGGGATGGAAGGAGAGTCTTCTCATCAACACTTGATGAACTATGAGATCTTGATGGAGACTCTTAGACCGCCTAGATTGGAGAACAACAACCATAAACTTAGGGCTTTCTCCTTCTCTCTTAAGGACAAAGCCTTAGCTTGGTATCAATCTATTTCACAAGGGCGAGTGAGTACTTGGGAGGAGATGACAACCGAGTTTTTGACTAAGTTCTTCCCACCTTCCAAGACTACCAAGTTAAGAGGGAAGATCAATGCCTTCGTTATGAAGGCTAGAGAGAGTTTGTTCAAGTCTTGGGAGAGGTTCAAAGACCTTCTCCTAGATTGTCCACACCATGGTATACCGAAAATTGAGCTATTGGAAATCTACTTCAAAGGACTTGATGAAGATAGCCAATTCAAGCTCCAATCTCTTTCCGGTGGGACTTTCATGGAAAAGCATGTGGATGAAGCTTGGGAGTTTGTAGAGAAACAAGCTTTAGTGATTGAGAAGTACTCCCATAGGAAGAGTGAAGGGAAAAAGGCGGGAGCATATGAGGTGAGTGAAGTCACCATGAGCAATTTCAAGCTTGACGCCATCAACAACGAGCTAAAGTCTTTGAAGGAGTTGTGTGCTACAACTTTGAAGAACCAAGCAACTCCTCAAGTGCAAGTGCAAGCAAACTTGTCTTCCAAGGAGGAAGATGTGAACTACATGGGAAGGGGCAACTACAACAACTATCAAGGCCCAAGGAACTTCAACAACAACCGGCAATTCAACAATTACCGGCCCAACCATAACCACCCCGGGTTTTCCTATTCTAACCCGGATGGAGCCTTGAACCCTCCCGTTTCCACAAGCACAACTCCACCACCAAAGGCTTCACAAGAACCTCCGCCCGGATTCACTCAACCCCCAAAGGATAGAACCGAGATGATGTTTGAGCAATTGCTTGGAAGGTTGAGTGGTCTTGAGAGCACGGTGACTTCAATTTCTAAGGCTCAAAAAGTTTTGGAAGCACAAGTGTTCCAAAAGTCGGGTGAAGCTCATAGAGATCCGAGAAAGCTTCCCGGAAGAACCGAGGACAACCCAAGAGGCCAAGTGTTGGCCATCACTACATGGAGCGGGTTGAGTATGAAGGATCCCTTGCCTAAGGAGAATATTAAGGGAAAGCAAGTAGTGGTTGAGGAAGAAACCTTGCAAGAAGATGGAGGCAAGAGCAAGGATGATGAGCCAACTTATGTGGCGCCACCTCCATACAAACCACCACTACCGTTCCCACAATCACAAGCAAGAGCTCGCTTGGACAAGCACTTTGGTAAATTCCTTGAACTTATGTCTAAATTGCATATTAACATTCCGTTCATGGATGCTATCTTAGGTATGCCGGCGTATGGCAAGTTCTTAAAGGAAATACTCTCCAACAAAAGGAAGTTGGAGGAGTACGGGGAAGTAAGGATGACTAAGAGGTCCTCGGAATTGATCCAAACAATGAAGGAGGAGATGCCCCCTAAGCTAAGAGATCCGGGATCTTTTTGTGTGCCAATCGGAGTGGGAGAAGTGAAGTATGAAGCCCTTTGTGATCTTGGAGCAAGTGTAAGCATCATACCGCTTGCACTTTGCAACAAGGTTGGGCTAGGAGAGCCAAAACCGGTCAAGATGACCCTCTACATGGCGGACCATTCTATCACTCACCCGGTTGGAATCTTGGAGGACATACCGGTGCAACTAGGAAAGTTCTATGTGCCGATTGATTTTGTTGTCTTGGACATCCCGGCGGACTATCCGGTTCCCATCATCCTAGGGAGACCTTTCCTAGCCACTTCTGGATGCTTGGTGGATTGTAAGAATGGAATTCTCTCCTTCAACATTGGAGAAGAGAATATCAAATTCAAGTTGTCCACAATGATGAAAGGGTCAACCCTTGATGAAGATGTATTCAACATTGTCGATCAAGAGGAGTCTAGGGAAGTTGTTAGCTCGATCTTGATCAAGGACCCCTTGGAGAAGGTTCTTAGCTTAAGTTTGATGGAGGAAGGTGTTGAGGAGGCTTGCAATGAAGAAATCAAGGCCTTGGAAGCATTAGAAAAGGAGACAAGAGCTGAATTTGAAGTTCACGAGAGCATGCTAAGTACCTGTAGGAACCACGGTCGTGGAGGGTGTTCCACGGCCGTGGAACTCTCTGGAGTGCTCCGAAGAGCAAGCTTTGCAAGGTCCACGGCTGTGGATGTGCCAGGATCCGTGGAGTTGCCCGTGGTTTCCCCAGAAGCAGCCCTTGTTGATGATCAAGCTTCAAGGAGCCTTGGAGAGCCTTCATTTGCTTTGGATTCATCTCAACCAACGTTATTTGGATCGTCTCTACTCGATAAAGGTCCTCCTAAACTTGAACTCAAACCCCTCCCCTCTCATTTGAAGTATGCTTTTCTTGGTGATAATTCTACATATCCTGTGATTGTGAATGCATGCTTGAATGATGATAAACTTGCTAAGTTGTTGCATGAGATAAGATTGCATAGGAAAGCCATTGGCTATACTATTGATGATTTAGTTGGCATAAAACCTTCTTTGTGCATGCATAAGATATTGATGGAAGATAACCATCAACCCTCTATTGAACATCAAAGAAGATTGAATCCTATAATGAAAGAGGTAGTCAAGAAAGAGATCATTAAGTTGCTAGATGCGGGAATCATCTACCCTATTTCGGATAGTAAGTGGGTTAGTCCCGTTCATGTAGTTCCTAAGAAGGGTGGGATGACCGTAGTGACTAATGAGAACAATGAACTAATCCCAACTAGGACGGTTACGGGATGGAGGATGTGTATTGACTATAGGAAATTGAACATGGCCTCTAGGAAAGATCACTTCCCCCTCCCTTTCATTGACCAAATGCTAGAAAGGTTAGCTCAACATTCTCACTTTTGCTACTTAGATGGCTATAGTGGATTCTTCCAAATCCCTATCCACCCCGATGACCAAGAGAAAACCACCTTTACATGTCCATGGGGTACTTTTGCATATAGGAGAATGCCATTTGGGTTGTGTAATGCACCCGCCACCTTTCAAAGGTGTATGATGGCCATCTTTTCGGAGTATATTGAAAACATCATGGAAGTATTTATGGATGATTTTTCTATTTATGGATCTTCCTTTGATAATTGCTTAGCTAACTTGTCTTTAGCGCTTAAGAGATGTGAGGAGACAAATATTGTCTTGAATTGGGAAAAATGCCACTTCATGGTAAGTGAAGGTATTGTGTTGGGACACTTGGTGTCCAACCGTGGCATTGAGGTTGATAGGGCCAAGATTGAAACGATAGAGAAGTTTCCACCACCTACCTCGGTGAAAGGGGTAAGGAGTTTCTTAGGGCATGCCGGTTTTTACCGGAGATTTATTAAAGACTTCTCTAAGATTTCTAAGCCTCTTACTAACCTACTAATGAAAGATGTCGAGTTTGTTTTCTCCAAGGATTACCTTGAGGCTTTTTGTAGGTTGAAGAACGCTCTGATCTCCGCACCTATCATGTAACCTCCGGATTAGAGTTTACCGTTTGAGATCATGTGTGATGCGAGCGATGTAGCCGTTGGGGCAGTTTTGGGGCAAAGGAAAGATGGGCGCACACATGCCATTTATTATGCTATCAAGACGCTAGATGATGCCCAACTCAATTATGCTACCACCGAGAAGGAGTTGCTAGCGGTTGTGTATGCATTTGAGAAGTTCCGCTCATATCTTATTGGAGCGAAGGTCATTGTGTATACGGATCATGCTGCGATCTGTTATCTACTTACCAAGAAGGATTCCAAGCCTAGGTTGATTCGGTGGATCCTTCTTCTTCAAGAATTTGATTTGGAAATCCGGGACAAGAAGGGGTCCGAAAATTCTGTGGCGGATCACCTTAGTAGACTCCCACCGTTAGAGCTTGAAAAAGATGACATCCCGATTGATGACTCATTCCGGGATGAGCAATTGCAAATGGTGGAGGAGTGCTTGTTCCAATTGTCTAGAGGAAGTGAGTCATGGTATGCCGACATTGTGAACTATCTTGTGTGTGAGGAAGTGCCTCCCGGTTTGTCATATGCCCAAAGGAAGAAGTTCTTCAAAGATGTGAGGCACTACTATTGGAGTGAACCACTTTTGTTTAAAAGAGGGCCGGATGGAGTGTTTAGAAGATGCATACCGGAGGACGAGGTGGAGAGTGTGATCCGCCATTGTCATTCCTTGCCATGTGGAGGGCATGCTAGCTCACACAAGACATGTGCGAAGGTGTTGCAATCGGGCTTCTTTTGGCCAAGTTTGTTCAAGGATGTGCAAAACTTTGTGGTAGCTTGTGATGCTTGCCAAAGGACGGGCAACATCTCAAGAAAGAATGAGATGCCCTTGAACAACATACAAGAGGTAGAGATATTTGATGTGTGGGGTGTGGACTTCATGGGACCATTCCCCTCCTCATGTGGCAACCTCTACATCCTATTGGCGGTTGACTATGTTTCAAGATGGGTGGAGGCAATCGCCTCTCTCACAAATGATGCCAAGGTGGTGGTGCGGTTCTTCAGCCGAGTGATCTTTCCTAGGTTTGGAACACCAAGGGTGATCATAAGTGATGGAGGGAAGCACTTCACTAATAGGAACTTTGAAGCACTTTTGGCTAAGTATGGGGTGACTCACAAGGTGGCAACACCTTACCATCCCCAAACTAGTGGCCAAGTGGAGATCTCCAACCGGGAGATAAAGGGAATTCTTGAGAAGACGGTCTCTAGAACGAGAAAGGATTGGGCTATGAAGCTCGATGATGCCTTGTGGGCATATAGAACCGCTTTCAAGACACCGATTGGCACCAGTCCTTACAAGTTAGTCTATGGCAAGTCTTGCCACCTTCCGGTAGAGATGGAGCATAGAGCTTATTGGACCATTAAGTGGCTAAATTTTGACCTCAAGGAGGCCGGTGAGAAGAGATTGCTTGATATGAATGCTCTTGAGGAGATCCGTTTGGATGCCTATGAAAATGCCCGGATCTACAAGGAGAGGACCAAACGTTGGCATGATAAGCGCCTCATCCCGAAGGAGTTGAGTGAAGGCGACCTTGTCCTTCTCTTCAATTCAAGGCTGCGGCTTTTCCCCGGAAAGCTGAAGTCGAGGTGGACCGGTCCCTATGTGGTGAAGAAGATCTTTCCCCATGGAGCGGTTGAGATAGGAGGGGAGCATTGTGGAGATTTCAAGGTGAATGGGTACCGGTTGAAGAAGTATATCCCGGGAGTTCCGGTGGATATGATTGCCCCAATTCACCTCGAGTGAGACGCCCCCGAGTTTGGTCAAGCTAATGACCTTAATGAAGCGCTTGATGGGAGGCAACCCATTGGTAACGTTTTCCCCTTTTCGTTTTTGTTTTTGTTTTGATTTTTCTGTTTTTGTGTGTTTGGTGCGCTTTGTGTGTATGCTAGAGTCTTGGTAGCATGGAAGCCTTGCATGGCATGTGAATGATGATGATGAATCCCTTATCAATTATGGGTGGAGCGGACGCGGAACTTGGACGGCTAGCAGTGCCTAGCGCGGGTCCCGACGCCTTGATGAACACTTAGAGCTCTCTACCATTGTTGATAGAATCATCCACCATCAATCCACTTGAGTAATCCCAAATACCGAAGCAAACCATATTTACATTGTGAGAACCCTCTTTCACTCTTCTTTACTTGAATGCCACATTGGGGACAATGTGTTTCTAAGTATGGGGTGGGGTTTGCATGATCCTTTGCATCACTAGCATCTAGGATAGTTTAATATTGTCACATGCTTCATCATGTCTTGCATTGTACATAGATATTTCGAAAATTCCAAAAAATCAGAAAATTTAAAAAAAATTTTAGTGCTTCTAAACTTGGGAATGACCCTTATGATAAAATTGTTGTGTAGATTGGCTATGGATGGCCTTATGTGTTAAATTGATGAAATGCATATGTGGACTTGAAGTACTTATTTTGAATCCCATGAATGCATTGTAATCATGATGTTTGTCTTGATTGGATGGAGTATTGAAAGTCGAAATTACATGCTAGTTCTTGCACATCATCTAGGAATTTCATCTTTCTCTACTTCTCATCTTGATCATGATGTTTGAGCACCTCAATTGATATAAATTTGACCTCTTTTGACCCATCCGGGAATAGGAGCATATTAGTGTGTTGAGTGTGTGAAAATCAAGTGTGGGGTGAAGATGTTGATTAAAGAATGTTATGAATGAAATGCTGAATTTGTTGTGAAAGTGTAGACAAAAACATAGGTTTGGGGACGTTGGTTTAAATGACGAGTAACTCGGCACCATTCACATAATCGGGTGTTTGTGTCTTGCCAAAGTCAAATAAACCAATAGTCCTAACGAGCTTTGGTATGTGTGCCCGGTGTGGATGCACCTCGAAAAATAGAAAAAACCCGAGGACGGCTAATCACCAAGGTTTCGGCTTTTGTACACCAATGCCATTGTCTCAAAAATAAGTGAAAGAAAAAGAAAAGAAAGAAAAGATGGAGAAAATATACACTTGTGGGAAGTTGATCAAGGACAAAATTGTGGAGTTAGTTCCATTCCCGGATTAGCATCACATAGCCTAGAAAAATCCCCACCTAATCACAACGTTTCTTGGCCTTTTATCTCACAAGCCTATGTGACCTATTTGCATGTGTGTAAGATTTAGTAATCTAGATTGGATATGCTCTTGATCATCTTGACTTCTTCATTTTTACGTTTCATGCATGCCTTCGAGTTAAGTACAATTGTCTTTCCGTGCCTTCATTTATTTGACACATAATTGCTTGTCCATTGCCATGAAACATGACTATGAAGGTGATCCAATATTAGAAGCACACATCCAAAAAGATTTTGTCGTTTTTCTGCATGCATAAATCATGTCATCTCTTAGTCTATAGTTGAGACTTGCTCGGGGACGAGCAAACCTTAAGTATGGGGTATTTTTGATAACACAATTTATGACTTAGGATTAGGCACTCATCTAGATAGTTTATCTACTCATTCATGCATGGTTTAGCACTAGTTCACGACGTATGCACTCCATTCACGCATTTTCTCGAGATAGACGCCTACGCGGACTTTTGCATTGCTTTGTAGGTATTTTGGGAGAATTGAGAGCTTAATCGATACATTCGAGGATCGTTCCTCGAGACAACACACCTTCGGACTCATTAGGATGCAAGCTAGAGGCTAAGGAAGACCAATGGGACCTTGTTGGTGCAAGCCATGCACCAAATCGTGACTCAATGATCCAAAGAAAGCTGAGGCACCAAAACCACGGTCACTGGCACTTCCACGGCCGTGGAAATGGACCGTGGTTTTTGCCAGACGGTTGTGACAGCTGTGCCACGATCTCATGGCCGACCCTTGCAAAGTTGTGTATAAAAAGTGGTCCTGCAAGGCTGAGAAGGCAATCAATTTTCAGAATCAAAATCCACACTCTCCACCATACTCTCAACAAGAAGATTCTCTCAAGGGGAGCTTGGAAGGGAGCTACCATTGGAGGAGGAGAAAAGTTCTATTGGAGAAGAAGAGAAGAACATACCATTGCTAGTCTTTGATAAGTTTTGTAGTGAAGATTATCGGAATCGTTTTCTAGGGTTGTAAGAATCAATTGAACCTTCTTTGAAGGGTTGTGAGTCTTTCTAATCTCATTTTCAGCTTGGTTTTATTTGCTTCACTTGTTCATCTCTTTCTCTTCATTATCTTGCAAATGGAAGCCATGATTTTATGTTTGATGATTTCGATTGTGATGATGTATGTTGTAGGCTAAATAGATGCGATTCTAGGGTAAGGAAAGGATGGTTATGGCTTGGACTATGATAGGATGGACTTAGATTTGCCTTTGGATGATTCATTTACTTGAACAAAGCCTCTGTTGGAGTCCACGGTTTGTTCTTGCCAGTCCACGGCCGTGAAAGTGGTAGAACAGCCCGTGGTTTGTCTGATTCGTTTTGATCTGATGAGTCTAAGTTCTATAATGTTAAGAATGTTGAAACCCTAGTGTTTGTTGAGTTAAATCTATCCTAGGGTGACCTAGTGTAACAACTAAGTGTTAGAAGAGACCTACCCGGTGATTCTTACTCTTAGATATCGAAGATGACAAACTCTAGGTAGTAGTGAGCCTCATAAGCCGCTATTGGACTGAGTGTGCTAGGATAGGTGTTTTAGACTTGCCTTTCCGAGACTTACCCGGTAAGGAGAGGTTAGATCCTTATAATACCATCCGGTTTGTGTAGAATTCCATTCCTTAGGTTCTTTGAGACTTACCCGGTGATGAGACCTTGGAGACGGACTAGTGGGCCATGAGACATACCCGGTGATTGATCCCAATCTAGAAACACTCACTCCCAACATACTATAGTTAATCCAAGGAATGATTAGATAGCTTGAGTCCTATGCCATAACCGGAATTTTCAACCCCTAGAATCCGCTTTTCCCTCTTTGATCTCGTATCTCGAGTTTAGCTTGTTTGTTTGTGTTGATTTGTTAGCTTAGTTGATTGTTTATTTCGCATGATTTGTGATCCTTGATTGATCACCTAAAAACCCAACCAAAAACATTGAAATTTTCATTTCTTCATTTCTTTCTCTTTTCTTAAGCCTAGATCTTCACTAAACTTAATCACTAGTCGATTCAATCTCACCTCAGTCTTTGTGTTCGACCTCGGAATACTATCCCTACTACAAAACGTCCCGTACACTGCGGGTTCGCTAGGAGTTAGGAGAAATATATCGAGTTATAAATTTAAGGCTTATTGCGTGCACACAATCTTAGCGTAACAACGATGATAGAATAATCTTAATCCCAGTAGGACCCTAAAAGTTCGAGTCTTTGACCTTAACCCTAGAACATCTCGTTCAGTTGATGAACATCTCGGTCGGGGTGGAACTTGACTGACCGAGATGACCTTTTTTGATCCGTAACTGAGAGTTAAGTGTTAGAGTTTGCCAAATCCTATTCTTATTACACCTTTCCTGGTTCAATGCAAGCCTAGGATGAGACTTACCCGGTGATTCCTTTGTTTGTTTACCCAAGATCATAAGTGTAGGTAATAAAGGTTTATCCTTTATTGGGGTTTGAGTGTGCATTCATTCCATCTTTGTGAGTTAGCCTGAGACTTACCCGGTAAAGGTTGATTCTATTCCCTTAGTTGGTGTGTTGGTTTGAGATAATAATTCCTTTCCTTAGTACCTTGAGACTTACCCGGTAATAGGAGCTTTTGGTTTGGGATTAGTGAGTAGTGAGACTTACCCGGTGATCTATTCCACTTTAGAAACACCTTCCCTTTGCAAAATCTCAACTTTGTCCGCTTATTTTGAGATCTTGAGTTGGAACCACAACTAGATGCTTTAATCCCTAAAATTTGCATAATTCCTATAATTGACCTTATTATCATCTTTTTGATTGCTTTAATCGCTTTTGTGGTTATTAGTTGCATTGACAACCTATACTTGATTTGTTTCACCTAAGTCCTTGAGATCGACACTCCGGAATTCTTGCTTTTTACTATAATTGATCCGTACACTGTGGGTTCGCATCCTTGTTTTAAGCATATTTCTTGGGATATAAATTTAAAGCTTGCACACACCATTTGGAGCGAATACCATTCTACTTCATGGTTTACTTGTTAGAGTCTTATTTGATACGGGTGCTACGCATTCATTTATTTATGATGTATGTGTTGAGAGTCTAGGTTTAGCTACTATAGAGGGGATACCCTTTACTATAGGGTTACGTGATGGTAGTAGGGTCAGAGGTACCCGTGAGATACGCAGTTGTCCCCTTTGTTTAGGGACTCGTGTGTTGCTTGTAGACTTCTTTGTCATGCCATTGGTGCACGAGGAAGTCATTTTAGGTATGGATTGGATGTGTAGACATCGTGCGGTATTAGATGTAGGTAGGAGAACTATGATAGTCTCTACCGAGTTAGGTCAGATAGAGGTCTTCTGAGGTTGGGACCTTGGGAAGACGAGCTCTGTCATGAGTATTGTACGAGCATCGAGATTGATAGGACATGGATGTGATGCCTTCTGGTGTTATTCCATGAAGGATGGAGAGAGTCCAGCATTGAAGGATATTCCAGTGGTTTGTGAGTTTACAGACATGTTTGTTGAGCAGTCTAGCTTGCCATCTCAAAGGAGTGTGGACTTCACTATTGAGTTGGAGCCTGGTAAGAGACCGATCTTAAAGGCCCCATATCGTATGGCGCCTGTCGATACGTTGGAGCTGAAGAAGCAACTCGAGGAGTTGGTTGAGAAGGGCTTCATCCGCCCTAGCGTATCCCTGTGGGAAGCACCGGTCCTCATCGTGCGGAAGAAGGACGGATCGTTGAGACTGTGCATTGACTACAGAGAGCTGAACAAGGTGACCATCAAGAACAAGAATCCATTGCCTCATATGGATGATCTGCTTGATCAGCTTCAAGGAGCAATAGTGTTCTCCCGGATCGACTTACGTTTAGGATATCACCAGTTGAGGATGAGGGAGTAGGATGTGCACAGGACGGTATTTTGGACCCGTTATGGACACTATGAGTTTGTAGTGATGCCATTTGTGCTTATGAATGCCCCAATGGTTTTCATGGAGTCGATGAACAGTATTTTCATCGACTTCCTTGATCAGTTTGTGGTGGTCTTCATAGACGATATCTTGGTGTACTCTTGGAGTAGAGAGGAGCATGTCGGTCATCTGAGGACGGTTTTACAGATTCTACGGGATAGAGAGTTGTATGTCAAGATCTCTAAGTGCGAGTTCTGGATGTCAAAGGTAGCTTTCCTAGGTCATATTGTCTCCGCCGATGGGATCATGGTTGATCCGGCGATGATCGAGTCTGTTGTAGCATGGACGTAACCGACGAACGTCAAGGAAGTGCGTAGCTTTCTTGGCCTAGCCGGCTATTATCGACGCTTTGTGGAGGGATTTTATGTGATTGCCCGTCCACTTACGAGTCTTTTGAGGAAGACTACCAGATTTTTGTGGTCTGAGTAGTGCCTAGAGTTTTGAGGAGTTGAAGAGGTGTTTGACTTCTGCTCCAATCTTGGCACAACCAGAGGGTTCTGATGACTTTATTGTATATAGTGATGCATCCAAGCTAGGCTTGGGATGTGTGTTGATGTAGAGGGGCAGAGTGATTGCATATGCGTCTAGACAGATGAAGACGTATGAGGAGAACTACCCGACTCATAATCTGGAGTTGGTTGTGGTAGTTCATGCTTTGAAGATCTAGAGACATTACTTGTATGGTGCTACATGTCAGATCTTCACAGACCATAAGAGTCTGAAGTACATGTTTACGCAACGGGAGTTGAATAACCGCCAGCGTAGATGGCTCGATTTGATCAAGGACTTTGACCTTCAGATTCTGTATCATCCAAGAAAGGCGAACGTTGTCGCCGGCTCCTTGAGCAGGAAGACGCCTCGAGAGAATGTGATTGCGAGACTGACAGTTCAGCCTCAACTGTAGAGAAATCTAGCTTGGCTAGAGTTGGACATCCAGTTCCCTGATGAGGATGCCCAGTTGTACACCTTAGAGGTTCTACTTGATCTGTTGGGTGAGATCCAATAGAATCAAGGGACCTCCCAACCTTGATGAGGATTAGAGAGAGGATGTCTTGTGTTGAGGCACCACAGTTCTCCATAGGAGCAGATGGAGTGATGAGACGCCATGACCACATATGTATACTTGCTGATGTAGAGTTGAGATAAAGGATTTTACAGGAGGCTCACTGTACACCTTACTCAGTACACCCAAGTACGAGTAAGATGTATCATGATGTGAGACGATCATATTGGTGGGGAGGGCTAAAGCCCGATGTAGCTAAATTTTTGGCATAGTGTGCAACCTGTCAGCGGGTCAAGATACAGCATTGTAGACCTAAAGGTGAGCTCCATCCACTGTCAGTGCCGTAGTGGAAGTGGGAGGACGTCTCCATGGACTTTGTGACTAGATTGAGGCCCAGTAGGAGTTTTGATGTTATTTGAGTTGTTGTTGATAGACTGACGAAGACTACACGTTTCATCCCTATTAGAGAGACGTGGTCAGTGAGTAGATTGGCTGAGGAGTACACTAGAAAGAAAGTGAGACTCCATGGTGTGCCGAGGATGATCGTCTCCGATCGAGATGGGCGTTTTAGACTGCTTTGGGGACGAGTTTACACTTCACGACTGTATTCCATCCCCAGACAGATGGTTAGTCAGAGAGGAGAACCCAGACCCTTGAGGATATGCTACGAGCTTGTGTATTGGAATGGGGACAAGTGTGGACAGATCATCTCCCACTAGTTGAGTTCTCATACAACAACAGTCGGCATGCATCTATTGGGATGGCTCCTTATGAGGCACTATATGGGCGTAGATGCCATACACCATTATGTTGGGATGAGCCTAGCAGTATCAGTGGTAATAGCGCAAAAGCAAGTTCAGGATGATATGGCTTGAGTAAAGATGATCAGAGAGAGGATGTTGGTTGCACAGAGTCGCCAGAAGTCATATGCAGATAGGAGGCGTCGGCCTCTAAAGTTCAGCGTGTGAGCTCATGTCTGACAGAGAGTATCTCCGACACGAGGCGTCGGACGTTTTGGCATAAAAGGGAAGCTGAGTCCCCGATATGTCGGTCCTTTTGAGATACTTGACAAAGTTGGGAGGGCAGTGTACGGATTAGCTTTGCCTCCGAGGTTAGAGGGTGTTCATCTTGTATTTCACGTGTCTCAGTTGAGGGAGTATATACCAGAACCGAGACACATTGTGAGTTATGATGACTTGGTGGTTGAGCAGGACCACACTTTTGTTGAGCACCCGATTGTAGTCCTAGAGCGAGGTGTAAGACGCCTCGACAGTAGCTTGAGGTGGTCGGGAACTCGTTGCGGCTGTTGTTCACTATCAGGTTGTTGTCGGGTTTCTCTGCCGCTTGTCTAACGCCGGCGATCCTTCCTCTTCCACCCCAACCTACCGCCCTTGAGCAAATTTCCGTGTCTGAATATTGTTGGGTGAGATTTTTGTATCTATAGTAACCTAATTTTAGAATTTGGGGATTTTATGTTTAGGGTTAATTTGTATGTATGGATGTGTGATTATATGTTAATTTTGTGTTGTAAATGATGCTTTGATATATGTGTAATTTGGGGTTTTGTGATTTAGATGTATGCAAGGTTAGTTATAAAGTGAATTCATGAATTATTATTATTTGGTGAATAATTGCGGATGTCTGGTGATTGCAAATGGGTGTGATATTTATCGTATAATCATAGTAATTGTTTATGTCGCAAAGGTTGGAATGACTATATTCTTTTCTTAGTCGTTATGAATGAATTGTATGTCATGATTTGTTGATATGTATTGAGCTTTTTATATATTTATCTAAGTTAGGGAATGACGGTATGAAAGAAGCGGATGTGTGTAAGTGGTGATGTGTTGAATTGATTGTGTATCGTTTTAGACTTAGTGTTAACGCATATAGTCTCTTTTTAGGAACCTTAAGATATATGCAGGTAAATGTAAACTACTTCTTTGAATACTTATCCAAAATGTTTTTCTTCTTAAATACTAACCTTGTATATGTTGTCTTGACCATTTTCTCTACCTTTTCTATGTTTGTTAACCTTTGAAGAGCACGAGATTCAGTGACCCATTTGTTGTTGGACAGGGATTCCAGATCTGCACAGTCATTGATATATAAAGTCTTGAGTCCGCTGAGGCTGATGCTTGCCGGGAGGGAAATCAGCTCTGCAATGTTGGATATAACCAGCGAGTATGTTGAGCTAGTGCTTGGTATTGCTTCAACAAAAGTTCCATCATTGCACCCATCTAGTGCCAAATGCTCAAGGCGTCTACTGTAATTTTGGTTTGGAAGAGATCGAATCAATGAACAACCACTTATTTCCAACTTCTATGGAGAAAAATGGTTTGGTAAGCCTCTAAACCTCTTCCAGTTGTTGATTTGTAGTTCCAAGAAGTCCATGTAGGACAATAAGACAAATGTAACCCTAAATATCTCCCCGTCGGCATTCCTTTTTAGAATCTGGAGAGTTGGTTCACCCTAGTTCTCGAGCGTGATGTTGTCAATGAGTACTAGAAACATCAAACTTTCGGTAATTGGAAGATCCTTTAACTCATCGCATTTCTTGATCTTCATGCCTAGAAGGTTCGGAAAGAACTCTAGCAACTTCTTAAACTTAGGGCATTTACTGACCTACAGTCAGTTTAAGGTAGGGTATTCCATCTCTGGCCATTCTTCCAAGTTCTGCATCCCTTTCAAGTGAAACTTCCGAATGTGGGGCAATGGACCAAGGGACGGAATCTTGATTTCTGCGCAGCTACTCAGCGAAACTTCAGTTAGATTCTCAACTGAAGCATTGGCAATCCAAGTAGGCAGAATGCTTCCCTTGTAGCGGCCTATCCATTGCGGGTAGCGATGTTGAAGTTTTTCAATCACCACAGGTAAGTATTGAAATTTTGTGTTGTTGAGATCTTAAAGTGCTTGGGAGATTTTTTTTTCATTGTTGTTACTATTGAGATTTTTTTGTTGTTGCTGCTTAAGTATTTTCCATTTTGTTGTTGATATGTTCCTTGTGGTTTTAAAATCATCTAATTGGTTGCTGATATTTTTCTTCATCCTTGTGGTTTCAAAAGTGACCATTGGGTTGTTGAGATTTTTTTTGTATTTCGTTATTGAGTTGTTGTTCTACTAAAACAACAAACTTGCTATTCTACTTTTACCTATGCATGTTGCTTGAGTTTTGCTAATATTTTTGATTTTGTATCATTTTGACAATCTAAGTTGTTGTTTTAGCTTTGAAATAGATTTTGCTTACTATTGTTGAGTTGTTGTTATAGCTTTAGAATAGAGTTTGATATGGTAATTGAACTATTGCAGGATGCAGACAATGAAGGATTAAGTTCTAGCAAGATTCATGACTAGCTTTATTTTTCGCAAGAAATTTTTTGGTTTGATTATGTGATCAACCATTAGGGGCTTGGACAAATGTACACTTTATGTGTATGTTGCATTAGACATTAATCAATTATCTAACTTCACATTTAAAATATTTATTTATGAATTATTATTTGTATTTTCTATAATTTACAAATTATCTAATTGGTTGTACACATTATGTATTATGGTAACCATTATAGATCGTATGACAATGGTTCTATGTAAGGTGACATTTGTCTACTTTTTTTAATGGTTGTCCCTTGGTAACGGGTCTATCAATATTGTAATGGTAATATCTACTTTAATAATACTTTATTTTTTGTAATGGTTGCACCTATTGTAACAGTGTGTCTATTTTAATTGTTTTGGACTTGATTTTTCAAACCGTTACAATAGAGTTTATCTTCGTTGCTACATACCTATTGTAAGACAGGCTATTGTAGCGGAGCATAATTCATTACTAAAGTCTTACTTTAAAGGTTTGAAGCCTTAAGTAACTAATTTTAACGGTTACAACAAGCCATTTATTTAGTAGTGCATCATGATTTGTTTATCTTTCATGACTTGTGGTTATTAGGGGTGGGCATCGGATCGATCCTATCCGATCCGAATACCCGGATATCCGAATAAAAATTTTCATAAAACCCCCGATCCGGATCCGATCCGTATCCGGCCGGATATCCGGCACTTTTTCCCGGATCGGGTCGGATAATTATCCGCGAATATCCGGCCGATCCGTTTGATCCGAATTCCAAAATATAGTATCCGAAAATGATTTTATCCGGATTGGATCGGATTATAATCCGCGGATATCCGGATGATCCGTTGATCCGAATGACTTTTGTTTGACCCGGTTGATTCGTTTGATCCGAAAATGACTTTATCCGGATCCGGATATCCGATTGATCTGTGTGATCTGAATATCCGTTTGATCCGAAAATGTATTTGCAACCTTGTTTATCACAAATGTAATAAAAAAACAATTTAAAGACATAAAACAAAATCATATAAAAATGATAATCTTATAGATGATAAAAAAAAATTGAGAATATTAAAGTACATTATAATAAAAAAAATATAAGATTTTAAAACAATAAGTATTTCTATCTTTAGACTTTATAACTACTTCATACAACACAAATATACAAAATTGAGAATGTTAAAGTAAAAGTAAATAATTTAATTTTAATAAAATTTAAATTCATTAGTCTTGAAAACATTAATATATAGCAAATGTTATCATTAAATATTATCAAAGTTAATTAGCTTTTTTTTTATTTTAATAAAAATAATTGGTTGTAATTATAATTATTATGAATAATAATTACACAAAAAAAACGATATTAACAAACTTATAATATAATATGAAACTTTTTATATATCCTAAAACGAAAATCTTGTATATATATACACACATACATATATGTATATATGTATGTATATATAGACGGTTTCATTAAATAAGACAATCTTATAATAAAATGTTGATTTGCTAAGAAAAAAATGACTAAAGTTATAATTATCATAATCATCATTACTTATATTATTAAAAAACTTATTTTTAATACTTTAACCCATCTTATATCTAACATGGTTAAAATAGTTAGACTTATAAAACATCACTAAATAAACTTATAGTATGTAATTTTTTACTTGTAATCTTGTATAGTAAACCAAATGTTAAAACCAAAAGTTATCTTTAATAACTTTTAAAAAAATTTAATTTGTAGACTTAAAGTATAATAGTAAATTTTATTTGGATCTAAATTTATTTATAGCATTTTCTATAGAAGTCTTTTCGGAAAGTTATTGTGCCAAATTTTTTTATACTAAAATTACAATTATCATTATCATCTTTATAAATGAGAAACTTATCTTAAGACTTTACCACATATATTCTCTTTAATATGGTGATAAGAATTGAAATTAAAAGGCTCATTATAAACCTATAATAATTAATGTGTATGGTAAATTATTATATAAAAATGAATTTATAGAATTATAGTGAAATCTTATTTGAATCAAAATTTATTATATGTATGTTTAACTCTTTTAACCATGTTAGAATACAATAATGTTTTTACAACCTTATAATAAAAGATTAGTATGAAAATTAGTAAAACATGAACATATTAATAAAACAATCATTCAAATTATGATCATATTTATAAACATTTGTGTATGTATGTTGCAAATAAAATGAACATGACGTATTCATTGTTTTGCAAATATATCAAATTATTACCATGTAACATGATCAATTCATTTAAATGAGGTCAATTTCTAATAAAAAAAATTATTATTATTCAGATCAACTTATAAAAAACTATACCTTACCATGAGAGCAACTTAAAGTAAAAGATTATTATGGACATTTGTTCATTTAAATGAGACCAACTTCTAATAAAAGGGGCAATTTTGGTAACTAGGCCTTTTTGAAAAACTATAGTAGTAACTAGGCTTTTTAATGTTTTAATTAAGTAAATATACCTCAACCTTTTGTATTTATTCTCAAACTCTACACGGGGTACATTTATTAAACATAAAACTAGCAAAAGCCTTGTAAACCAAATTGTTTCCTAATAAAAGATTATTATTGAGATCATCTTATAAAAATATATAACATAAAAGGAGATCAACTTATGATGAAAGATTATTATGGACAATTTATTCATTTAAATGAGATAAACTTCTAATAAAAGAATATTATTGAGACGATCTTACAAAAAAAATATATCTTACTATGAGATCAAACTATAATAAAAGATCATTATAATAAAAGATAGTTATTGAGATCATCTTATAAAAATTATGTCTTACAATGAGATCAACTTATAATAAACAGATTATTATGAACATTTACTCGTTTAAATGAGACCAACTTATAATAATAGATTATTATTGAAACCAAGTTATATTCATATTTATAAAAACTCATATATGAAAAGGAGACTAACTCATAATTAAAGATTATTATGAACATATATCATTTAAATGAGATCAATTTCTGATAAAAGATTATTATTAAGACCAACTTATAATAAAATATTACTATGAACATTTGTTCATTCAAATGAATCTAAATTTTAATAAAATATTATTATTGAGAACAACTTATAATCAATATATATATATTACAATGAGATCAATTTGTAATAAAAAAAATATTATGAATATTTATTCCGAAAGGTTTGAATATGTGAGTAAGTACAAAATTGTATATATTATAGATGCATATATGTTAATTAAATAAATGAGATCAATGTGACAATGTGAGTACGTATAAAATTATAAGAAAATAAATATTATTACTTCATTACTTTGATTGACTAAAATAGTTTACCATGTAATATAGTAATATATGTCAAATATAAATATTAATACAAAGTTGCATAGTGATATTAAGTAACTAAGTATGAATAAGTGAATAAGTTATTAAGTTGTAACAAATTAACATTATTAATTCATCACTTTGCCTAACTCAAAATATTTTCCCATTTAAAATATTCGCAAATATAAATTATAGTACAAAGTGTAATTTATAATCTTGATTTATCTATCATAACACAAATACATTTAATATTATAATAAAAGTTTTTTAATAGCCGGATATCCGGGAATATATAGTGATCCGGGACTATCCGGATATCCGGCGATCCGACACGATCCGATGATCCGTGGATATCCGGATATCCGATGATCCGCGGATATCCGGTGATCCGTGAGTATCCGGATATCCGCGGATATCCGTTTTTTATCTGGGTATCCACGGATATCCGGAAGCCTAAAACCTCGATCCGTATCCGATCCGGTGATCCGGGAAAATCTCCCGGATCGGATCCGGACCGGATCAAAACGAGTAATAAATTATCGAGTTTTTCCGGATCGGGTCAACGGATTTTTCGGACCGGATTGACGGATCGGATTGGTTTTGCCCATCCCTAGTGCTTATGCATTACCTTATATTTGTATGATTAGCTAACGGTTTTATACCGTGTTGTAGAGTCTTTGTAGGATAGAAGAGCTGCAGAGTGATCCGGCAGGGTGACAGGCCGAGGACTCTCGTACATTAGGTGGTTATGGTTTTTGGGATGTTTTATGTCTCCTGCGTGAGGATAATGTTTTGTATACCTCTTGTGTGAGGTTGATGTTTTATACTCGGCTACGATGTTGTATACCTTTTGATGTACAGTTTTATACCGTTTTATGTATCTGTTTTATATTTGTCAGTATCATGTTGTAAGGTTCAGGTGAACTTGTTGTCAGGTTAGGATCAAGATTCACTGTGAGATTTTAACCCAATGTGACATCCCAAGTCCCGCGGAATCGGAGTGTTACACTAGTGATGTCCAATTAAACGATGAGGTGAATTCATGAAAAAAGCGATATGTAGAATTTAAATAACGTGCAATAATATAATATCGGTGCAAACTCTTCTTTGATATATAATTAGTTTTAATACATGCACCCCGTGCAAAATTAATATATAACTAGTTTTAATATCCATACCGTGCAAGATTTTGCATATCAAGAGTTGTTTCAAGCTCAGCTTTAGTATACAATATAAATATATCTCAAGTTTTAAAAAACAATATTTGTATAATTAGAACAACACTTTCCTCCACGTTAAAGCACCAATACATAATATGTCCATGATTAATATATATATATATATATATATATATATATATATATATATATATATATATATATATATATATATATATATATAGTTTAATTGATAGAAAAAAGAAGTTACTAATCATGTATTCTAATTAAATTGTAATTTAAATATAATATAACAAATATAAGTAAATTTAAATTTAACAAAATCTAAACAAACATAATTGGGTTGGTTTGTTAAAATCTAAGTATAAGTAAGATTGATCTTAAAACGTGTTTTCACGAATGACCTATACGTATTGTTTGTTGCACCAAGTCTATAAATATGTAAAATGTCGGTTGAAACTCTTGTTTATTATATTTTTTGTTTTACTTATTATTTTTTGTTTTATAGTGGTGAGATGAATAATTCATAAACTAAAATCATTTATTGACTTGCATAACTTAGCAGTTTACGATATATTCAGGTGTAGTGCAGTGCATATTTTATAAAGTAGTAGTTTAAATTTAAAAAAATTCATATTAGTTTATGATTGCAAGAATGTTGTTTTACTGAATAAATAATAATTTAGAAAGAATGAGAGAATGTATGATTGTGAAAACCCTAAAACTCATTGATTTTGGGTAAATTTGAAGCTGTAGAAGAGAAAGATGAAATTGTAACCCAAAAGTAAGATTGATTTTGTGTTTGGCCATCAAGGTAGATGAACAAATGTTGCTTAAAGTACATGTACAAGATAGATGGAGAAAAGAAGATGCAAATATATATATAAAAAAAACCCTTTTTAGTAGCAAAAACACATAAATGAATCTGAAATGTTACTCAATATCATGATCATTGGGCAGCTGATTGAGATCAAAACCAAGGATTGCCCTCTCACCTTCACCTTCAAGTAGTAGAGATGTAGAAGATGAAGAAGAAGCAGGAGGTTGCATCACATTTGCTGCAATATCATAATCTTCTTCTTCTTCTTCTAAGATGCTATAGCTGTAGGGGTAGCATTTCCTCTTGCTGCCAAGTCTATGATAGCAATGATAACAACTCTTACCTTTAGCAAGCGTCATAAGGCCATCAACAGCCTCCTCCGGAATCTCATCATCCTTAATCGTTGAGCCTCTTCCACAGCATCTTCTTGCCTTGACAGGCCATGGAGGCAAGCAGTTGAGCAAATCGAGAGCAGGAGATGATGATGATGATTTGGTAACCCTACCTTTTGGGGGCTGCATCCCTCTCCATTCCCTCTCAGGATGGCATCTCATGTGACCGAACAGCGACTTCATAGACCGGAAACTCTTGTCGCAGAGGGAGCAGGTGGGCTTCCCGTCTTTCATCAGGCCATTAAGGTACTCCTTCATACCATCGTCGTCATCATCACCGCTCTTCTTCTCTTCTGCTTCTTCTTGCTTGTGAACGCGCATATGCCCGCCCAATGCTTTCCCGGACCCGAACTCTTTCCAACAGATCTTGCAGATCCAACCATTCTTCTCCTCCAGCTCATTGTCTACAGGATCGCAATTCATTTTTAAAACCCTAAACCCTAAATTGGAAAACCCTAAATGGATAGAGAATGAAGAAGGTGGATATAGCTTAGCTCACAAGTAACTTCCACCCCAACACGCTCTCTAAACAATCTTGAAAAGCATGAGATTTGGATTATGAAGAAGAGGAAGAAGAAGAAGCTGCTGAGCTAAGACCTGAGGGTAAGGTTAATCGGCAAGATGGAAGATGGAAAGATTTGCAAAGGCCAAAATAAAAACCCTTCCGCAATTACTGCTTTTATAATTTTTATGTTTCCTAATTAATTCCAGATTTATGAACAAAATTAAATTGACGTTTCAAATTTTTAAAGGATCGAGTTAACACTCTCTCTCCGTAATCTTTTTAGTTTCTATTCTCTCCAACTTCCAGATTTGTATACATCTTTTTTTAAAATTTCCACGATTTTTTTGGGACGTTGTTGGTGTAAAAATTTTCAATATTATCCTAAAACTATCACAATTTGCTTGACTTGACTCTTTTTCTCCCCTTTGTCCTTTTTTTTATTCAATTCAAGCTTACTCTTGAGCAAATATTGCAACTCATTTGTAAATTGAGCAACGATGAAGAAAGTAATCCAAATCGAATTAAAGGAAATGATTTGTTGTTAAAATACAGATTGAAGCAATGAACATGCCCTAACTTGATGTGCCAAGCTTCATCCAATTAACAGCTTATGACGCACCATATATATATATATATATATATATATATCAACTCCATGTAGACATTGGTAACTATGTATATAGTGCTCTTATTCTCAAAAACAATCATAGCGTTAAGTAATGGTTCATGAATTATATGGAAATAGTTTAAAGTTTATAAGAGAATAGTGCAGAATTTATAATATCGTAGTTCAAAAAGAATTTCATTCGTATCTAGAAGAAAAGAAAATCAATCGTTTCTGAGGAAAAAAAAAATTATTTTTTGGGCACGTGTCACCTCTACGTTCAACCGCACGGCCCCACCCAAAATTATAAACCGCACCTGAACATTTAAAAACTTTTAAATTATTTAACTTTTAAACCAATTTTTAAAGTTCATAACCTTATTTACATTGTGAAAAAAAACTAGTTTTTGTTTGAAAAATCTAATGAAGTTTTAAATTTTGGTGTTCTATAAGAAAACACAAGGTAAATTATGATTATATATTTATAAAAAACTTATTACAAAAAGTGTATTTTTATAAATCAAATAATTTTTTTAAACAACTTTTATAAAACTCTGTGATGAAGGACCATCTCTACCATACCCTACACAAGGACCTATCATTAGATCAATGACTAAGGCGATCCAAGAAGAAGCATCAAAGCTTGTACATGGAGCCATGATCGAATCATTGCCGCCTACGGCGATGCTAGTCCTACTCGCTATCATTTCAGCTCCAAACATGCCAAAAAGTCCGAACGAAGCCCTCCCTACGCCCAAGGTGTCCAATGTCGCGCCAACACCGAAAACCGCCACAAATGCACCACACCAGGGTGCACCCGCGGCCAGGATGGGTGCACCCGCGGGTTGGCGCTTCCGCCCGTGCCTCAAAGCTCCACCTTCCCGCATTCGCGGTTCCTCTCGGGCGCACTCGTGGAATCCCTAACCCGTACCGGTGGCTACTATTCACCATACCCACGGGTTTTGCATTCCTATAAAAGATCAAGCATTTTTGACGCTTCTCATTCCCGCATCTGTGATTACTAGTTCCCGCGCCCCACGGCTCAATAGAGTTGAAGAATGAATTTGATGTTTAAAGTCTAAGGATTCAATGCTTTCCATTCATAGGTTTTTTACTCCTTCCAAATTCCTGCATTTATATTATAACTTGGGCTACAAGGCTTTTATCCCTATAATAGCCTTCCCTAATTTTAATTTTATCAAGTTAAGTTTAAAGTTAATCACAATTTATCATAATTTGTTTTCTACAAAATTATGATCAAAAATAGATGTTTGATTGAAAAATTGTTGAGTGTTTGTCCAGCTTGGTTGAATATTTGTTTGTGTCAATCTTCATAAAGATTGGTGCTTCAAAGTTCCTCACTTATCTCATCCTTGTACTTGCTTCATCTTGAGGTTGGTGTAAGGTTGTATTGTTGATCGAGTTAAGGTAAGACGAAGATACGATCAAGGTTCTATCTCTTGATCCCCATGGTTCTTTCTCCTTCATCATTTAGAATTCATTTCCACAACTATCCTTTATTTTTATTTGTCATTTTCAAGTGTCATTGTCTAATTTTTCTGTTTTGTTTGAGTCTTGAAGGAATCAATCCACCTAGAACGGGCAAACTACGGAAACCCTCGAATCAAAGTTGTATCAGAGCCCGGCCGGTGTTTTGATTTAATTCCACGCTCATTCCAGGTTATAAGTGTCTTCTTTGTATTCCATCATCGAGTCGAGTTATCTTTGAGTCTTATTTCACCTTTGAGTCATTTTTTCAGTCGTAATAGTTGAGCAAACTAAATTATGTTTAAATTGTTTGGAGAAGAGCTAGGCAACCCCATTCCGACACCCTACCACCACCATCGCAACTAAGTCGACTCCATTTAAAGTACTTTTTCCTTTTTGTTTTAGCAATTTTTGCATGATTATTTGTGCTTAAAGTAAAAATAGAAAACGAATATCAGTAAAAAAAAGACTTTTATTTTGTACAAACATATTACATGTTATTTTAGTTTAAGTGTTGTAGAAGCAAGAAGAGCAACACTTGAGGAATGCCCGAAAGAACACACATTTGTGCTTGGATTCCTCTCAAACTTTGTAAGATAGCTTTTTCGGCCTAAACCCAATTCAATTGGGTCATCATGAAGCCTGAAAATAAGGTAGCTTTTTTTGCTTGACTTTTTTCCCATTAGTGAGCTTTAATTAACTCATTATAGTTAGTTGAAGATCCAAGTTCAACAAATGCACAGGAGCTCAAATCAAATTAGCTTAGCTCACTAAGTAACTCACTAGCTAGCTTCATACAACTCAATGGACAATTGTGCTTGGATTCCTCTCAAACTTTGTAACAACACTTGAGCTAATATAATGGGGAATGCCCGACATATATTGTATCCTAAAAATACAAAACGTCGGGCTCTCAATTTCTGCCGCAAAATGGCCTAGGCGTTGGCAAGGCCAACGACGCTCTTGCCAAGTCACCGCTTTGTCATGAAAAAGTCAAGACAATGTCCCATGATAGTTATAAGGCTCAACTAAACCAATTTCCGACAAAGCCGTCATAATCATGCCCCTTGGTTTAGTTCAGTTCAATTAGCTTTCATAGTTTTACCCGGAATCATTGTTACTCTAAGTGCCAGTTACTTGGTTTGCCTCTCACAACCCAGACCATCGTGACACACATGTGAGTAATTCATTGCACCGTGTCTCGACAACAAACTCAATGGTTCCGTTGAGACTTAGCACAAATCTCCAACAATGTGCACATTCCTTGTATGCGCTCAATGAAGCTTTAGGATGCTCATAGAATTTGGTGTCTCAAGTAACACATTGGCGTGTATGGCTCACGACTTTATAATATTTTTGTGCTTTTTGGTCTCAAATTTTACAAGTTTGATAATCGACATCATATTCAATTTTTATAGAGATTGGTCTAATTCTACCGACAAAAAATCCTTCTTCATACATAGTAATCAGTAAAATATTGAATCATAGCCCCAATCAAAAAAAATTGAAATGGTAAAAATTATAGCATCATGTCCATGACATGAACAACAATTAAACGATGGCCGGACTTGAGCACTTTGATCAGACACCGAGTGAGAAACTCTTTGGTATGCACATCAAACCTGACACTCACGCCAGGCAATGGTTAATTGTACATCGTTTTCTAGGAGTTCAAGAAAACCAAATTAGATAGTGTAACGTTGTGGTTAAACATGTATCCTAATGAATTGGACTTTTCCATTCAAACTCTGATGAGCCTTCGGTTGAACAGACTTTGTGCAGACTTCACTATCATTTAAAGACCTACACAAATTGGATTGCATTGTTACCAATTTAGACACAGATTTTTCGAAATACGATCTACTATAAGCCGAAACAGTAAGGTCACATTTGTTTTTTTTTTTTATTATGACAATTCTCTTTTTGAGTAGCATAGAATAAGAGGGGAGGAATGGTTTCAGCACTGTGAAGGATGTAGAGCATAGCAGAGCATTGGGGACGAATTGAAATACATATAGAAGTGGGTGTCTGGTAACAAGACAACGGCTCACAACAGTTTGCCCAGAGAGCTCACTCTCCGACACAACAAATTCCACCACATTGAGCTGTTTGCTCAATCCGGAAAAGCTAGCTTCTGCACAATGAAAATGCTACACAGCTGAATTCTTTAGCTTTTATTTTAAGCCTGAGTGACACACCAACGTAAAAAATGAAGAGAAATCGCCGTCTGTCCAGAGAAATCACTCTCCGACACAACAAACTGCAAGAGAACCGTGAGAATATCTCGTCTCAAGCCAGAACATTCCCTTTTTAAAGGCTGTCAAAGTTGACAGGTTCCCTGAGGAACCTCTCCATCTGTCTAGCCCTAGTTTTTATGGACATGTCGAACACTTTCTGCCCAAATTCCACCACTAGCCCACCAAGAATACTGGGATCAATCTGTCACAAAGCAAAATGAACATCAACAAAACCACCACCACTGAAAGAGGACCACATTTTCAAACACCATAGTCTTGCTGCGACGGTACAACATAGAAACCAATCCTCTATCCCGCAGATCGTCCCATTAAATGGAAAAGCACACAAGCAAGCAAATATATAGAGGGCGTTTACCTTCTGCTCTAAGATGACCTTCTTCCCCTGCCCAATAATTTCTTGGAGCGTCTCCTTAAGTTCTTTTTCCTCTTGTGGGGGAAGAGGCTGACAAAAAAAAGTGTACAAGTTACACCTTAACACAAAAAATGTTTGCAAGCATGACCTTAATATATATTCTACAAACCTCTAAAATAAGGGGATAAATATAAAAACATATCTCCTAGATTTTCAAATCAGTACAGCTAGGGGTGCATCCGTACCGGACCGGATATTCCAGGTCCTGTCCATTCCGGTCCGGACCAGAATAAAGACATAAATTTAAAAAGGGAATTTCCGGATGGTACCCCTGTGATATGGGGTTTTCAGGATTTTGCCCAAGAGTTTTTTTCAGTCCTAACTGTACCCTCAAGCTTTACAATATTCCGGATTTTGCCCAAATTACTTTAGACTGCCAAACAAGCCCTTAATTTTAAATAATGAAAAAAAACTAAAACAGATAGAAAAAATTATCATTTCAAGAAAAAATAATCCTCCTTCAACAAAAACTAAAAACTAAAAGAGATAAAAAATTATAATTTCAAGAAAAAAATCTCTCCTCTAACGACAGGAAAACACCAATCCTCAATGGTTGTCGTTGTCGACCAGAACCCAGATCGGCATCTTGTTTTCTCTTTTGGTTCTTCACATCTTGATCTCCCCATCCCCTCCTCTACATTGTACATGCTTCTCCTTCTCAAGATTTAAAAGCTTCTAACCCTAATCCCCTATTTCTTGTGTTTATGTTATTTTCGATTATGATGAAATTCAATTTGCTGGGCGACAGACAAGATAATTGAACCCATCAAGACACGTGAATTGTTGAGTCCTTTACATCAAATAGGACAACTTGTTTCAATCAGTGTAAGACTGTAAGTTGTTTCTAATCTGTTCAATATGGAGTTCGGGGAGAGTTTCAATCTGTTTTCTATCCATTCAAAATGGAGTTTTTGTTTTCCATGGAAATTGATAAGTTTCCCAATTAAATAGGACTACTTGTGTCAATCTGTGTAAGTTGTTTTTAATATGTTCAATATGGAGGTCGGGAAGATTTTCAGTCTGTTTTCAATCCATTCAAAATGGAGTTGTTTCAATATGCTACTTTCATGGAAATTGATAAGTTTCCCAATCAATGGAAAGACGGTTTATAATAAATAGGAAAGCAAAAGTATTCGCTTTTTTGGTTTGTTTTGTTCTTTCTGTAGTTCAGAGGTGAGAAATTGGGGGAGATGGTGGGTGAAAATAAAGGATTAAAATTCAATAAAATCTTAAAATTATGCTGTCAAAGAAAGAATGATTCAAATTTGAGATTTAAAAAATGAAAGTAAAAACGGTAATTAAAGCCTAATTAAGGGATGGTGAAAGGATTAGTGTAGCTTAAAGAAGAGTTGAGCTGAATATCACAACGGAGAAACCATTGTTGGATTAAAAATAATGAGAGGAATCCAGGACATATTTGCCCATGAATTAAAACAAAATTGAGAATCCATGGAGAAAGCAGATCCTTTTTCTTCATCTTATATATTATATATTGTTTTTTAATCTGTTTTGTTTATTTTTTATATTTATATTTTTTTTATTATTCAAAATGAAGGGTTGTTTGGCAGTCTAAAGTAGTTTGGGCAAAATCCGGAATATTGTAAAGCTTAGAGGTATTATTAGGACTGAAAAAAACTCTTGGGCAAAATCCGGAAAACCCCAAACCACAGGGGCACCATCCGGAATTTCCCATTTATAAAAAAGGTCGAACACAGTATCTCCAAAAGAAGTACGACTCACAATAACCGTAGTCACAATGGCTTTCAGCTCTCCCTTGTGCGCCATGGTCAACTCAGAGAATCTTTTTGCAATGCTGTCTACATGCCTCAACCTTCCATTCTCAGCTAAAACAACTGCAACAAAATTGCAAAAGGCATTTCTTAATCATAGAAAGCACACCACGTCACCACTGTCATACAGATTTCACAGAAGACAAAATATACTACATTATACCCAAACAAAAGCATAGCTAAACACACATCTTATCATTCTATTCCCACATTCCATTCATCCTGTTGTGAAGGGGCTGCAAGTCATAAGCAAATATTCAAATCCAAGGCCAAAAAAGATAGGAAACGGTGAAGAGCTATATACAGTTTCCAGCTCAGGCATTTTCCAAACAAGATCCCACAACCAAAAACGTGGTTCTAAAAACATAGGAGAATCGAACTCTTGCCTGCTAGGCTTGTATTATTTAGTCTAAATTCATAGCCCACACAAGGAGTCAAAGATGAAAAGAAAGTTTAGAGCTTTTACTCAAATATGAAAACAATCAGTATCAATATCTATCAAACTACATTTGTTGATCTTGTGGGTGTTCTTAGTTTCCACATAGAGAAGAAAATAAGTTTTTGCTAGAACCAATAAAATTTTACTTTCTGCAAGATAATGTTAAGATTAAAAATGTGTAAAACACACTGTCCTTCATTTGTATTTTCTTACAATCATGGCCTAAATGCCATTACATACAGAAACAAATTTCAAAAAAAAAGTATTTATATTTTTTTACATAACTTTATCCACCCATAGATGTCCATTGATGTATATATTTATTTTTTTGAAACTATATTTTGCACATATAGACTTATTAATGTGGCTGAAAATTAGGTTTTGTTCTTGAGGTGGTGTGACAGAAAGAGAGAATTCAAAAAGTAACAAAAGATAAGTTAGGATTAACATTAAGTTTTCTATGATGTGAAAACAGGTGCAAGGTCAACATCATACCCAAGAAGTTCTTTGTAACGTCTGAAAACTTTGCTTGAGAACAGATATCAGTAAGAGCTTTGACTCTTGTGTCTGTTGGCACTGACAAGTCTCTTGTGAACTGAGAAAAGGTAGGAGATTTCTTGGATGCTTCAACAAGGTCAAAAATCTCTACTTCAACCTTTTCCAGTGCATTAGCCTTTACAGCAGCAATATACAAGGCAGATGCATAATTACCAGAGCCCCCAAACATAGCTACTGGCACCTGGGTTATCATTATCAAACAACATTAAATAACATATAATTGCAGCAAACATTGCTTTTTTACTAGAAAGCAGTAATACTCAACAGGCTCTGTTTCTTATTATATACAAACACAGGGATTTAAAGAGAGAAGATTCAGGGGGGTGGGGGGATGCCTAAAAGCCCACCCCTTATTTAGGTTTTAAGGTTGTGGCTATCTAATTAGGATTCTCATTCAAAACCATCATAAGGAGCGCATATATGGACAGAAATACACCTTAAAGAATAAGAGTTACATTTTGTTTAGAAAATGAAGCAAACTTGGAAATAATAGTCAATCTGAAGGGTTTTGCAATTATGAGATAACCACAGCCTTAATAAACCAAAAGAAGGACAGCAATACCTTGTCCTACTTGTTTTGTTCAACAAAAAAAGGTTCTGTGGCTGATTCATAGTTGAAAACAAGCATCACGTAAGCAAGAATGCAACAAGCTGATGGAGCACAACTATGCCCAACAAGAAATGCGAAAAGGGAAAAAAGAGTACAAGAGATGCTAAAAACAGTAGGAGCATAGAATACAAAGCCATGAACCAGTGGGATCCATTTCTGCTGTTGTCTCGCTGCTGCTAATTTCTTAAGTTTTTGAGTTATGCAGCTAGCTCAACACCTAAAGCCCGAACAACATTTGGAGTGGGCCTATAATCGCAGTGCAAGTGATATGTAATAAACAAAACCCTGAATCCGTACCGTGGTTACATTTAAACAAGGGAATCAAAACAGAGATTAATCTAAATTGCCACACATTAAATTATCACGTGTAATGTTCCCTCTCCATTTTTGGCCAGAGTATTTACAAGTGTAATTGTGCAGAAAATACACTATTCACGTAGTTCAGCACATACAATAGCGGGTGGTAGTTCAACTATGTTTCCCTATCTATCTACTCCCGGTAATTAAACACGTAAATAGACCAGAGACAGAAACTATTACCTTAACTTTGACATCTTTGGTAGCGGGTGCAGTAGCATAGTTTCTCTGCATCAGCAAATGATTACACAAATGAGCCAATGGAATATAACAGCCGCAATCGTTAAAAATGATCAGCATTAGAAGTCGTAAACTTTCTGGGGAAAGTGTAGATTACAGTAATCAAACTAAGTGTAGAAGCATACTCCAAGGATCCAGTATATGCCCATTTTCGAAATCGAAACAAATATCTCAATCGATTGACGATTTCGTTAGGTGTGTCAAATCCGGGTTCAAAATTGAGAATGCGACAGCGAAGTTGAGGCATAGCAGTGGTGGTATAATTTTGAAATGGGGATCAAACTCACCTCAGATCTGGTGAAATCAGATTGGAGGAGCGGTCGCTGGACAGTGGATCCTTGGGAGGAGGTAGAATTGGATCCTGCAATCCTGTGAAGTAGAGGAATGGATGATGCTGATCTGATTCGCCCAGCCATGGCCATGCTCATTCAACCAAGAGAGAGGAAGATGTTGAGACAGAAGAATCTAGGGTTTGTGCGACGACTGGTAATATGAATAGGGCCGGATGACTGGGAAGAGGAAGGAAGCAACAAGTGTTGACCGCCGGGTGAACAAACATACCTGATTCATTGGGTGCGAAAAGAGTTATTGGGCCGAATAACCCAATGACTTGTCTTTGAAAGTCTCCGTCCAAAATGGCCTGACAATGGGCCAAGGAGAAGAGAAGCCCATATCGAGGCATTTTGTCATTGTTTTGCAATTTAAAAAAAAAAAACATCATGCTTATAACTCGGCCATGTTACTTGAGTTTTCTGATATGCATCCTCCTACCAAGGGGTTCTTAAGAGTTTACCGGAATATTTTTGAGTTTAAAAGTTTATATGTATTTAATATAGATTTTTAAAATTTTATATAAATATTTTGGTATTCAATTAGGATTTAAAATTTTCCATAAAATTCTTATGGTATTTAAAAGTTTGATGATTTTAAAAGAATCTATTATTTCATTGATTTTGTAGGATTCTTTATTACTTTTGTACATACCTAAACTCTATAGAAGTTTTTCCCCAACACATAAGATTTCTACAGAATCTGTATTGACTCTATATAAAATTCAAATATTCCACAAAATCAGCAAATTTTATGATTATTAAGAATCAATCAAAATTTTTAAAAGTCTGGATTGAATACACCCCCTAAGGTTCTGGGACCTGATGCTACGTCGGATCTATTCTTCTAGTAACATTGGTTTGTGGTGGGTAAAGAGACTATTGAGTTGGCTTTGGGCATCTTGGGAGGTGGGTCGAAGGTTTCTAATCCTTCGAAGATGAAAGATCTTAGGCCTATAAGCCTTTGCAAGGTGGTTTATAAAATTATTTCTCAAGTTATTGCAAAGTAAATAGGCTATAAAGGGTTGTCTGTCGATGGTGATTTCTCCGAGTCAGAGTGTTTTTGTGCAAGGGTACCTGGTTATAGACATTGTTATTACTGCATTCGAAGTATTCCATTATATGTATAAACATTGTGTAGGTAATCAAGGTTACCTTGCCCTCAAACTTGAGATGGTTAATGCTTATGACGTGGTGGATTGGGCTTTTTTGGAGGCATGTATTCTTCGTATGGGGTTTCATCGTTCTTGGGTAACTCTTATTATGAAACGTATGACTAGCGTATCGCTCTCGGTCTTAATGGATGGGGTCCGGACCTTTGCTTTCTTTCCAGGGAGGGGTTTGCTTCAAGAAGATCCTTTATCTCCATTTCTCTTTCTTAGATGTGTTGAGGCGTTTTCATGCCTTATTTGGGTGAGTGTGGAGGAAGGTCGGTGGAATGGTATCCGTGTTGCAATTGGTGTCCCACTTATCTCTCATTTATTGTTTGTCGGTGATAGCATATTATTTGACAAGGTTGATTGTCAATAGAGTGTGGAAATTACTAATAATCTTCACGTCTATGTTGTGGCTTCAGAACAAGAAGTTAACTTTGGTAAGGTAAAATGTGTGTGATGATCTTAATGAAGAGGTGCAGTCTTTGCTTTCAATTGTTGAGGTGGAGAAGCATGAGAAATATCAAGGGTTGCCTCCACTATGGTGGGGCGATCTAAACATGTCATTTTTGCTAATGTTAAAGAGTGTGTTTAGATAAAGCTTATAGGCTGGAAATCTAAGCATTTATTGATCCACCACCACGAGAACTTTCTACGATAGAAAATGTACAAACACTGGAACTTCTACGATAGTTGTATCAACTAAATTCATTGTGGTACCAAGGGTTGCCTCCGACTATGGTGGGGCGATATACTGTTGGTAAAAGTCTATTAATAAGACTTGTTTAATTAAGTAAATATATATATATATATTTTATTATTGAAAAGGGAGTAAACAGATTAACTGTCGATGACAGATAACTTCCCTAACTGTATCCTAACTGTAACTTCTGAATTAACTGTGGCTGACAGTTCAGAAACTTCTCTATATATAGAGAATAATCTTCACAAAGAAAAGATAAGAAAGAAATCAGATTTGCTGTCAGATTTCTTAGAGGGCTTTGTTGTATCCTAGGAGGTGAATTTGTTTGAAACCCTACAGCAATTATAAAGGGGACAAATATCACTTTAAAGATAGTGATCTTTCACGCCTCAAAGCAATTTCTAGACCCTAATATACCAACAATTTTAAAGTGATATTCTGTCATGGAGGCTGGATCACAAGCAGCAGCCCTAACGTTAATGAATCAAGATTTCTTTAAACTTGATCGATTTGATGGAACCAACTACAACCGCTGGAAGGACCAGATGATGTTCTTACTAACAGCCCTGAAGATTTCCTATGTGTTGGAAGATGCACCGGAGGTCTACGACGTTCCAACAGAAGAGGAAGGCCAAGAAATCAAGGAACAGAAAAAGAAAAAAGAAGAAGATGAAGTCTTGTGCAGAGGCCACATCCTGAACCGACTCTCAGATAGACTATACAATCTATTCACTGCCATCAAATCTCCTAAGGAGATATGGGCGACGCTTGAAACCAGATACAACAATGAGAAACAAGGAGCAGATAAGTTTCTTATTATGAAGTATTTTGAATTTTCCATGAAAACTGATACACCTGTGATGGATCAAGTTAATGATCTGCAAAGTATAGTCAACAGACTTAAGGAATTGAAAATAGATATTTCTGAACCATTACAAGTGGGAGCCATAATTGCAAAACTTCCTGCCTCTTGGAATAATTACAGGAAGAAACTTTTGCATACCACTGAGGCACTCTCTTTAGAGCAACTTCAAAAGCATTTAAGGATAGAGGAAGAAACTAGAAAACAATACAATAAACAAGTGGAATCTGACTCAAAGGTTAATAATGTTGTTGGTGAGTGTTCTGACAAGAATGCAGGAAATAAAAGGAGAAAACCTTATGAAGGGAACAACCACAACAACAAGAGATCAAAGAAGGAAGGCAACGATAACAGACCCAAATGCCACTTCTGTCATAAACCAGGTCACTTTAAAAGGGAGTGCAGAATCTGGAAGAAAAAACAGCAGGAAAGCGGAAACAAACAAGCCAACATGATGGACAAAGAAGTTCATGAAATTGTTGCAATGGTTTCTAACTTACATATTGGCATGGTAACTGAATTGAACATGGCTGCAGCAGTGATCACCAAGGACTGGTGGTATGATTCTGGTGCTACAGTCCATGTCTGTAATGATCTCTCTCAATTTACAGATTACAAGGCTTCCGAGAAGGATGATGGTGTTCTAATGGGCAACAATAATGTGTCTAAAGTTATGGGAATGGGAGATATTCACATTCAATTCAGTTCTGGAAAAAGAGTGAAATTATCAAATGTTTTACATGTTCCTGAAATTAGGAAAAATCTGATTTCAGCATCTTTGCTATGTAAGGCCGGTATAAAGGCTGTTTTAGAATCAGATAAACTGATTTTAACTAAGGGTGGGATGTTCATAGGCAAAGGATACTCTTGTAATGGAATGTTTAAACTCAGTATTATTAATAAAACTGATAATTCTGTTTATTCTGTTGTGTCTTCTGATTTGTGGCATTTAAGATGTGCTCATGTTAATTTTAGAACACTTAAATTTATGTCCAAAAATAGTATGATTAATGGAGATTTTAATTCTAAAAATAAGGATTGTGAAATTTGTGTTCAAGCAAAAATGTCAAAAAGACCTTTTCCTGCAGTAGAGAAGTCAAATGAAATATTAGACCTTGTTCATTCTGATATTTGTGAATTAAATGGTGTTTTGACTAGAGGAGGAAATAGATATTTTATTACTTTTACTGATGACAAGTCTAGATACACTCATGTGTATTTAATGAAGAAAAAAGACGAGGCATTTGAGAAGTTTAAAATATATAAAGCTGCAGTAGAAAATCAGAAGGAGAAGAGGATTAAGATTCTAAGAAGTGACAGGGGTGGTGAATACTTCTCATCTGAATTCAATGAATTCTGTGAAATCAATGGCATTATTCATCAAAGAACCGCCCCTTACACGCCACAACAAAATGGTTTGGCTGAAAGAAAAAATAGAACACTTTGTGATATGATTAATGCAATGATGTTGAATGCAAAAGTTCCCTCAAACCTATGGGGAGAAGCTTTACTGACAGCATGTCATTTACACAACAGAATACCTTCAAGGAGAACTAAGGTGTCACCATACGAAACCTGGAATGGTAGACAACCAAACTTAAGTTATCTGAAAGTATGGGGCTGTATAGCCTACTACAGAATTCCAGATCCTAAGAGGACTAAGTTGGGTCCTAAGGCATTGAAAAGTATTTTTCTAGGTTATGCAGAAAATTCTAAGGCTTATAGATTTCTGGATGTAGAATCAAACTTGATAATTGAATCTAGGGATGCTGAATTTTTTGAGACAAAATTCAGTGGGGATTCAACTTGTGACATTGCTGAAAATACTACAAGTTTGGATCCATCAACCTCTTTTTCAAGAAAGAGACAAGTTAATGAACCAATAGAGCAGAGAAGAAGTCAAAGGGTCAGAATTCAGCAACAATTTGGTTCTGATTTTTCATTACCAAATGATGTATTGCTCCTAGTCGAAGGTTCTAGAACTGAATTGTTGACTGAAATACCTATAGTCTTTCAAGTTGACCAAGTAGATGGAGATCCTAAGACGTTTAAAGAAGCTATGTCTTCAAGAGATGTAGCATTCTGGAAAGAAGCTGTAAATGATGAAATGGATTCAATTATATCCAATAACACTTGGATTCTTGTGGACTTGCCTAAGGGATCGAAACCAATATCCAGCAAATGGGTATTTAGGAAAAAATACAGCACGGATGGAACAATACAGACCTTCAAGGCCAGATTAGTTGCCAAGGGGTATAGGCAAAAGGAAGGTATTGATTACTTCGATACATATGCACCAGTAGCAAGAATAACATCAATTAGAGTGCTTTTAGCACTTGCTTCGTTGTATAAATTAGAGGTGCATCAAATGGATGTTAAAACGGCATTTCTGAATGGAGATTTGGATGAAGAGTTGTACATGGAGCAACCAGAAGGATTTGTAATTCCTGGTAAAGAAAAGAAAGTATGTAAACTAGTAAAATCCTTGTATGGATTAAAACAGGCTCCAAAACAATGGCATGAGAAATTTGATTCAGCCATCTTGTCTTATGGTTTTAAACACAATGGGGCAGATAAATGTGTTTACACCAAGTTTGCTGAAAACTACAGTGCTATAATCTGTCTTTATGTCGATGACATGTTAATATTAAGCAATAATATGAATGGAGTAAATGAGACTAAAGATTACTTGAAGTCAAAATTCAAAATGAAAGATTTGGGAGAAGTAGACACTATTCTAGGTATTAAAATACTCAGAAATAGTGGGGAGTATACCCTTACTCAGTCTCATTACATTCATAAGATGTTAGAAAAGTTTAAGCATCTTATAATTAAAGAAGCAAATACTCCATATGATCCTTCATGTAAGTTATTTAAAAATGAAGGCAGATCAAATTCCCAAACAGATTATGCAAGTGCAATTGGGAGTTTAATGTATGCAATGCATTGTACAAGACCAGACATTGCATTTGCAGTCTGCAAGCTGTCTAGATATACTAGTAATCCTGGAATTGAACATTGGAAGGGAATTACTCGAGTTCTAGGATATTTAAAGAGGACAGTGGATCTGAAATTATCCTACAGTGGCTTTCCAGCAGTTTTGGAAGGTTTTACAGATGCGAGTTGGATATCTAGTACAGATGAAAATAAGTCGACTAGTGGATGGGTTTTTACACTAGCAGGAGGGGCTATTTCATGGGCTTCAAAGAAGCAAACATGCATAACTCATTCAACAATGGAATCTGAGTTTGTAGCCCTTGGTGCAGCGGGAAAAGAAGCAGAATGGCTGAGAAATTTTCTATTGGATATAAAGTTGTGGCCACAACCGATGCCAGCCATTTCTGTGTTTTGTGATAGTGCTGCTACAATGTCTAGAGCATACAATAAAATTTACAACGGAAAATCTAGACATATAAGCTTGAGGCATGCTTATGTTAGACAATTAATTGAAGAAGGGGTTATTACCATTACTTATGTCAAATCTTGTGAGAATTTGGCTGATCCTTTTACAAAGGCACTCTCGAGAGAAGTGGTAAGGAAAACCTCTACTGCAATGGGATTGAGATTAAACTAAGTTACCACAACAGGAACCCAACTTCTTTCTAGAGTTCTAGTTACGAAGTTTAAAGGGTAATAACAAGTTGATGATTAGTGACTTGATTACTGCATTTCTAAGAGCTTAGATGCAAATGCAGAGAAGGAGGTTGAGTGTTGATACTCTTAATAAGGTTCTAAAAGTTTACAAGACTTTAATGGTGTTAGTGAATCTTACCTATGTAGATAACATAAGAGCGGAGTTGCTCTTAAACAAAACAGTTGTTTTGTAAGTTTTCTATGAATCTGAGGTGAACTCAAGGCTTAATAGCAAGTTTTACAATAAGTGAAGAAGCTGGAAAATGTTATATGTATGCCCTATCCGGTGTTAATAAAAGAAAGATGGTTTAAGGACTTGACCACCATTGAATCTGTTGGCACTTTGATAGAGTTGTACTAATTGAAAGTTTAAGTTGAAAAACACTTTCATTATGTATGACATTAAAAACAAAAGTCTGATTTATAGACTTAGTGGGGATTGTTGGTAAAAGTCTATTAATAAGACTTGTTTAATTAAGTAAATATATATATATATATTTTATTATTGAAAAGGGAGTAAACAGATTAACTGTCGATGACAGATAACTTCCCTAACTGTATCCTAACTGTAACTTCTGAATTAACTGTGGCTGACAGTTCAGAAACTTCTCTATATATAGAGAATAATCTTCACAAAGAAAAGATAAGAAAGAAATCAGATTTGCTGTCAGATTTCTTAGAGGGCTTTGTTGTATCCTAGGAGGTGAATTTGTTTGAAACCCTACAGCAATTATAAAGGGGACAAATATCACTTTAAAGATAGTGATCTTTCACGCCTCAAAGCAATTTCTAGACCCTAATATACCAACATATACTACATGTCTTTTCTGGATTTCTAAATTCTTAAAGGGCTTTCCTTATACTTGATACAATTACAAAAGCACACTCAAGTCACTTAACACAGTCTTTGTTTGTTTGTGGCAAAAACGATATTAGATAGTTACTTGAAATATTCATTGATCAACATTCTTGACATTTATATACATGGTTTACTTCAATTCATTATAGTGGTGCTTCATGTTTCCTTAGATCACTTCCCTTTTATATTTTTACTAAACAATCATGCCTTTCCTTTGTTCTTTTACTATTTACCGAACAATATTAAAAATAGACTTTTCCTCTCCTTCTCCTTTCTCTTCCCCTCTCACTTAGAATAGCTAAATGTTAGCAACTTCCAACTCAGACGTAATCCATGTGAATTTGACAAACGATATACTACAACTGACCCCGTCATCCTTGCTGGTAGATTTTGAGACCATCAAATTTTTAGCGTTGTTGCCGGGGATTATCGATAGTTTTAGTTGTTCTAACTTTTGGTTATTATAAGTTTCTATATTACTGATCTTTGTTTTCCTTTTGTCTTTGCCTCATAGGTTAGGTTGATGAATGCGAAGAGTTTGTGATCCAAACACACTTGTCCCTTTCGATAACGAGCTTGAACGTACCCTCCATAGACAAAAGGTTAACCGAAGATCTTTAGAGAGACAAGCAATGGACGGACAAAACTGATGAGACGGTGTGATTGATCCACCATCACGTGAGAACCCCCTTCCGGTCCTAGATAGAGATGCAAAGATTTTTAGGCTCACCATTGCGCTCGTTACTGAATGAGCTTGTCACCCACAAACTTTGGATGCCAAGATGAATCCAATGCACACTATCCTAAACCATGCCTTAACTCTTCCTGAGTTGAGAGCTAGAGATTTTAATCTCAAGACGGACACTATTAGGCTGATTCAAAATGATCAATTATCTAGCCTATTGAATGAGAGTCAACACCAACACTTAAGGAATTTTGAGAACATTATGAACACCCTCAATTATGAAAATATTTTTTGTTGATGCTTTGAGGATGAAGATGTTCATTTTTCTTTGAGTGGTAAGGCTACTTGGCTGCATAATCAGTGTGTAGGTACGTTTACTAGTTGGGATGAATTGACTATTGCCTTCCTTACTAAATATTCCCCTCTTCATAAAACTACTGACATTAGGGAAAATAGTTCTCATTTGGATATGGAAGATAGTGAAAATATACAATATGCTTAAGAAAGACTTCATGAGTTATTGTATTCATGTCCCATCATGGTTTCACAATAAGTGCATTACTTGAATAATTTGACAGTGGTCTTGATGATATCATAATGAATCTAGTTGATACAACTAACTTCCATAGATTCACTATAATGGATGAAGTTCCGATAAAAAAAATATAATGGATGAATTTGTAGCATGTGAATATCTTATGACAATTGTTGAGCATACAAGAAAATATTTCAAGAGAAGAAGCAAGACACGAGGTGTCAATAAAATCAGGGATGATGATATAATTGATTAACTAGCTGAAAATGTTCAAGCCTTATTGAAGATGTTTAAGGGAAACCAAGGTATTCCCGCTCCCATGGTTGCAAATAGGGATACTAATAGCAAGTCTCAATATTGTAGGAGATCCGGACATGAAACCGATGACTCTTCTACATTTAGTGAGCATTTGGCTCATCATGAGGCCTTTATTGGATATAAATGGAGTTTAGAAACCGAGGAGTCTTAGGAGGTACTAGGACAGAAGATTATATATTTCGTCCAATATATCAATAAAGTTGTATAAGAGTTGAAGTCTTTCTTGGTTGTGTATCAATAAAGCAAGTGGTTTTAATCCAGATTGACTAGTTGGTCAGTTTGTGTGTTTAACATATTTATTGTATTGTGAGTTATCGTTAGTATTTAAACTCTTAAATCTATATTCTGTTGCCGTAGGAACCGACTCTAGTTCCTAGTACTAACGATCTACGATCCAACATAAACATTTTAATAACAAAAATACTTTTGAGAGTACAATTGAAAAATCACTACATATGGGTTGATAGCTTGTTTTATCCTTGAAACACCCATAGTAAGTAACTATTAGACATACTCGACCAGGTAGTGAAGATGATGTCTTGAACCACCGAGACTTTGATGTAAACCCACACAACAACTATCACACAATTTCATCTTCTCATAAAATTAGGTTCTCTTGTTGTGTTCAGCTTGGTCCTAAATATCATTGGTTATTCATGAATTTTAATAAATTAGCCTTTCTTCATTCTCCTAGACACGGCCTCATGTCACACTCATAAAGGTGATTGAGAAAGAGTAGTATCTTGTCATACCCCACATTTATTTCAAATCTACGAAATCATTAAAAGCAAGCTTTAACTCAAACTCATACATACAACACTATCCATCATCCAAGGAACTGAGAAGAGAACTATCTCCTAGTGCCCATCTTGATTCAACTTGATTTGGTTTTCCCTTTGAACCTATATATTGGGATCTCTAGTCATGTAGGTGGTGTTTTCCATCAAGCATCCTCTTTGGTCATAGACTTTAAGGGCCCATGTGGTTTCAACTCCGGAAACGGAAACGGAAACAGAATGAAAACGAATTTAGTCCATATGTATATCCTTATTCATGAAATTATATGGAATCATTCCTTGTGGTTTATTGCAAAATGCACTTGCTTCCCCACATTTTGTTTCCCTATAGGGTATCAAAAGTAATAAAACTATACTCCAATTACTTCAAACCACAAGGAATGATTCCAAAAACTTTCATGAACAAGGATATACGTATGGACTAGATTCATTTCCATTCCGTTTCTGATTCCGGATTTAAAACCAAACGGGCCCTAAACCAATTTCTCTTGATGATTTAGCAATTTGATCTCGTGATAAACCTTTAGTAAATGGACTCATTGGGTTGTCAACTAAATTGATATAATCTATTTAGATTACATCATTCGAGAGTAGTTGTTTAATGGTCTTATGTCGTCTTCCTATATGACATGACTTACCATTGCATGTACACACAACTATGCGCCCGAGTTATAGCCAATTGGTTGTCACAATGTACACTAACGTTTGTTTGGAAGATTTTGATTTTGATTTTATCGTCTTTTTCTTGATATCTAGTTGTACGTAGATTCATTGCTGACAAATTATCAACAAACAAAGTCACCGTCGATATACCACTTCCAAATTGAATTTGGGTGTTGACTTAGAGGTATTTCCTCAGTGAATCAAACATCATTAGTAACCGTTTTTTCATCTTATCAGCCATAAATTTTGAATATGTTAACAAAATGAAAACTAGAAATTAGTACAAAAATATGTAATTTCTTTCTCAAAAAGAAACAAGATTAGATCACAAAATCCGAAATATACAATTTCTCTTTGATGAAAAATATATTCAATACCAATTTATTTTTTCTTTTCTTTTCTCTTCTCGTAAAGAAAAAAAATCCAAAACTTGTAAAAATTGGTTAGCGGTCTGTAAAGAAAAATTCATGCATAAAATGACTACCAAAAACCCTACCCTTTGCTTTGAGAACGCGCCTCACGCGCCCAACAAATCTTTGGAGCCGCCACCACCAAAACGAAACCCTAAACGATTGGGACCTCCTTTCCTCATATCTGAATCCAAACAGTTTTCTTCAAGGATCTTCCGCTTTGGAAGGGATCTCGAAATCTTGAGGAATTCCTTTCTTCTTTTGCGTGAAAACCCATTCTATGAAATCTCTAATTCAAAATACATCATCCACAAAAAAGAGAGAAATTGCAGGCTTTGGCTATGGAGCTTGTACTGCTACCCATTTCTTTCCTTCACAATCAAAGGAAAAAGGCATCCTAGTATACCAAAACGGAACACCTGTCGGCGGCGACAAAGAGGGATTCTCTATTTGCATCACTACGGAGATCCCTTGTAGGTCTTTCAACACCTAAGGATTTGGAGCTTTCATTGAAAGTTGGAAGTTTATCTGAAAAGCGGTGGAACCTATTCAAAATCGACGGAAGATGGGTTATAGATTGCATCCCCTCTGATGATTATTTGGAAGAAAGAAGGGCATTAACACGATTACACATCTCTCAGTGGGTATGGACTCCAACAGCGGCAGATCGGCAAATCTTGTCGAGATGTGAAGCATCTCAGTTTAACGACCCTCTACAAAATGATGTGGTAACCATAGTTATGCATTATCTCATTAACTTTCAATCGTTAAAACCCTTGAATGTCTTTGAACTATCTATCTATTTCTATCTTTTGAGTCAATGGGAACAATACTCTGAGGGGTTTCATGATAAGATCCGTGTAGAGGGTTTAGCCACTACCCATAATTGCTTTGGAAAACCTCTAACTTTGAGAAATGATGTCAACTGGTGCTGCTTCATTCTTCCTCCTAACAATCGAGAATATGATCAATGTTGCATGAATACTCCTAGTCGCTTTATCTGTTTGTTTCAAGATATTAGGAACCTTTTGATCACGTGGTACGTAATGCACATAAACTATGATTTCCTCATTGGAATAAAGTTATGGATTAAGAAGAATTATATGAATTCCTCCCAAGAATCAAGAACAAGCTTAACGTGTAGGAATTTCGAATGGAAGAAAAACAAGCACAATTGCAAAAGACCAAATGAATTCTTGCTGCTAAGATGGCAGTGTGATAATATAGATATAAGGACAAGGCTTTTGTTGCGTTTGTGTCTAGATCACCCTTCTTACATATTTTATGAATATTTTATGTTACCGTACTTGGTGTTTGATGTTTTTTGATGCTCGTAGTGTTAAGCTCCCTGCTAATGCTTGCTTGATTGAAAATATGACCAATTTGGGACTAATAACTTGCCCGTAAGAGTACATCACTTAATTATGTTTCGGTTGTTTCCAGTTTGCTACTTGTATGGTTCTTGCCTCGTAATTTCGTGCTATGCAGATCCAACTCAATACTATAACAACAGTGACGAAGGATGGCTAAATAAAAATCTATCTCTTTTGAGACAAAGACAAACTATGCACTACTCTAACAGTGGTAAAGGATGGATCAACAAAAGCCTTTCTACTAAGAGGCAATCACCAATTAAGGCTACCAAGTATCTAGAAAAGATGAACTTCTATGCTACTACTTCTCTAATTTCATACATATTTACAATTAAAAGGTCATTTTTCTATTTCCCATCTAATGTCCTGTGTGTGTTTCATGTGCAGGTTGTCACTACTTCTCTAATTTCATACATATTTACAATTAAAAGGTCAATTTCCTATTTCTCATCTAATGTCCTGTGTGTGTTTCATGTGCAGGTTGCCACTGCATATGGGGGCAACATCGTTGTAGGAATAGATACTCAACAAGCACTTGGAACCCAACCTAACCAAGAAAATGAACAAATACTATAGCAGAAAAACAACGATGAAATACCTATTATGTATTAGCTTATTTTCTGGATTTCCAAAGGATATCAAAATAAGAAAAATTTTCCTCATGATGAACAATTGGAAAAAAAAAAAGTATTCATGCTGCTCAAACTGAGTGTTGATTTACTCTACAGTTTAAGAATAAAAGTAATTGCTCTAAAAGTGAATAACAGTGTCGTTGAAAGAACAACATCAGTTTGGTTTGCCTCCTTAAGAATAACTATGAGGTATTTGTGTTATTTGATCACAAGACTAAGGAAAAAAGAAAATCAAGTAGGAGAAAGAAAGGTCTATAATAGCCAGGTTTGCCTCCTTCAGATTATGGGGCACAAAGCATCACTAAAGTGTGTCAATGTAGCTGTATGCTTCATGCACTCGGTAAAGGAACAAGTTAACAAATTTCTAAGGGATTATTACAGTCAACAGATAGAACATCAGCAGGTTGGTCATTTTTGGCCAAAGAATAGAGTAATTGTAACTACAAGGAATAATGTTGGAACTAAAAGAACAAAACTTGATTGTACTAATCTAGATGTGAAATCCGATGTGTATAGTTTCTGATTACTGCTATGCATTGCAGAAATGCTAAATAACTCAAGGAAACAAGATGTTTGGTTTGCAAGTAATAGTAAGTATGGTGTGCATGAGAAAATAACACACAAAATGAGCAAGGTGATGAAAACAAATAGCGAGTCAACTATGATAAAGTCCCGCCTGGAGCCGACCAATATTGAGAGCTCATTAGTTTCGGGAGTTAGGTGTTATTGTACTATATGGAATATATATGTAACAAATCTCCATTGTAATTATTTATCAAAAATTGTGTTTATTAATGGAAGTGTTGTGGGAATGTCAAGTAACATGATGGTAAATAATCTGGATGATAAGATGACGAACTAGGTTTGGATTTGGATGAGGTGCTATTATATTTGCATCCCAGGAAACAATAAGAACATCATTAAGGGAGTACAACACAATAGTATACCTACAAATGAATTGGATCTTCGATCAAAGGAATTTTATGGTAATATCAAAAGGTGTTCGATGTATCGTATGAAAGGGGGGCCAACCGACTGTATCACTACTCTGGAGGAAAATTACGATATGATTATACATCATAGCTTAGCAAAGGGGAACCAACAAGTTGTTTTTACAAAAATGAAAGTAAGCGAATCCAAGTGCGATTTGTGGAGCTTACAAAGCCACAAACCAAGCACAAATAAAAACGATGACATGAACAATCTGTATAGTCAAGGTGGAAAAAACTATAAACCGGAACTTTTGTTCGGAACAAAGGAGTTGAACATCCAAATACAATTATTGTTTCCTTGATGAAGATCGCCTTTTGGAACTGTCGGGGTATGAAGAAAAAGAATTTTTGGACCAATGTGAACCTGACTTGTAAAAACGATAATATTCAATTGATTATGCTAGCTGAGACAAAAACGAAAGACGAGCTTGATGAAAGTGTATGGAAAAGCGCAGGTTTTGATAAAATATTTTTTGTACCAGCAATGGGCTTTGCGGGGGGTTTGTGCCTACTCTGGAAAGGATACCAAATTAAAGGGGGGAAAGTAGAAATTATAAAAGCCTCACAAAGGTTTCTGCTAGTGAAACATACAAATTATAATACACAATTTGAATCTATGATCTTTTTCATATATGCGCCGCCAAACGAGTAATTCAAAAAAATTGGTTTTGGATAGAATTACAAAGTGTTATGGAGAGTATCCATTCACCGATGATTGTTATGGGTGACTATAATGATTTGATGGAACTATCGGACAAAAAAGGAGGAGTTATAGTCGCGAATAATAGATTCGATAGACTTTTGCAATTGTCTAACCAATTTCATTTAAGAAACTTAACAACCAAAGGAAATGACTTCACTTGGAAGAAAAAGAAAGAAGGAGATAATAACACTTACGAAAAATTAGATAGAGTGATGACCTCCTTGAAATCCAACAATACCCCAATTTACATACCCGGAACCATGCTTTCACAAACTCCGATCATTGCATGATTTCCATTAATATACAAAACAACCATAAAAAACAAACCTTTTAGAATCGAATCAATGTGGATGTTAAGACAAGACTACGAAAACATTGTGAAACCAGTATGAAGGAACCAATACCAAGGTACATATATGTTTAACATAGTAAAGAAGAATAGTCTACTCAAACAAAAATTAAAACAATGGAATTGAAAAAAGTTTGGTCATATAAATAAACAACTGCTTAAAGTGGACGATGAACTAGAACGATTACAAAAAGTGACTTTTTCACAATTTGACCAAGATATTAATAATAAGATTAATAGACTGACTAAGAAAAGAAAGTGTTTAATAGAATACCAACATAAGTATTGGATGCAGCGAGCGAAGACGAGAAATTTACAATTTGGTGATAAGGGGACACCAATTTTTTTCATAGGAAAACAACGGCCCGAAGAAATAGAAAGATAATTACAACGATTACTAAAAATAATGGTGAAATTCTAGCAAAAGATACGGACATCGATGAAGAATTTGTAAATGATTACAAGACTCGATTTCAATCCACGCCAATTGATAGGAATAAACTACAAAATCAGTTACAGGTCATCCTCCCAGAAATTAACACTACTGATAATTTGAAATTGGAAATGCCTTTTTCTACAAATGAAATTAACACTACTACAAAATTGAGTTTATATTCCATAACATATAATCCGGGCGTGTAATATATGGATTATAAAATGAGAAATAGGATGAATAAATAATTATAATCCGGATTTATCTACAATATAAAGTTCACTAAATTATGTGATACGCGGTACAAATACACCATAATATGAACACCAGGATTATTTGATAACCCAAATAACCCGGTTTTGTGACAACCGGATTATAAAGATATATATTTTTTTCCCAATAAGACACGCCCGGATTATTTTGTTTCAATAAACTCTCTCGGTCTCAAACAAAAAAAACTCTCCCGCTTTCATTTTCCCCCTGCGCGCTCTAGCTATTTTCATCGATCTATCTTTGTTCTTCCAATTCGCCGGTGCTTAGAAAAAATTGAGAAGTGCTTCACAGATCTCTCTTCGGTATGTTTATCAATTTCATTCCTTCTTCTTCTTCTTTTTATTATATGATTTCGTGTTGAGATGACTACTCGTCTCTCTTTGTGCCGTCCGATTTCAATGGGACGCAAAACCTAATTCAAGAGTTAGATCTTCCATCTGTTTATTGTTTTTCTCTTTGTGCCGTCCGAATACATAATCATTTGACTCTGATTTGAATGTGATAAACCTAATTCCAAAGTTGGATTTAAGTTTTATGCTTCATGTTACGCTAAAAAGTGTGCACGCAATAAGCCTTAAATTTATACTCGTTATAATTATCCTAACTCCTAGCGCACCCGCAGTGTACGGGACGTATGTAGAAAGATAAGTATTCCGAGGTCGAACACAAAGACTAAGGTGAAATTGATTCAAGTTGTGATTGGATTTAGCAAGATCTAAGTCTAAAGAAAGGGAGGAAATAAAGGAAGAAAATCTCAATTGTTTTTGTTGGTTTTAAGTGATCATATCAAAGATCACAATTCATGCAAAGCAATCAATTAAACTAAACCAAAAATCAGCACAAATAAACAAATCAAACAAGATATTGATCAAGGGAAAAGAGAGACGGATTCTAGGGGTTGGAAACTCCGGTTATGGCATAGAACTCAAGTTATCTATTCATTCTTTGGATTGATTTAGATATGTTGGGATTAAGTGTTTCTAAATTGGGATCAATTACCGGGTAAGTCTCATGATCCAACTAGTCCACACCTAAGGTCTCATTACCGGTTGGGTCTCTAAGAACCTAAGGTTAGGAATTCTACACAAACCGGAATCGTTAATTAGGGATCTAACCTATCCTTACCGGGTAAGTCTTGGAATGGGAAGTCCTAATCAACATTTCTAGCACATCTAATCCAATGGCGACTTTGTTAGGTTCACCACTACCTAAGGTTTTGCTATTTTAGATTCTAAGGGAAAGGATTACCGGGTAAGTCTCTCCTAACACTTAGTCACTACACTAGGACACCCTAGGGTAGGTTAAACTCAGCAAAAACTTAGGGTTTCAACAATCTTATGAATCTAGGGTAAGATCCTTCGAACCAGGAAGAATCACGGTTTGTTCTACAGAAACCACGACCGTGGTTCTACAAGAACTACCCGTGATTTCTAACAGCAGCTACGTTCATAAGCGAAAATCATCCAAAGGTAAATCTAAGTCCGTCCTATCATAGATCTAGCCATAACCATCCTTTCCTTACCCTAGAATCACATCAATTTAGCCTACAACATTCATAATGGAAATCAAAGCAAGAAAACATAAAATCATAACCTCCATTGCAAGCTAATGAAAGAAAAGAGATGAACAATGAACTTCAAGAACAAACAAATCCGAGAATGGAATTATAGCTACTTACAACCCTTCCAAAAGAAGGTTTCAAGGGTTTACAAACTCCAGAAATAAAATCCGAAATACAAGAAAGCTATGGTGTGTTCTTCTATCCTCTTCAATGGAGCCTTTTCTCTTCTCTTTTGTACTTTTCTTCCTAGAAAAATCCTTCTTCTTTTAGAATATATTTGTTAGAGGAATGGATAATGGATGAGCTGCCCCCAAACTACCCCAGCTGCTTCAAACAACCCATCAAGGACCACTTTTATAACAAATTCTTCATGAGCTGGCCATGAGAGTCGTGGCACAGCTGTCACGAGAATCTGGCAAAATCCACGGTCATTTCCACGGCCGTGGTTTTTCAGAAAACCGTGATTCTATGTAGAAACTTTGCTTTGGATCATTGAGTTGTGGTTTGGTGCATGGTTAGTGTTGGCAAGGTTCCATGAGTCCTCCTTAGCTCTTTGCTTGTGTTGTAATGAGTCCGAGGACGTGTCATCTAAATGAACGATCCTTTAACTCATCGTTTTAGCTCTAAACTTCCCGAAATACCTACAAAACGCACACAAATCCGTGTAGACGTCTATCTCGACAAAATACATGTTTTGAGTGCAAAACGTCTTGGACTAGTGCTAGATCATGCATGATTGAGCGGGAATTCTATCTAAATATACACCTAAAACTATGCTATAAATCGTGTTATCACTTCAGTCATAGAGGCTTGATATTCTCTTTGTGTCGTCCGATTCATATGATTTACTGAATATTGGTCTTTGCCTTTGTTTGGATAGGTGCTTGATATTGATTGAGCTAGTACATATGATTCAAGTATGTTTCTTGTTGTTTGTTGCATTATTCTCTTGGCAAGAGATAGTACAAATACCTATAACTAAAAACATATGAAGAGATAGTACATATCTAAATAAATACATAAAGTCTAATATAGGCATAACCACTTGTTTGATCTTATCAGTAATCAGCCCACACGAGACTGTTAAGTTCCCTTGGAGCAGCATAAGTAGCTTCTACTTAAGTATGTTTCTTGTTGTTTGCTGCATTATTCCCTTGACAAGATACATGTCCGATTATTCAACTAAACAAATGAGACAATTTCTTTTGCAATAGGAGTAAGTATGTTTCTTGCTAGGTGAAATAGTTTGCAACATATATTAGGTACTTATGTTTCTTGTTGTTTGATGCATTATTCAACTAAACAACAAGAAGTTGTTGTTTGCTGTTTGCTGCATTCTTTTGTTTGCTGTTTGTTGTTTGCTGCATTATTCAACAAACAAATGAGACAATTTCTAGGTGAAATAGTTTGCAGCATATATTAGGTACTTATGTTTCTTGCTAGGTGAAATAGTTTAACACAAGTTTGAATTACTCCTATTGCAAAAGAAGTTGTTCTTTGCTGCATTATTCCCTTGCTAAGAAACATCTGTCCTATTTCGCTGGACAAGTATCTTCCATCTGTTTACTATTTGTTGTTTGATCTTATCAATAATCGGACAACATTGTTCGATTATTACTGTTTGCTGTTTGTTGTATTATTCATATGATTTACTATCTCAGTTTACAACAACGCAGCTAAAAGTACTATCATGTAATTAAGTACCCCTAGTTAGAGAATCAATGGCAATCTCAGTTTGCTGCCTAAGGGTTCATTTATGACAAAGAATCAAGTCTCCAACTAAGCACACTTACACTAGGGGCACTACTTTCAAAGAATCTTAGTTTACTGCCTATGGATTTTAAAAAGGGTTATTTTCTGTTTTTATAAGTTACTGTTCAGTTTTATTTCTCAATTTGAATCAGAATTTGGAATCCTATAAGTGGAAGTGTAAGACTAAACAATCTCAGTTTTAATGCTCCAACTAAGCACACTTTATGTGAAAAAGTAGTATGAACTATTAAATTACAAAATATGAATGAATTTGAAGAGAGTTTGGGTGTCCAAGATGTATTTGTAAATAAGTACCCCTAGTTAGAGAATCAATGGCAATCTTAGTTTGTTGCCTAGGGGTTCATTTATGACAAAAAAATCAGGTCTCAAACTAAGCACACTTACACTAGGGGCATGTAAGAGCCTTAGTCTTTGGAGCCTAGGAGTCCTTGTTGAGCCTTGACTGAGTCTTGTTGGACCCTGTCAGCCGCACCTGCACCACAGGTGAGCCGCCCCTTCGCCTTAGTCGGTCCGCCCCTGCGGTTTTGTGCGGCTGCAGCCACCTTTGTTGACCTCTTGACCTTGCTTTTCGGGAAGCTTCGTATATAAGTCTCCCAACCTTCTGATGAAGGATTTCTTCACTTCATTCCAGCTCCTTCATCACCTTTACGTTATTCTTCTCCTTCCTCTTCTCATCTTTGCTTCTTCTTGATCTTATGAGAGAGTTCTTGAGAGTTTGAGTGTGGCTTTGTCCTTGGATGACTTTGATGATGTTTCTGTGTGTTGTTGTTGATGTGCTGAAGTGGTGAGAGGTGTGGATGCTCCATAGTTATAGCCTAGGGTTGTTGTGGTAAACTCTTTCTCTTCTTCTCTTTTCCTTTCTTCTTTCTTTCTTCCTTCTTTCTTGCTTCTTTCTTCTTCCTTCTAGCTAAGGATCACGAGTTTGGACTTGTGTTGGATCTTTCCTAGCCTTGTGATGATCATGTGTGTGTATATATGCATATGTGTTGCTGTGGTTTGTTGAAGACGTGAAGAGAATCGAGAAAAGGGTCGAAGAGAAGTCGGGACCAACTCTCTGCACAGTTGGCCGCCCCTGCGCCTGTCTTGAGCCGCACCTGCGCCTGGTGTGGAGCCGCCCCTGCGCCTTTGGTGAGCCGCCCCTACGCCTCACTGGACCAGCTGCGTGTTATCTGCTTTTGTTATGATAAGAAGAATGGGTTAGTTCACATTATTGTTTAAAGTGGGAGGAGAAATGAGCTGAGATAAAAATTAGTTGCTCTACTTAATTGTTTGCTTATTAGAAAGAAAGTATATAGGTAAGCTGCTGCTCAAACCAATGTTATTGGGTTGTTGACAGATATTAGGGTCATACAAAGTTAACGAAGCTTTTTTTATTCATTATGACTTACGGGTTTATGTTGCCTGGAAAGGGACGAGGAAACTTATACAGAAACGATACGAAAATGGGAAAAGTGTTGTCATAGTTTTACGTAAGGATTCGTGTTTCCTTAGGACCTGAAATGGTTGCTCCTTTGGAGTTCTTGTGCTACATAGGATGTGAATGAAATTCCGCCTCTCCAAACAGGAATATGTATACCCCCTTAATATCAATTCAGTGGAAATGTGGAATCTTACACTTTAAATTATGTAAATAAATTCGATGAAATTCAACCATCTTGAGACAATATTAATGGGTATGGATGGGCTAGATAATGGGATTTTGATGTAAGAATAATGATATTCATATATTTATGATTCATCATAGACTTTGCGAACATGCTCTTGTGATTCATTGAATTTTTTTTAAGGGTATTGTGAAAATTGAATGCTTCTTATGTTTCCTTTTTCTACTCTTTATCCGTTTACTCCTTCTGGATTTCTTGTGTTTGTTCTATTATAAAATTGAAGAAATACAGGGTTAAAATTACAAAGGATTTCCGTTGGCAACTGCCCATAATAGGAACCAACCATGAACTGAATAGAGGCTAATATATAGAGACTCGGAGTAAGGGGAAAGACTGAAGAAGCTAAGGAGGTAGAAAAATCAAAAATGTCATTTTGGTTCTATGACCAAAATATATACATGTACTATCAGTAGAAAGCTTGTGCTCAGCTTGAGGTAAGATATTCTTCAAGTATAAATGTGTAGCTAAGTGTTACATCCTTGTTTCCCCTGAAAAGGATTGCTGCACCTTACTATGATGAGGTCATGAATGCTATGATATGCTAAATGTTTTATATGCTCTTATAAAGCTCAAAAAGCACTTACGTTTGCTGATAATAACATAAGGGTATTTTTATTCAAATTTTTTCTTTTTAGCGTCCTGAGTCATTACCACTGAGATTATCTTTAGATATTCTTATTCTGATGAGTGTTTTTATATTTAGAATCCAGAAAGCTCATTGGAGGAGTACTCTAAAGTAGAAGATGGAGATATTATTCCTTCCGCCTTTGCATTAAAGCAAATATCTCGAGCTTTCGAGTAAGTTTAGGTCCTTGTGTAGTAGCAACTTGTAATCTCAGCTCTTCTACCATCCATATATAGAGTTCTGATTAGACCCATTTTTTCGCATCGGTTCACCGATGGTGAAAAAATGAATCCTTTACTTGTGTCTTGAATTATTTCCTTCTTTGTAAATGAAGTGATTTGGATCTATTGGCTATGGTTGTACTTGTTTTCACTAGGAGCAAAGCAAAATTGCTATTACACCCTCACATTGATGTGTTACCGAAGCTTCTCTAGATATCAATGTTTTTGTTGAACGTAGCCGCATATAATTTCTAAGTTATGAATGTTATTGGTTAGTTGGTTGAATTTATTTGTATATTCTTCCATGAAGATCAGTGTTCGGAGTCATAGAACATCCAATAAATGTTGGATTTGTAAATTCCCATTCATAGATACGGAAGATCTTGTACTAGTAGATTCTTTGTTTCATTGTGATAGTAAGACTATTGATGTATAGAGACATTTGATGGTATGGGACCATTGAGCTTATTTTCTTCTAGCTTATCTAAGTTGTAAATGTAGAACATCTTACTTGAAGAAAACAAATGGAAGCAAAACTAAAGACAATTTTGGGACCGTTGCAGCATTATGCATATACATTTGATCATTGCATTCGGTGGTAATAAATGGGGTTGGTATTTGGACAGAGGAACAAAAATGAAGCCACAATGAAGTTCAAGATAGTTAAGACCAACTCAGATGCTTCTAGAAGAAACTATAAACATGGGCGGAAGATTTGTGAAGTTGAGTGAGTTGAGGAATTCATTACTAGCTTTGGTTTATCTCTTGTTAAATTATCGTAATTGTGTTCCTAGTATCCTAGTTGTCTTTCTATTATCCTAATTGTGTTTTCCCTAATTTATGCTCAATCATTTTTTGATCCAAGATTAGTGTTACGAAAATAGAACAGTTCCTGAAATAATATTGAACAAAAGACGGCATGTTTTAAGATTCCAAAAAGGGTTGTTGGGAGGCAAATACTTAATCGTTTCCGTACTTGATTAGTAGCTCTGCTTGTTTATAATGATTGGTAAATGAAAGTTAAATGATCCAAGTACCTTTTAACTTTAATATTTACGATAACGAAATTTCAAGGCTTATTGCTTTGTTTGAGCAAGCGGGTCTTCTCAAAAAGTATTTGAAAACTCTTATCCTTAATTATCCATATAATCGAATTGATTGTTTAAAAACTTTGTAGGTTTAGTGAAAATATTATTAGTATTCCAGTAGAATGGGGAATTGGTATCATCATTTGAAGTAATTCCATTGCAGGTGAAGGATCAACCAACACTTGCACTGCAGTTGCACTATAAGCCGTGTGTAGACAATCCAGGAGCTTAAGGGAAGCAATTCTAAACCAGATTAGGTCAACCATGAAGAAATTGATGCTATAAATGATGAATTCAAGCTCTACAGATGCCACACGATATTGAACTGTGCCTGTGCCTTGCCTAAAGGACTCAATTATGGAAAGCAAATCTAGAGTATCAAGCATCTCTATCTCGCAGGCACCTAATGAAGCATATTGCTATGTATATTTGAATGGCAATTTGAATGAAGAGAACCTTGCAACTCTTGTTAACTTATGGGTTTCATGTTTCTTTTTTCTTCTAATATATGTACTCTGTTATGAGTACTCGGTTGAGCTCTAGAATCTAGACAAGCTTAGCTTCTAATATCTATATTTTGTGTATGAACAGTCAATGCTACGATGGTCAACTTCATTTTTATTTTGTAATGTACCATCACTTGTGTTCCGGGTATATATGCACCTACAGTTGTCCCGACGAGCGCGCTATGCGCGCGCGGCTCCACTAGTAAAAAAAAGAAGAGAAAATAATCCGGATATATGTTGGCGGTGTATAAATTCAAAATTATAATAATCCGGTTGTAAGTATCCGGTGTATATTAACCTCACCCAATGGCGCCACCACTAAGCTTCTTAATCCGGTTATCTTAATCAGGATTATAAAAAAAGAATAATTCCGGTGTTTTACACAATTATATAATCCGGATGTTCCTCCGGATTATATGCGTTTCATACAATCCGGTTATTTTATCACTTATATAATCCGGATGTAACACATCCGGATTATATTCAGCCCAATGATCCGGATTATAATTTGTCAAATAATCCGGGCAAAAATACAATTGAAAAATAGGGCAAAAATGAACCTAGCAAATACACCGGTGCTTCGCAAAGAACGCCCGGATTATAAAGTTTGGGGGCAAATACACCCCTAACCTTTAATCCGGTGCAGGTCCGGATTATAAGCCCTCAACTAACCGGATTATAAAGTTCTTTTTGTAGCAGTGTAAGGAAGCGCTATTCAATATAGGATCTAACAAATCGCCAGGTCCGGATGGGATGCCAACAGGTTTTTATCAGAAATTATTGGCATATCGTCGGTTCATCAATCACTAGAGCTGTCAAAAGTTTTTACAAAACCGGCAAAATTCTTAGACAACTCAATCACTCTTTTATAGCACTCCTACCAAAGATTGATAACCCAATAACAACATCACATTACAGACCTATCAGTTTAGTTTCAACGGTTTATAAAATTATCTCGAAGATATCAGCTAAAAGATGAGTCTAATCCTCCCAAAACTTATTCATCCTTTACAAAGTGCATTCGTGAAAAATAGAGCAATCCACGATAATGTGCTAATTGCTCATGAAATCTTTCATGGTTTCAAATCAAAAAAAGGAAAGGAAGGATATATGGCTATTAAATTGGACATGCAAAAAGCCTATGACAAAGTTGAATGGGAATTCCTGAAAGCGGTGATGGCCAAATTTGGATTTGGGGAAAAATTCTGGAATTTGATTCAAGAGTGTATTTCAACGGTTTCATATTCTATACTAATCAATGACTCTCCCACTAATCTATTTACTCCACAATGGGGACTCAGACAAGACGACCCACTATCTCCTCTTTTGTTAAATCTTTGTTCGGAGGTGTTAGCTAGAAACCTACAAAAAGCATCAAATGAAAACCCCAAATCTATTGGCTTCCCTATTTCGAAAAATGGGACTAGAATCCCGTTTTTATCTTTCGCGGATGATATTATTATTTTTACCAAAACCTCTGCGCAAGCTAGTGAAATAGTACGATTGGTGCTAAAGGAGTATTCCGACATTTCTTGGTCAGATTGTTAATTACCATAAATCCATGTTTCAAACTACCAACAATGTAGATCAAAGTAATAGGAGAAGAATCCAAGGCCACCTTGCAATCAACATTTCTACCAATATAGAACAATACTTAGGATGCTCAATTACCAATGGACGTGTAAATAAAGACATATTTCATTCCATCATTACTAAGACTAAACAACAACTAACTAAATGGAAAACATCCTCCTTGTATCAAGAAGAAAGAATAACTTTAATAAAATCTAACCTTAATGCAAAACCAAGTTATGTAATGCAGACGTTCATGTTGCCGGAAAGCATACATAATAATTTGGACAAAATTATAGAAATTTCTTTTGGAATAAGGGACCTAATCACCATCCATTGATCAGTTGGGATAAGATTTGTAAACCTCGGGCTCTAGGAGGAACGGGGATAAGGAAAGCAGAAGACATAAACAAAGCATTACAAATGAAACTCTTGTGGAAAATCATGGCGGAACCTGATAACATTTGGATCAAAATTGTAGAAGAAATATACCTAAAATGGACGAGCCTCTGGAACTACCAATGTGGAAAGAATGTGTCATGGCAATGAAAAAACTTGTTTAAATTACATAAAGAATTTGATAAAGGGCTGACCTGGAGAATATGTGATGGAAAAACAGTTAGATTCTGGACGGATAAGTGGTTGTTGGACAAACCACTTAAACACGTCATGACAAACCAAAGTGGGGTGAACCTGCCGGAATTAACTTCCTCGTTCATTACTAATAAGGAATGGGACCACCAGAGAATAGATCATTTAAAAACAATTTTTCCAAATAACGTTATAGACAAAAGTAAGAATTATAACCTCCCTAAAACTGAAATCCGCGACCGTCTGTATTGGTCAGTAAACGAGGATGGGTGGTATTTCACTAAATCATCTTTGGAGTTGATTCTAAAACGGAAAGTTGGAGTTACTATTGATAAAACCTGGATTTGAAAAATGGACATTATGCCCAAAATGAAGAATTTTTTATGGAAGTTAGCTATGAATGGTCTGCCTACAAAACAAAATCTAGACAGACAAAAGGATCCCGGAAGTCATGAATTGTGAGTTTTGTAACCACCATACTGAAAGTGCCAAGCACCTGTTTTTCAAGTGTCCAATCATGATAACAACTATCGATAATCAAAATGTAAATTCTAGTTTGCAAAATATCGATATCGATAATCAAGGAATCATTGAGTCCCTTTTTTAACTCAAGGATTCAATTTCGAACAAGGAAATGATTCTTGTAGCGGTTATTTGGTGGACCATGTGGATGACCAGAAATCAATTCGTTTTTAACAAAACAAATTTCCACCGAATGTCAAAACAACTACTATTAACCAAATTGCAAGTTGGGATCTAGCAAATTCAGACCAAAACAAGAATACCCTATCAACGAAACCACAAAGAAGAAAGAAGAAAAACATTAAATGGCAACGCCCAAAGGATGAATCCTATAAAATCAATTTTGATGCCTCATATAATTCAACAAACAAGTGCGCATATGAATTTATCATTCGGAATCAAATGCGATTCCTACAGCCGTAAGAAGCGACAAGTGTAATATTGAGTCCGTTTTGGAAGCAGAAGCACTTGCTTTGCGGTTTGGCCTTCAAAAGGCAAAGGAGTGTGGAATTACATGTATTGAGATAGAAGGAGATAACCTTACGCTCATCAATTCGATTAATCGAATTTGGAAGCCACCATGGGAAATCGATATGATGATTAACGATATTACGATTATTATGTCTGATTTTCATAACTCCACCGCACAACATGTTTTTAGGGAGATCAACACGGTTGCGGACACGATTGCTTCACACGGATACAATTTGCGAGATGGAAGTGGATGCAATCCCAGAAGATGTTCACGACCTCGTCCGAAAGGATGTTTTAGGACGATCGGTTTCTAAAAATTGATTCTCCTAATTTTTTTTACCTATGTATTAAAAAAAAAATCATCAAAACATAGAAAACAGGTTAGAAAGTACGAAAAAGCTAAAGGCACGACCCTCGTTTTAATAAACATCAAAAACGAACTCATTCCGATGGCACTTATCAAGCGCCATCGCTTGGCGAAAGCGCCCAAATATTGACGTCAGCGCTTGGCGAATGCGCTCGGATTTTTTTAAAAAAAAATTATACATTTGAGCGCAGGCGCAAGGCGCTCACACTACAAACCTAAATTATGTTTAAAAAGAATTGAAGAAAAAAAAATTGCGGAAAAAAGAGGGTTTGAGCGCCGACGCCTTCTAAAGACGCTCAAAAAATTTTTTTTTAAAAAAAAGTAGCTCTATCGCTTTGTTTTTGCGTTAGATGTTAAACGCTGGCGCTAACTAGATGCGCTTAAACTAAACGTCAACGCAAAGCGTTCACATTTATTAACCAACTCTGGACCTCAATTTCTCATTTATAGGGATTCATTTATAGGGATTCATTTTTTTAACAGAACGATCTTGGATTAAATTATTTTAGCCAGCAGGATCCTCATATATAATTGGTTTTTTGATAAATTAAGTTTTTCTCCCAAGTATACAAGTTCCATCCTCATATTGTTACCAACAGAGCTCAAGCTTGGTGTACATGAAATTCATCATTTATTTCTGCTTTGCTTTGCGTACAACATGTTGCTTCGAAAAGAATAACCAAATAAGAATTGGTAAGAGAATAAATTTGTTCAGTTTTTTCTCTCCCCACTATATATGTAACTACAGTCTACAAATGTATAAAAAGAATAGAAAGAATGAGACATAAATCTTGAGAATTAGGTGCAAACATCAGCAGCAGGGGCTTAAAACTCATTGGATGAGTGCGCACAGGGCTTGAAGAACCAGAATACGTCCAACGCTCGGCCTTCTTTGCCAACATTTACAGGATGGGAAAGAAGAGGGTTTCCATTTCCATTGCTCTTCTCCTCAAATTGTTCTTCAGCCAGCAGCACCTGTTTCAGTTGTATTTCCTGAAAGGGCTGCCTCTCCTATAGTTCAACGTGCAATCAGTAAAATTCCGCTAGCATTGTGTCCTTATTGAATAAGATTTTTGAACATACATATACCTTGAGCTTCGACTTGGGAGCTTTGGAAGGCGTACTCTTGACAGTTTCACGAGTTGCTGAGAAACCCTGAGGGGTGGGAGGCCAAGTTCTGATCGCCCCCTCCATCATTTTGCCAGCTTTAGCATTCTTCGAATCCAGAGACAGGGGGGTGTTCTCTGCATCATCATCACCTCTCCTGCTCAATCCAACCCATACACCATTTCAATAATTTTCACATACATTGACATTGAACAATAATCTAGTGAGAGTTCACAAGGAAGGGTGCCTTACACAATGTGTTTCCTTGGCCTCTCTTTCAGAGAGCTTCTGACTCCACCCTGATGACTCTCTTTGCTCAATTCATCAAATGGCTTTCTTGCTCTGATCTCCTCGGCATCCGAATTTTCACACTCATCCTTTTCCTTGGCCCTGGTGATGGCCGCCATTTTCTTGAGCTCGTTACAGAAATCTGTTATCTTCCCCAACAAGTCCCTCCCTACAAATTGGTCCCTGCCTGATAACACGCTCTTTAGCGTTCCATTTTCATCGGAATTAAGGGGTATATCTGACAACTCTTTCTCCTTCAATTCTATCCCTTTCTCCGCACTTGATTTGATAGTGGCCTTATCAGGTTTGATGTGCTGAGAAAGAGGAGTTGCGGCTAGATTAGGGTTTTGGTTCTCGTCATCTTGCTGTGGTGGTGGTACGCGCCTCTTCAGATTTACTTCCCTGAACCCAAATTAGAAAGGAAGTAATTTGATTCAGTTATAACAGAGCGATAGATCCGATATCCCGCAGCCTGGCGGAAAACGTTCCAAATTTGGGAAGAACAAGGTCGTAAACTTATGACGACATTAACGGTTAGCAAATTTACCTAATCCGGCTCCAATCTCCCAGCGCGATGAGCTTAGAAACAGCGGCTGATCTGAAAAGCTTCAGAAACCAAGAGAAAATCGAATCAGGTAACGCAACAATAAGTAAAAGTTGGGGAAGATGAGGAAGCATGAAGAACCTTGGAAGGAGGAGTAGATTTGAGGAAATCTTGAGGAGTCTTGGGATGCTTGCAATCTAATTGCAAAGTCAAGAATGAAGTGATGATAATCGAATCAGGGAAAACAAATTGGAAAAGATGATTGATGAGTTAGCATACCAGGCCTACAGAACCAGGCTTCGTCGTCAAGCAATGAAGAATCGTCAGGAGCTAGGAAATCGACCCACTGAGGAGCGTTGATGTTCTCAAAAGTGTCGTCACGAACAAACACAGATTCTAGGGTTTGCCAGTTGATCTTCGCTGGCTCCATTCTCCTAGAGTTTCTGTTTAATTTGTCCCGTATTCTATGATGAACAAGGGAGTGGAAGTAATCTTGCTTGATGCTCTTTCAAGTCTGAAGAGACGGAGTAACAAAAAAGCGGAGGAATGTGAACGTTGGGGAGGAGAGAGAAGCCGGGGCGGGGGCACAGACACTACAGTACAGTGTACGTTATGGAAGTATCTGCAATTAATTTTTTGACCGTTGGAGACCCTTTCTCTTCCTACTTCACTTATTTAATTTGACTATATATCTTAGACAATGTGTAATTGGGGCTACTATTTTTTTTTTCTCTCACGGCAGTCTCATTTCAATTTTTTCACTTATTTTCACTCTCGAATTCTTATTTTTTCCTTTTTATTTTCTTATTTATTTCAATAATTAATAAATTGTATATTTATCATTTATTAATTAATTAATATTACTAATACTACTATAAATAAACATTAGCCGTACTATAAATAAACATTAGCCGTAAAATTTAAAATGTAAATATATTTTATATAAAAGTTTAAATAACAAACAACTTAATAAAAACGTAATTTAAATAAAAACCATCATTTAAAAAAAAAATTAAATAACAAACAACTTAATAAAAAAATATGTGATTGAGTTGTCATTTCACACTCGATTATTGTGTTTTTGAGATTCTGAAATTTAAATTCAATGTTAGATGCAATTTATGTGTATAATAAATTCGTGATTGAGTTGTCAATTCATGACTCGGTTATTATGTAAAGGAGACATATAACTCATTTCTACCTTCCATAAAACGGTTTAAAGAGCAAAAAACTATCACACCAACACTTCATCTTCTATCCTCACCTCATTCAACTAACACAACTTCTCTCTTTCTCTATTGTTCACTTAAATGGATAAAAACGGAAATCCCCTTCCAAACCCTTTGTTTTTCCATCCAAACTTTAGCCAAGGTTTAGAAACACAAGAATCGAATCACACTCAAAACCCACAATACATGAATTATTCGCAGTACTCTCAAACTCAAAACCCACAATTCATGAATTATCCGCATTACCCTCAAACTCAAAACCCACAATTCATGAGTTATATGTCATACCCCCAAACTCAAAACCCACAATACATGAATTATCTACAATACCCTCAAACTCAAAACCCAACTGAATGCAAAAGCTAGGATTTCAAATTCTAATTAATGTTGATTAATTTAATCATTGATAGTATTTGACACATAAATCGCGAAGAGTGCGTAAGTGATGAGTATGAGTCTCACCCACCGTTATGTTCTTGGCGTCATTTTGGACTTATGGGGAATTTGTCACTTTTTCTCCGGGTAGTTATTTTTACCCTCCGGTGTTAATTGGAGCATTTGGGAGCTTCAATTAATAAAAATGCAGTTGAGAGAAATGATTAGGACATCGGACATGTCTAGACATGAAATAACATATAAAGGCAAAATGGCCAAAAGAGTCGCTATTTCGTCTCTTAGCGACTAAGAAAGACAGCTTAGGATGTAAAATTCCAAGTTCTAGGAACTCGAAGCGCTACGGGTTAGGACCGCACAATGGGTCTCGACCCTCAGAGTAGCAACAACAAACGAATCTTACAACAAGACACAGACGAATGAAAACCAAAACTCAATATAAAACAAAAGGTTCAAACAAAGGAAAACGTAAAAGACTCGCTGCCGAGTTCAATACAAAAGGGAAACAACAAAAGAAACAAAAACTGGATCCCGTCCTATAATGTACGGGAACCCCGGCTGACCACACCATCCGGATCAATCAGCAACATCTTGAACATGCGGAACATCTACAATGACGGTATAAACCGTTAGCTAACATTCTAGATACTAGCAAGAGCGTAAAGGCACAAACACACATAAGGTAAAGAAAACACATAACATGCTTGCACACAACCGGTTATTATCTTCATTAAGATTATCCATTACTAATTCAACTTCTTTTGTCACACGAGAATCTTCCGAAAGCCGCTTCCGCTTCCGTCTACCAATAAGAATAGATCAGTACTATCCGTTACCTACAAGTCTGGGTTGCAAGAGCACATTCTAGTCTCTTGTAGAACTAGACAAGTGGTCACCGCCCGGTTATAATACACTTGGGTCAGTTAAGGGTAATAAAGGGTGAATCCTATTCCGGTTGTCCGTTATAAACATGATAAACAACACAATCAAGCCAATACAATCCAACTAATACGCGGAATGAAGCTAAATAAGTCCAAATGATTTACCTCACTCGAAGATAACTTAAAGCTCAACAGAACTCAGGAACAACTCAAGAGAAAGCTCAGTTTCCCTCAGGAAAGGAGCAAGGAAGCCTGTACACACAAGTAACACGGATCAGGAACAAAAAGGTTGCTAGAAGTCTATAACTTCTAGTCTCAACGATCTCTAAGAGATCTCCACAAGCTAAGGGCTCGACCTTAGTCTTACAGCAACTCAAGGAACAAGGAACAACCAAAAGGATCAAGGAAAGGAACGAGGAAAGCAAAGAAGGAAGCAACTCGCTAAAGACGGGAGTTACTACAAAGCAAACCGCAGGGGACAAAGCAAACCGCAGGGGCAACTTGCCGCGGGGGGGCGGGATGTGCAGCCACGGGGGCGGTGCACTGACATAAAGCTTGTCGGGGTTCCTCCTCGAACGAACTCACAGCAAGGGCAACCAAAGCTCGCACCTTTGATTCCAACACCTCAAGACCCAACTCCAGAGAGCCTGAGAACATCAAAGGATCAACAACGGAATGATCCACAAGAATCAAGGATCAAACTTGATTCTTGGAGAAGAAGAACAGGGAAGAACGAAGAAGAGAACGAAACAAAAGGAGAAGGCATGCAACAACAGTAAGAGCGTGAGGAAGAAACCAAAAGAGATGAACTTACACGTTCAACAAGGTCGCAGGAAGCAAGGGGATGACTGCAACTCTTAGGGTTGAAGAAGACATAAGCAAGAAACGGGAAAAAGAGGAAAAGACGGGAATATAAAGGGACGGGATGAAAAGATAGACGGAAAGGCATCTAGGGTTTAGAAAGAAGATCAGGACACTGGCCCATAAGATAGAATATCGGATAGTCTATCTATGGAAGGAAGATAAAAAGAACGGAAGAAAGATCGGGCATCATCTGTCATCATCCGTTGGGGCGGATCATCTCGGCCGCGGGGCCGGCTGGCCGTAGGGGCGGCCCTCTTCACCGCGGGGGCGGTGAAGACAAAACTCAGGTCTTACATCAGATCCTCCTAAAAAGAAGTTTCGTCCCAAAACTTGCAAAAACTCAACGATCACACCAACACACAAAAACATAACTAAACTCGTATATTCCCACTCGGGGCATGTAACTCAAAACGTCACAACAATCGTACGCAACGCAACAAAAGGAAAACCAAACAAAACGACTACGGTAACGGTGCATCAAGCTCAGCGTAAAACTCGAATAGTTCCTCTAGATACTATCCTTTGTCTCCCAAGTGGCCTCATCCGCTCCTCGCATCGACCAGTGAATCTTCATCATTGGTATCTCCTTTGAACGCAAGAGTCTCGTACTACGCTCTAAGACAGCCACCGGGTGCTCTACGAACGTGTGGTCTGGCTCGATCACTAGATCCTCGTGACTGACGATGTGTCTCGGGTCTGGTATGTACTCCCGTAGCTGAGACACATGGAAAACTGGGTGAACACCCTCGAGTCTTGGTGGAAATGCAAGTCTCTATGCTGCCTCTCCAACTCGCTCAAGAATCTCGAACGGTCCGACATATTTGGGACTCAACTTTCCCTTGAAACCGAAACGTCTAACGCCTCGTGTCGGGGATAGTCCCAACCAAACCTGAACACCAACTCTGAACTCCATAGGTTTGCGCCTCTTATCTGTATAAGACTTATGTCGACTCTGTGCTGCTAATATCCGCTCTCGGATTACTTCTACTCGAGCCATGTAATCCTTAATCTGCTCAGGTGCTATTCCGCTAGAACTACTAGGCTCATCCCAAAACAACGGTGTACGACATCTCTGTCCGTATAAAGCCTCATAAGGAGCCATCCTGATCGATGCGTGTCAATTGTTGTTATACGAGAACTCCACTAAGGGAAGGTGATCTGGCCACACTTGTCCCCAGTCTAACACACAATTAGCTCTCAACATGTCCTCCAAAGTCTGGATGGTCCGCTCTGACTGACCATTAGTCTGAGGATGATAAGCGGTCGTAAACTGTAGACTCGTACCTAGGGCGGCATGAACCTACTGCTAGAACCTCGAAGTGAACTATCCGTCTTTGTCAAAGACTATAGTCCTAGGTACTCCATGAAGTCTCACTATCTGTCTAGTGAAATCCTCTGCCAATCGACTCGCCGGACACGTTTCCTTGATCGGAATGAAATGTGCGGTCTTCGTCAGTCGATCTACTATGAGCCAGATAGCATCAAAACCACGACTCGGTCTCAAACCGGTCACAAAATCCATATAGATGTCTTCTCAGTTCCACCGAGGAACGGGAAGTGGGTGTAACTCGCCTCCTGGTCGATTATGCTTGATCTTGACCTGCTGATAGGTCGCACACTAAGCTACATATCTCGTCACGTCTGGCTTCAGACCTCCCCACCAGAAAGAGCGTCTGATATACTGATACATCTTACTCGCACCGGGATGCACTGAGTAAGGTGATGAGTGAGCCTCCTGAAGGATCCTTTGTCTCAACTCTCGATCTGAAGGCACACAAACACGCTCCTGACGTCTTAAAAATCCATCAGCACCAGCTGTAAATTGCGGTGCCTCTTCTCGAGACATCCGGTCTCGGATCTGGGTCAAAGTTGGGCAACTCTCCTTCTTTCGTCAAATTTTGGCCAATAGATCAGGTACTATCTCCAAGGTGGACAACTGGCTATCAGAATCCGGGAAGTGGATATCCATCTCTAGCCATGCCAAATCTCGCTGTAACTATGGTTGAACTGTCAGTCTAGCGATCACCATCTCCTGGGGAATCTTCCTACTAAGGGCATCTGCTACCACATTAGCCTTTCCCGGGTGATATAAGATCTCAAGATCAAATTCCTTGATCAACTCTAACCATCTGTGCTGGCGGTTATTGATAGCATGTATTATAGTCTATATTTTAGGACTTTTTTAGACGTTTTATCTTCAATAGTCTGCATGTATGGATGTATATTATGTGATTATATTGTTGTTTCATCTACCTTTATGGGAATCGAGGTCTACACCAAGTTTCGTTGTAATCGTAGGTAAAATGGCACGTTTTGCATCGAAATGGAGCTAAGGAACTAAGGAGTCATAGGAGCTACATTCTGGAGCTTAAAGAAAAACTCAGGAAGCATGGAATTAATGAAGAAGATTTACTTTGGACCAGATTTTAGAGATTTCACATTCAGTTGAGATTCACCTCGGTCAGCTACAGTGTTACCTCGACCGAGGTGATCTTGAGGAGCGTCCCGACCGAGGCGAACACCCTGCCGTCGGCGAGATCATATTTTTTGGCTGAGATCTTTTAATTATGGAAAGAAGATATCTTATATTTTTGGGCTGGATTTCTAGAAGGAAGATCTTATTTTAGGGAGATCTATTTTAGAGATATGGTTTTATAGGAAATTATCTTTTTAAAATATTATTATCTTTGGAAGATAATTCACCTATATAAAGGGTTGGATTTTCCACAATTCAACCATCCTCTACACCATATTCTACACACAGCAGTTAGGAGATTTTCTGGAAGCTTGAAGGAAGGATTGAAGATCAATCAAGGAAGGATTCATAGTTTGGAGATTAACTTTAGAGGGAGTTTGTAAGACTTTCTTAGATTCCCTTTTTGGTTTGTTGTCTTGTTCCACTTGTGATTTGAGGAATGCTGATTTGTTGTTTATTCGATTCAGTTATTGAGGTGTTTTTCTTAAGGTTTACTTGTTCGATATTCATCCCTTCACCTTTTATTCGATTATTGTTTTCATGATGATGAGTGGCTAAATTTCTTGTGCGATTCTAGGGTGAATGGCTGAAAGTTGTGGGAAAGACGATGATATAATGATCTTAATCTCAACAGGACCCTGAAAGCTCGAGTCTTTAACCTTAACCCTAGAACACCTCGCTCAGTCGATGAACATCTCGGCCGGGTTGAACTTGACTGAACGAGATGAACCTTTTCTGATCCAAAACTGAGAGTTAAGTGTTCTAATTTGCCAAATCTTATTCTTGTTACACCTTTCCTGGTTCAATGCAAGCCTAGGATGAGACTTACCCGGTGATTCTTTAGTTTGTTTATCCAAGATCATAAGTATAGGTAATAAAGGTTTATCCTTTATTGGGGTTTGAGTGTGCCTTCATCCCATCTTTGTGAGTTAACATGAGACTTACCCGGTAAAGGTTAATTCTATTCCCTTAGGTGGTGTGTTGGTTTGAGATTATAGTTCTTTTCCTTAGTACCTTGAGGCTTACCCGGTAATAGGAACTTTGGTTTGGGATAGTGAGTAGTGAGACTTTCCTGGTTATCTATTCCCACCTTAGAAACACCTTCCCTTTGCAAAATCTCAGCTTTGTCCGCATTATCTTTTGAGATCTTGAGTCGGAACCACAACTAGATGCTTTAATCCCTAGAATCCGCATTTTCTCTTATTTGATCTTATTATCATCTTTGATTACTTTAATTTCTTTTGTGGTTATTAGTTGCTTGACAACCTATTCTTGCTTAGTTTCACCTAGGTCCTTGAGATCGACCCCTGGAATTCTTGCTTTTTATTACAATTGATCCGTACACTACGGGTTCACATCCTTGTTTTAAGCATACTTCTTGGGATATAAATTTAAAGCTTGCACACACCGTTTGGAGCGAACAAGTTTTTGGCGCCGTTGCCGAAGACTTGGTCTAGACCGAGCCGGTTGCGGTTGTCTTTCAAGGCAATTGCCCTTGTTGATACTAACCATTCTACTTGAGTGTTTTCGCAGGATCTTTTTCTTCGGTTTATGCGAAGAACCCGTGTTGGAAGGAAATCGTTCCTTACTATCCCGAACCAGAAAAGACATACAAACGACGCTTGAAAGAAGCTAAAATGGCCAATCAAGACAATAGCGATCTTGAGGCCGAATTGAAGGAGGCGCTGGAACAGCTGCGCCTCAACAAGGAAGAACTGCAACAAGAAAGAGGGCAGACTCGCACAAGAACTGCAGAGATTGAAGCAGATATGACCGATCTACGAGCCCAGATTCTGCATCGACCAGATTCTCGACCGAGGTAGGACCTAGTCCCAATTATCGCGGCCGAGATACACCCACCTCGGATGCCTGTCCGAGATGTTCTTTTTGCTGGAATTCCACAAACCCTAGGACAGAGGATGGATCCTAATCAGCAAGTGAGGCGTCCAGGAGTCAACCTAGGTTATCAAGCGGAGCATGATTACGAGCTTCGACCACAAGTTCTATCCATGATCCGCCAATGCTAGTTTGGAGGGTTAGAGAGGGAGTCTCCGCATCAGCATTTGCAAAACTACGAGATTCTGATGGAGACTTGAGACCTTCAAGGCTGGAAAACAACAATTACAAGCTAAGGCCTTTCTATTTTTCTTTGAAGGACAAGGCGCTTACTTGGTATCAATCTCTTCCACCCGAAAAGATCAACACCTGGTAAGAGATGTCGACGGAGTTTCTAACAAAGTTCTTTCCCCCCTCCAACACCGCTGAAATGAGAGGGAAGATTAATACATTCATCATGAAGGACAAAGAGAGTTTGTCCAAGTCATTGGAGAGATTCAAAGATGTTCTATTGGATTTCACACATCATGGGATTCCAAAGATAGAGTTGCTGGAGATATACTTCAAGGGATTGGATGGAGGTACTCAATTCAATCTTCAACTACTTTCCGCCGGCACATTCATGGATATGCCAATTGACGAAGCTTGTGAGTTCATTGAGAAGCAAGCTTTGCATATGGAGAAATACTCTCATCAAGGAGCCGAAAATGGAGTTAAGAGAGTTAATTTTTAGAACACTCCATCAAATGACAATCAACTCATCTCCCTTAAGAACGATGTGAAGCAATTGAAGGACCTTTTGGTGGCTCACACAAAGAAGGAAGATGGAGGATATCAAGGGTCAAGGAACAACAACCAAGGGTCTAGGAACAACAATTACAACAACAATAGAGGCTCCAACAACAACAATTGGAGATCTAATCAACAAAATCCGGGTAACCCTTATTCTAATTCTAATAATTCTTTTAACCCCTCTTCTTCTTCTTCTACTCCATTGAAGAGCCAGGAGCCTGGATCAAGTTCGTCCTAGCCAGAGAAGAAAGATGTAGTGTTGGAGGCCATCTTGATCAAGCTCAACGTTATGGAGGCGTCTATGACTTCATTTTCAAAGGCACAAAAAGCCTTAGAGCAACAATTCTTTGATAAGGCGAATGAAGCGCCAAGAGATCCAGAGAAGCTCCCAGCAAGGACAAAGAGCAACCCCAAAGGACATATCATGGCAATAACGACGAGAAGTGGACTGAAAAATGCAAATCCAATACCTCGGTCGGTGCCAGTGCAGACGAAGAACACCTCGGTCAAGGTACAGACGAGGAACACTTCGGTCGAGGTGCCACCCGAGGTGGAGTCCCAGACAGCGAAGGACAAATCTGAAGTTTATGTCCCACCTCCTGTATATAAACCACCACTTCCATTCCCTCAGTCAAGGGCCAGAGCACATCTAGACAAGCATTTTGGTAAGTTCTTTGACTTAATGAATAAACTACACATTAACATCCCTTTCCTTGATGCTATTCTAGGGATGCTCGCCTATGGGAAGTTCTTAAAAGAGATTCTATCAAGGAAGAGGAAACTGGAAGACTTTGGAGAAGTAAGAATGACATCTAAATCCTCGAAGCTCATTCAAATCATGAAGGAAAAGATGCCACCTAAGTTGAGAGATCCCGACTCATTTTGCATTCCCATTCAAGTTGGGGACGTGACTTGTGAGGCATTGTGTAATCTAGGAGCCAGCGTGAGCATTATCCCGCTGGCGCTATGTGTGAAGATCGGACTTGAAGAGCCCAAGCCGGTGAAGATAAGGTTGTACATGGCGGATCGCTCCATTACCCATCCCGTGGGCATTTTGGAAGACGTTCCCGTTAAGTTAGGTAACTCCTATTTACCTATAGACTTTGTTGTACTTGACATACCCGTAGATTATCCTGTTCCTATCATTCTCGGGAGACCATTTCTAGCAACTTCGGGTTGCAATGTGGATTGTAAGAATGCCAAGTTGAAGTTCAACATTGGCGGTGATCAAGTGGAGTTTGCATTGCTTGCTGCAATGAAGGGAGAGCCACTGGAGGATGATATCTTCAACATCTATGATGAAGAAGAATCGAGAGAATTGGTGATCTCTATCCTTATTAATGACCCTCTTGAAAGAGTTATTAGTTTTAGCTTAATGGAGGAAGGTATAGATGCTTCTTGTGATGTAGATATACGGAGCTTAAAGGTATTGGAAGCAAATCTAGGAGCTAAGATTGAGAAACTGATCCAGGAGAGGAGAAATTCAAGTTTCGGTCCCAGTTCTAGTACCTCGACCGAGGCACTTTCTGGACCAAGCGAGGCGTACTTATCTAAAGAACATCTCGGTCACCCACCTCGGACACCGACCGAGACAACAAGCGAGATGTTGTCAACTGAGGACAACAAACTTCCTACACCCTTTTCTGAGACTCATTTACAGTTGGTGGAGCACTGGCTCCACCAAGCTTCTGATAAGAAAGAACCTTGGTATGCTAATATTGTTAATTATCTTGTTTTCCAGGAAATACCGCCCGGATTGACGTACGCTCAAAGGAAGAAATTCTTCAAGGATGTACGCCACTACTACTGGGATGAACCTCTATTGTTTAAAAGAGGTCCGGATGGGATGCTTCGAAGATGCATTCCAGAAGATGAAGTTACTAGTATTATACGGCATTGCCACTCGCTTCCTTATGGAGGACATGCTAGCGCTCACAAAACATGCGCTAAGGTATTACGTTTTGGTTTCTTTTGGCCTACATTATTTAAGGATGTGCAAACGTTTGTTGTTTCTTCTGATGCATGCCAAAGAACAGGGAATTTGTCTAGAAGGAACGAGATGCCACTCAACAATATCCAAGAGGTTGAGATTTTTTATGTATGGGGAGTTGATTTCATGGGACCTTTCCCATCATCCGCAGGGAACCTCTACATTCTCCTAGCTGTCGATTACGTCTCTAGATGGGTGGAAGCCATCGCCTCTCCCACTAATGACGCCACGGTAGTTGTAAAGTTCTTCAATCGGACTATCTTCCCACGTTTTGGGACACCACGCATCATCATCAGCGATGGAGGGACAAATTTCATCAACCGGAAGTTTAAGACACTTCTATCGAAGTATGGGTTAACCCACAAGTTAGCAACCCCTTATCACCCTCAAACTAGTGGACAGGTCAAGATCTCGAATAGAGAAATCAAGGCAATTTTGGAGAAGACCGTCTCTAGGACGAGGAAGGATTGGTCCATGAAGTTGGACGACACTCTTTGGGCTTATAGGACCGCATTCAAGACTCCCATTGGTATCACCCCTTACAATTTGGTATATGGGAAGTCTTGCCATCTACCCGTTGAGTTAGTGCACAAGGCATATTGGGCAATCAAGTGGTTGAATTTCGATATCAAGGAAGCCGCAGAGAAGAGGCTATTTGACATCAATGAGCTGGAAGAGTTGCGCTTAAATGCTTATGAGAATGTCAAGATCTACAAGGAAAGAACAAAGAAATGACATGACAAGCATATCATTCCTAAGGAATTCAAAGAAGGAGATTTAGTTCTATTCTTCAACTCCCGTCTTTGCTTCTTTCCAGGTAAGTTGAAATCTAGTTGGACAGGACCTTACGTTGTGAAGCATGTTTTTCCTTATGGTGCAGTTGAGATTTGGGGAGAAACAAGTGGAAGCTTCAAGGTCAATGGTCATAGGCTTAAGAAGTACCAACCGGAAGTCCAGGTTGAGGAGATTGCACCATTATACCTCATTTAGGGATGCCGTACGGTCCATCTAGCGACCTTAAATCAAGCGCTTCTTGGGTGGCAACCCAAGATATTGCTTTCTTTCCCCTTTTTCTAGTTTAGTTTTAGATAGTTTGCTTTTGCTTGCTTTGTTTTTGGCTTCCTAGACAAAAACCAGGTACTCTCTAAGGAAGGTTTGCAACTCAGGAGCAACACTAGAAGGACAGAAGTTTGAGAAATTGAGAAGACGGAGTTTGACTGAGACACATCTCGGTTGCTGTCACAGCGCCTCGACCGAGATGTTCTTGAGGCAACCGAGGCGACTAGGTCTGACAATCCAGTCAGCCACCTCGGTCCGGTCGGGACCACCTCGAACGAGGTGATATCAAAATAGGCGAGCGGTATAAAAGGCGAACATATTTCTCTCTTCCCTCCCAACTCCCTTCTCGACCGCGGCGCATAATCACCTCGTTTCTTCATTTTTCTCTCGTTTTCTGCGATTGTTGCTCTGATTTCACTCAGAAAAGCAAGAGGATTAGATTGCAAGCAACAAACTGCAAGATAAACGCCTCAAATTGGCTTAATTTGGGGTAAATTGTCGAAAGCCCTAAACTCCTCTCTCTTTATTGATTTAGGCAAGATTGGGCTTTGGTTGCCATCTTTTATTGCTGAAAAGAGTATAAGTACCCCATAGGAAGCAATTGGTAGTGATTTTGGGGGAAAATAATTGAAAATCAGAGAGAGGAAATCGAACAGGACTTCGCATCGGTCCAGTCAAGCTGTGTCTCGGCCGAGGTGTTCTTCAGCCTGTCAGACCAACCGAGGTGATCTTGTAAGTAGTCATGAGTTCTCGATCAGATCGTCATCTTGTTCTGAGGGATGCTCCCAGTGGTTCTTCACCTTCTCCTTCTTCTCGACCTTCTATCCCGGTGATTCATGAGCGTCACTAGTCAGATTTTGATCGCATATGCGGGTGCCCCATAGTTGCCCCGTGCTTTTTAGATATACCAGCCTTCGAGTGCCTCCACGTGGTGGGGGACTTGAAGAAGATGATTTCTATGGTAGGGCTGGAGCAGTTTATGGAGATCCGAGCTGCAGCCTACCTTGAGCCAGCACTACCAGCAAAGGATGATGGAGATCCAGTTTCAACACACTATGGGTTATCCGTTTGACCCATCTCAGCATCCCTTCAGCCCATATCCACCACCATCTCAGGACTAGAGCAGCATGAATTTTCTTTATTATTTATTTTCGCAGCTCAGCTATGTCCGGTGAGTTCTCTTATTTTAGACTTATTTTGACCCATTGGGACAATGTGTCCCAAGTATGTGGTATTTATTTATGTGTATGATTTGACATTGTGTATGATTGTATGACTCGAGTTGGATATTTATGATTTTATTTATGCTCTATGTGTTTATCTGAGATTACATGCATACATACATGTTATTTGTTTGAGAAAAACGTCAAAAACTGGTTTAAGAAAAATTTTTATGACCTTGACCAAGATGATTCTGGCCAAACGAGGTACTTTACCTCAGATGACTTAGAACACCTCGACCGAGGTGGATTCTTAACTAAGAGTTTTTCAAAATGTTTTGTCCTTCTTTTTTGGATATGACCTCAGTGATGATTCTGTTTGCAGATTGATTTTGAAATCTTTATATGCTTGAAAGGTTTTATGATATGTTTAAGTTGCAAATTGCTTTGTTTGAAATTTTGGCATGTTTAATACTTTGTTTTTATCAAATTATGTTGAAATTGAAGGTTGACACCACATGATGAGTTCTATCACATTCTTCCTGGGATGACTAAGGCAATTCATTCCCTTCTCTTCTTCTTTTTGATCATGTTTTAGCCCCTCATATACATATTTGTCTCCCTTTACCTATCCGGAGATTTGGAAGCAAGCGAAGAAAAGCAAGTGAAAGAAAAGTTGAGATGTTGGCTGGAAGTTTTAGAAAGAAACAAATAGGTTTAGGGAAGTCAATCATGATGATGAGTAACTCGACACCATTCACATAGCCGGGTGTTTGCGTCTTGCCAAAGTGGAATTAAGCGATATTCCTAACGGGTCATGGTATGTGCATCAAGGGTTTGAGGCATCTCGAGAAATTGAGGATTGCTGATCTTCTAGGCTTCGGTTATTGTGCACCTCGGTCCATGCATCCCAAAAAGTAAAGTAAAAATAAGCAAAACTTATTGGTGGAAGATGTTGAGTTTCAAAAGAAGTGAAGTAAGATCCTTTTCCTGGATTCTAACACCACATTCCCTATATACATCCCACCCTCACACGTTTCTTGACCTCTTTTGGACGCCCTTGAGACCTCGAGCTTGTTGATTGACTTGGTGGTTTAAACTGGATTATACATGATTAGTTTCGATAAGTATGATTTATTATGCATTCTATGATTTTATGCAAAGATGAACAACTTTCTTATATTTATAAAATGTTTTGATCATGTTTTGATTTTATTTGCCATGAAGCATTCTCTTAGAGTGATCTATGAGTGGAGCACACCACCAAAAATGTTTTGAAATACTTTTCATTGATCTTTATGACCTATAATCCATTCTATCTTGTACTTAAGATTTGGAACTTGCTTGGGGACAAGCAAGGGACAAGTATGGGGTATTTTGATAGCATGTATTATAGTCTATATTTTGGGACTTGTTTAGACATTTTATCTTCAATAATCTGCATGTATGGATGTATATTATGTGATTATATTATTGTTTCATCTACCTTTATGGAAATCGAGGTCTGCACCAAGTTTCGTTGTAATCGTAGGTAAAATGACACGTTTTGAATCGAAATGGAGCTAAGGAACTAAGGAGTCATATGAGCTACATTCTGGAGCTTAAAGAAGAACTCAGGAAGCATGGAATTAATGAAGAAGATTTACTTTGGACCAGATTTGAGAGATTTCACATTTAGTTGAGATTCACCTTGGTCAGCTACAGTGTTACCTCGACCGAGGTGATCTTGAGGAGCGTCCCGACCGAGGCGAACACCCTGCCGCCGGGAAGATCATATTTTTTGGCTGAGATCTTCTAATTATGGAAAGAAGATATCTTATATTTTTGGACTGGATTTCTAGAAGGAAGATCTTATTTTAGGGAGATCTATTTTAGAGATATGGTTTTATAGGAAATTATCTTTTTAAGATATTATTATCTTTGGAAGATAATTCTCCTATATAAAGGGTTGGATTTTCCATAATTCAACCATCCTCTACACCATATTCTACTCACAGCAGTTAGGAGATTTTTTGGAAGCTTGAAGGAAGGATTGAAGATCAATCAAGGAAGGATTCATAGTTTGGAGATTAACTTTAGAGGGAGTTTGTAAGACTTTCTTAGATTCCCTTTTTGGTTTGTTGTCTTGTTCCACTTGTGATTTGAGGAACGCTGATTTGTTTATTCGATTCAGTTATTGAGGTGTTTTTCTTAAGGTTTACTTGTTCGAATATTCATCCCTTCACCTTTATTCGATTATTGTTTTCATGATGATGAGTGACTAAATTTCTTGTGCGATTCTAGGGTGATTGGCTGAAAGTTGTGGGAAAGACGATGATATAATGATCTTAATCCCAGCAGGACCCTAAAAGCTCGAGTTTTTAACCTTAACCCTAGAACACCTCGCTCAATCGATGAACATCTCGGCCGGGGTGGAACGTGACTGAACGAGGTGAACCTTTTCTGATCCAAAACTGAGAGTTAAGTGTTCTAGTTTGCAAAATCTTATTCTTGTTACACCTTTCCTGGTTCAATGCAAGCCTATGATGAGACTTACCCGATGATTTCTTGGTTTGTTTATCCAAGATCATAAGTGTAGGTAATAAAGATTTATCCTTTGTTGGGGTTTGAGTGTGTCTTCATCCCATCTTTGTGAGTTAGCCTGAGACTTACCCGGTAAAGTTTAATTCTATTCTCTTAGGTGGTGTGTTGGTTTGAGATTATAGTTCTTTTCCTTAGTACCTTGAGATTTACCCGGTAATAGGAACTTTGGTTTGGGATAGTGAGTAGTGAGACTTACCCGGTGATCTATTCCCACCTTAGAAACACCTTCCCTTTGCAAAATCTCAGCTTTGTCCGCATTATCTTTTGAGATCTTGAGTCGGAATCACAACTAGATGCTTTAATCCCTAGAATCCGCATTTCCCCTTATTTGACCTTATTATCATCTTTGATTGCTTTAATTGCTTTTGTGGTTATTAGTTACTTGACAACCTATTCTTGCTTAGTTTCATCTAAGCCCCTAAGATCGACCCCTGGAATTCTTGCTTTTTATTACAATTGAAACGTACATTGCGGGTTCACATCCTTGTTTTAAGCATACTTCTTGGGATATAAATTTAAAGCTTGCACACACCGTTTGGAGCGAACAGTTATTCAACTCCCGTTGAGTGAATATGTACTTCATACTCTTATGATCTGTGAAAATTTGACACGGAGCTCCGTACATATAATGCCTCCAAATCTTCAAAGCATGAAACATAGCAGCCAACTCAAGGTCATGGGTAGGGTAATTCTCCTCGTACGTCTTCAGCTGTCTAGACGCGTAAGCAATCACCTTACCCCTCTACATCACAACACATCTCAAGCCCAGCTTGGATGTGTCGCTGTAAACCATAAAATCCTCAATGCCCTCTGGCTGAGCTAGGATAGGAGGAGAGGTCAACCTCTTCTTCAGCTCCTCAAAGCTCTGTAGGCACGGCTCGGACCATACAAACCTCGTAGACTTCCGCAACAAGGAAGTGAGCGGTTGGGCGATAACTGAAAAGCCCTCAACAAAACGCTTGTAGTAGCCCGCCAATCCTAAGAAGCTGTGTACCTCCTTGACGTTCTTAGGTGGCAGCCAAGATGCTACTGACTCAATCTTTGCTGGATCTACCTTGATCCCTTCAACTGAAACAATGTTACCAAGGAATGCTACCTCGGACATCCAAAACTCGCATTTAGAGAGTTTGGCGTAGAGCTCTCTATCCTGTAAGATCTGAAGAACGATCCTCAAGTGTCCTGCCTGCTCTTCTCTACTGCGAGAATAAACCAGAATGTCGTCTATGAAGACAACTACATACTGGTCTAGGAAGTCGATGAAGATGTTGTTCATCAACTCCATGAAGACTATGGGCGCATTCGTGAGCCCGAATGGCATCACTAAAAACTCGTAGTGTCCATATCTGGTCCGAAATGACGTCTTGGCTATGTCATGCTCCCTCACCCTCAGCTGGTGATAAACAGATCTCATATCGATCCTCGAAAACACTAAAGCTTCATGCAACTGATCCAAAAGATCATCGATACGGGGCAATGGGTACTTGTTCTTGATTGTCACCTTGTTCAACTCTCGGTAGTCGATACATAACCTCATTGAACCGTCTTTCTTCCCGACGAAGAGCACTGGTGCGCCCCAAGCAGATACACTAGGACGGATGAAGCCCATCTCTGCTAACTCCTCGAGCTGTTTCTTCAACTCAAGCATCTCGATAGGTGCCATACGATAAGGAGCCTTAGAGATCGGTCTCGTACTGGGCTCTAGCTCAATGCCAAAGTCTACACTCCTCTGTGGAGGAGTGTAGACGTCAACAAACTCGCAAGCTACTGGAATCTCCTCCAAAGTTGGGCTCGTACTATCCTTCATGGCATAGCTCCAAAAAGCCTCGCATCCCTGACCGATAAGTCTAGCAGCTCGAACTACACTGATGACTGTACCGGTCTTCCCGAGATCCCATCCTCGGAAGATCTCAACATGGCCTGTATCTGTAATCACCGTCTTTGTCCTCTTTCCGATGTCCAAAACTGTTTGATGTCGGTCCATCCAATCCATACCCAGAATAACTTCTTCATGTACTAAGTACATGACGAAGAAGTCAACTAGCCAATCACGACCTCCCAATCTGATAGGGCAATTTGATAGGAAAACCATTAATATGAATGGTACATGTCGCTGCTAGCATTGTCGGCTCTATAACACTCCTCAACTCATACACTCTGGCTGATGCATCTCTGGTGTCTACAGATCCACCAACACGTCCTCTACCTCTCCCTTGTCCCAAAGTGGAACCTTGAGGAGCCGTAGAACCAAAAACTCTTTGTTGCTACTGGTATTGAGATCTCTGTCCTCCTCCAACAACACTGGCAGCTGAAGAACCCTGCTGTGATAGCGCCTTGCCCCGACAGTAAAACGTGGCTCTGTGTCCGGGCTTGCCACAAGAAAAGCAAGTCATTGTTGGCTTCTTGCAATCAACTCGGATGTGTCCAGCTACTCCGCAGTTATGAAATTTCCGTCCTCTGTCAGAAATCTGCTGGAAACCAGAACGTCCAAGCGTGTGCTACGCCCAAAACCAGCTACTCCAGCACTGGCTGATCCAGTCTTTGTCTCTTCTCATGACCTCCTGTCTGAGAAGCTCTCCTTTGACACGATCGGTCTCTCTCATAAGCAGAAGCTCTATCTTGATAGTCCGTCAAAGAATCACAATGAAAACCAGCAAGATAAGAGCGTGTCGACTCCCTTATCCTCCGAGAGAAAAGGTAAACATGTTGATCCTCAGGTGGTGCAGACGGACCCAACAAAAACAACTCATCCCGAAACTTGTTGATGATGTCAGCAATAGGCAAATCCTCGAATCCAGCCTCAAGGAAATCCTGAAGACGGTCTCTCCTCATAGTTGCAGGATACTAGCGATCTTTGATCACCGTCTTCATCTGCTCATAACTGGTGACCTTATTGCGAACGGTCCTCCACCAAGAATGAGCCTGATCCTTCAGTAGCGTTTGTGCTATGTTGACTCGACGTCCCTTTGGGCATCTGATAGCCTCCATAGCAGTATCCAACTGTCCTATCCACTGCTCCACCTACAATCTAGTCTTTCTCGTGAAAGTGGGAACCTTTAGTTGATCGAAAGCCTTCAACCAACTGTCGGGCTTTGTCTCCTGCACCTCAGCCGGCGCTTTGACAACCTCAGCAACTCTAGTTGGCGGGGCAACAACCTGTGAAACTCTCTGTGAAACCTCAGCTGATCTCGCAGGAACTGGCGGCACTGGTGCTGGTCCTCCAGCCCTGATAGCCTCCTCAACTCTTTGCACATAATCGTGATATGCAGAAGCTCCGATAGACACTCGTGCGGACTTTGTCGATGATGCTCTCTGTGCTCCAGACCGAGCAGCGGTCCCGTTCCCAGCCTCAGGAACAACACTCTCAGCAACTTCTTCAGCAAACGCCTCAACGATAAGCGGATCAGCAACTGGGGCTTGGCCCCGACCTCTAGCTAGTGGAAGTCTTCCTACACGTCCTCGTCCACAGACGGCAAGTGGAAGTGGTGGTCGACCCCTTCCTCGCCCCATAGCAAATGTAGCTCTAGTACGCGCCATCTGCTATAAGGATAGATATATAAGAAACTATATAGGCCACACTACAACTAAAGCAAAACAGAAAAGCACATATAAAGGTCAACACGTAAGAAACTACACTGTTGAGATCCGCGGAGGTAGTGGTGGTCACCCGTACATCTATCCCAGACCGAAAAATTTAAAACAAAAACCCCCTTTTGAAATGTTAGACCCCTTACGGGTTCTATTTATTTATCCATCCGACCTTTAGAAGATTTCGAGTGCCATTGTTGCCAACCTATAGCTATGATACAATATTGTAACACCCGAAGTTCTAGAAACTCGAAGCGCTACGGGCTAGGAGCGCACAATGGGTCCCGACCCTCAGAGTAGAAACAACAAACGGATCCTATAACAAGGCACAGACGAATGTAAACCAAAACTCAATATAAAACCAAAGGTTCAAACAAAGGAAAACGTAATAGACTTGCAGCCGAGTTCAAAACAAAAGGGAAACAACAAAAGAAACGGAAACCCGATCCCGTCCTATAATGTACGGGAACCCCGGCAGACCATATCATCCGGTTCACTCAGTAGCATCCTGAACCTGCGGAACATCTACAACAACGGTATAAACCGTTAAATAACATTCTAGATACTAGCAAGAGCGTAAAGGCACAAACACACATAAGGTAAAGAAAACACATAGCATGCTTGCACACAACCGGTTATTATCTTTATTAATATTATCCATTACTAATTCAACTTCTTTTGTCACACGAGAAGCTCCCAAAACTCGCCTCCGCTTCCGTCTACCAATTGGAATAGATCAGTACTATCCGTTACCTGTGGGTCTGGGTTGCAAGAGCATATTCTAGTCTCATGTAGAACTACACAAGTGGTCACCGCCCGGTTATAATACACTTGGGCCAGTTAAGGGTAATAAAGGGTAAATCCTATTCCGGTTATCCGTTATAAACATGATAAACAACACAATCAAGCCAATACAATCCAACTAATACGCGGAATGAAGCTAAGTAAGTCCAAGGGACTTACCTTACTCGAAGGTAACTCAAAGCTCAACAACAACTTAGGAACAACTCAGGAGAAAGCTCAGTTTCCCTCAGGAAAGGAGCAAGGAAGCCTGTTCACACAAGCAACACGGATCAGGAACGAAAAGGTTGCTAGAAGTCTATAACTTCTAGTCTCAATGATCTCTAAGAGATCTCCACGAGCTAAGGGCTCGACCTTAGTCTTACAGCAACTCAGGGAACAAGGAACAACCAAAAGGATCAAGGAAAGGAATGAGGAAAGCAAGGAAGGAAGTAACTCACCAAAGACAGGAGTTACTACAAAGCAAACCGCAGGGGCAGCTTACCGCGGGGGCGGGATGTGCAGCCGCGGGGGTGGTGCATTGACAGAAGGCTTGTCGGGGTTCCTCCTCGACCGAACTCACAACAAGGGCAACCAAAGCTTGCACCTTTGATTTCAACACATCAAAACCCAACTCCAAAGAGCTTGAGAATATCAAAGGATCAACAACGGAATGATCCACAAGAATCAAGGATCAAACTTGATTCTTGGAGAAGAAGAAAAGGGAAGAACGAAGAAGAGAACAAAACAGAAGGAGAAGGCATGCAGCAACAGTAAGAGCGTGAGGAAGAAACCAGAAGAGATGAACTTACACGTTCAACAAGGTCGCATGAAGCAAGGGGATGGTTGCAGCTCTTAGGGTTGAAGAAGACATAAGCAAGAAACGGGAAAAAGAGGAAAAGACGGGAATATAAAGGGACGGGCTGGAAAGATAGACGGAAAGGCGTCTAGGGTTTAGAAAGAAGATCAGGAAACCGGCCCATAAGATAGGATATCGGATATTCTATCTATGGAAAGAAGATAAAAAGAACGGAAAAAAGATCGGGCATGATCTGTCGTCATTCGCAGGGGCGGATCATCTCGGCGCGGGGCCGGCCGGCCGCAGGGGCGGCCCTCTTCACCGCGGGAGCGGTGAAGGCAAAACTCGGGTCTTACATCAGATCCCCTTAAAAAGAAGTTTCATCCCGAAACTTACAATAGCTCAACGATCACACCAAAACATAGATAAAGAACTAAACTCGTATATTCCCACTCAGGGCATGTAACTCAAAACGTCACAACAAGCGTACGCAATACAACAAAACGAAAACCAAACAAAACGATTACGCTAACGGTGCATCAAGCTCAGCGTAAAACTCCGGATAGTTCCTCTGGATACTATCCTCTATCTCCCAAGTGGCCTCATCTACTCCTCGCATCGACCACTGAATCTTCATCATCGGTATGTCCTTTGAACGCAAGCGTCTCGTACTACGCTCTAAGACAACCACTGGGTGCTCTACGAACGTGTGGTCTGGCTCGATCACTAGGTCCTCGTGACTGATGATGTGTCTCGGGTATGGTATGTACTCCCGTAGATGAGACACATGGAAAAATGGATGAACACCCTCGAGCCTCGGTGGCAACACAAGTCTATATGCTGCCTTTCAAACTCGCTCAAGAATCTCGAACGGTCCGACATATCTGGGACTCAGCTTTCCCTTGACACCAAAATGTCTGACGCCTCGTGTCGGGGATACTCTCAACCAAACCTTAACACCAACTCTGAACTCTAGAGGTTTGCGCCTCTTATCTGCATAAGACTTATGTCGACTCTGTGCTGCTAACATCTGCTCTCGGATTACTGCTACTCGAGCCATGACATCCTCAATCTACTCAGGTGCTAATCCGCTAGAACTACTAGGGTCATCCCAACACAACGGTGTACGACATCTCTGTCCGTATAAAGCCTCATAAGGAGCCATCCTGATCGATACGTGCCAACTGTTGTTATACGAGAACTCCACTAAGGGAAGGTGATCTGGCCACACCTGTCCCCAGTCTAACACACAAGCTCTCAACATGTCCTCCAAAGTCTGGATAGTCCGCTCAGACTGACCATCGGTTTGAGGATGATAAGCGGTCGTAAACTGCAGACTCGTACCTAGGGCTGCATGAACCTGCTGTCAGAACCTCGAAGTGAACCGTCCGTCTCAGTCAAAGACTATAGTCCTAGGTACTCCATGAAGTCTCACTATCTGTCTAGTGAACTCCTCTGCCAATCGACTTACCGGCCATGTTTCTTGATCGGAATGAAACGTGTGGTCTTCGTGAGTCGATCTACTATGACCTAGATAACATCAAAACCACGACTCGGTCTCAAACCGGTTGAAGGATAATTATCGACTTCGCTAAAGGATAATTATCGTCTTCGCTATAAATAGCGGAAAATTGTTTACTAATTTATTTCCTTTCATGTTTCCTCGTAAAAGCTCTAATTTCTCCCAACCTTCAAACTCTGATCTACACTCCGTTTCTAATCTGATTTCAAATCGGTTTGAGTGTTTGGATTCCTCTCTTCATTCTCTTCATTTTGGTACCGAATTTCTGCTTTTCAGAGCAATTGAATGCCTGGTCGAGCATATATGTTACTAGGCTGGTTACGTCGCTCCGATTCCGGTGAATTTGATGTAGTCCGAGCATAGCCTGCGTCGTTGTGATTCGAATCTTTCTTTTTGGATTGTCAATCGGGTTAGTAACGAATAAGTTATGAACTTATTCATTTTCCGTATTGCGATTTTGGCCTAAATTGACCTTAAGCTTGTTAAAATGGATAATTGGGAATTCCATTATGCTCGTTATATTATTCTGGTGGTTATGGGTTGTTTGTTTAATGAAATTTGATGACAAGTGAGTTCAGAAATTGCGTGCGAGCAAAACATTATTGTGGTGAAAGTTAATTTAATTAATTAAAAGCTAATTAATTAAATTAGGATTAAAATTAATATTGAAGAATGTTGATTAGATGATACCTTGAGAGGTTTGAGGAATTGTGAGATGTTGATTTTATGGATTAATAGTTATGATCTTTGAGGATATTGATATTGTAGATTGTGTTATGGTTATGATCTTGCGAGATCTTGAAGACTAGGAGGTAGAATCTCCTAGCCTGTGGATAGTGATTGATAATTGTGTGCCTTGTTTGTACAGGCACTGGTCATTTCCTCGAGGGCAAACCGTGACCACTGTTTAGGATTACCTTGTGAAAAGTAAGTCCTTTGGGCTTACTTAGCTAGCGTTTATGGGTTTGAGTGATTGTGATAGTGGTGTTTGTGCATATGAATGTTGTATTGATAACCTAACCGGACTAGGATGACCATATATGTATATTAAATGACCCAAGTGTATTATAATGGGTTGTGACAAGTTGCATGAAGGTCGTCGAGAGTGTGGAGTTTCACCGTAACCGGTACTCCAGGTGGGGAGGCTTGATCCCCGATTCCAAATATGTGTGAAAGGGGACAAAGGCGAGGCTTTGGGTATTCCTCGTGTCACAAAAAATGTTGAATTAGTAATGGTATAACATAATGAAGATAATAAGTGGATATGTGTGTGAGCATTGCATATTGTGATGTGATGATGTGTTGTATGTGTTGTTGTTATTATTCTTATTCATGAACTGTTAGCTAACGGTTTTATACCGTGTTGTAGATATTCTGTAGGATAGGAAGACTATAGAGTGATCTAGATGGGTGATCAGCCGAGGCTACCGTACATTAGGATGTGTGGGTTTTTGGGATGTTTATGTACACATATGTTTATGTTGTTGCTGTTTTGTACTCGGTTGTGACTTTGTATATGTTTTGATATACGATCATACAATTTTATGTATTTGGTTTTATATTTATTTGTGCCTTATTGTAAGATCCAGTGAACTTATTGTCAGACTAGGGTCAGGATCCATTGTGAGATCCTAGCCCATAGCACTCCGAGTCCAGCAGATTCGGGGTGTTACACTGAAGGCTTGATCCCAACATCTTCACCTATTACCAACCCGCCTTTTGGGACTCATGAACCAGCAATTGAGCTAGACAATGACGATGAAGAATAAATTCAAGTGACAACCGAGGAAGTTGTTAGAAGGTTGTGTTGAAGGGGAGTCTAAGACACTATGCTCATTAGTGGATGAATTTACACGACTAAAGATGTTATCCAAGGAACCAATCAATGTAGCAACACTTTTTGGAATCGAGTTTCAACTATTACAATGAAAAGAGAGGAGATTTAGCATCTCGCTCATGGAAACAATGTAAGAAGCGCTACCAAAAGCTTAATGCACTTACGTCTAAATTATAAGTGTCTGTGCTACATCAAAAAGGGGGAGAATGAGTGGAGAATCCCCTGACGATATCCTTGCAAGGACTCATGTTTTGTATAAAGAACAATATAAATCAAAGTTCAATCATGAGAACATTTGGCGCATGCTTAAGAGTCTCCCAAAATGGCAAAGTAGTATTTAACCAACATCATCAAAACAAGGGGATAGCTCCAAGAGGACAAAGGTAAGTGAGTTTGGAGCATACACATCAAGCCCCAATGTTGAAACTCCATCAAGTGGACGCGAAACCCCATATAGCTCATCGTCCTTTCACTACAACATTTTGAAGTATCTATAGCGTTTGAAAAATGCTATGATATACAGTAATAGCGTTTTTATAAATGCTATGACAGAGCCCGCTATAATAGGTTCAAAGCTTTTCATAGCGTTTGTGCAAACGCTATAAAAAAGTGGACCTATTATAGCGTTTACTGAAACGCTATGGAAAAGTATACATTAATAGCGTTTGTGCAAACGCTATGAAAAGTGGACCAATTATAGCATTTCGTGAAACGCTATGGAAAAGTAGACCTATTAATAGCGTTTGTGCAAACGCTATGAAAAACTGTACATTAATAGCCTTTGATGAAACGCTATGAAAAACTTTGACCTATATAGCGTTTTCTAAAACGCTATAGAAAAGTGAATTATAGCTTTTAATCAAATGCTATGGAAATAATGTCATTTATAGTGTTTTATAAACGCTATGAAAAACACTATAGAACCCAACAATAGCATTTTCGATGAATGCTATAAAATCTAACAATAACATTTTCTATAAATGCTATAGGAATCCAATAATGACAATACACATAAACCACATTGTTTCATTTTAAAGATTCAAAATGATACAAAACACGAATTGTTTAAACCAATTGTGTACCATGAGAACATAGATCTCGTACTCTACAATAAAATGTTTCAGGCTTCCTTACAATGTCAACCCTTACTTTCACTACATTAGGTCTTATTGGAATAAGTTGTACAAGCTCATGCGAATCATTGGAGCACCAACGTCCTTCAGCCACAATCTCATCTTTTCCGCACCAATCTAAGAGTTTGCACTTGTCATAGGATTTAGGGCTCGTACTCTACAACAAAACACAACATAATTAATTATGTAAATATATCTCTAACATAATCTAAGGGTTTACACTTGTCATGAGATTTATCCTAAAGGTTTACACTACACAATAACAGAACAATTGTTAAGCACTGATGTTGTGGTGACAAAACTAAAATTGGTCTTTTATGTCTTAAATCACACAATATAATGGATAGGTAAAAAAACCAAGGTAGAAATCAAACATACCTAGCCCTATTTGGAAGTACAATTGTAGTAGCAAACACATCATCAACTGGACAAGCTAGTAATTCTAAATTGAAGAATTCATCCACTCTGAGAAGTTAAAACCTTGAGCCCCTCTTCAACCTTCGAGACATCCACAAAACACGAACCTTGTAGTTTTGCTTTCCGATCCAACAAACAAATAATTCCTACTTACAAAAGCATAAAGATCAAGTGAAAATTTATAATCCTTCTTAGGATAAAGACAAGAGTCACTTGATTTCTCTATTCCAATCTGATGTAACAAGGCCTGAACATTCAAATAAAACAAAAATAAGTATAATGAAAATAAGAAGATACAAAAAAGCATTGTGAAAGCTTTATAATAGGTAGTCCATGTACGACTGAATATTTTCATAGCGGCTAGAAGGGAAAAAAGATACAGATAAAGGAAGGCAATAAGAGGCACTATATGAGTTCTCCAAACATAAGAATACAAACTCTATTCTTTGGGGGATCACTTCCGGGAGAAAAATAAGTCTTAAAATTGTAATTTTACATAAAAAAATGAGTGACAAAAAAGCTAGCTTTGCGACCAACCTCTACTGTAGGATCAAATATATTTTTCAACAATAAACATTCACTATGTACACCAATTGAGTCAACTGTAGAAACATGACAATCATAACACAAAGAAGATAATACTTTTCAAAGGCTCTTCAATAGATCATTCATTTTAATATAGCCGGTTCAAATAAATTGGCAAAGGGTATTTATACTCATGCACCATGACAATAGTTCTCCAAATCCAGTAGAGCACAAATTAAAGGGGCAAAATATAATATAAACATAATCAAAGAATATCCTACCTTTGACTCTTAATATTACCCCTAATTATACACCAAAATCACTTGGCAAAGGGAAATTATATATATGACTTATATATTACCACTGTTATACATCAAAGGTCACACAAAACACACTCACAAGGCTAGCACCATTGGATCTAAATATCCCACCTTCATTTTTCCACAAAATGCAACACACAAATACTCATTCTTTAACAATGAAGAGACAACAACACATATAATTAAAACAGAATCAAAGATTATCAAAAGAATATTCAAAAACCTTCCAAAAATAAGCAGCCTATGCTTCCTCAAGGATTAATAATCACAATACGATATCAATTAACAGTCAATGAGGCCCCAACTAGACAAACACATGGAAGAGTGATTAGGCAAACATCTAGTAGTGTGACGGAGCCATCTTCCATGCATCTCAAACCCAACATGTTGAATCTAAAAACGGCTCATTCTGAACCCATCACAGGAACTAATGGTTTAAATCTTACACCTAACTCTTCTGACACTCCCCATTCTACTTCTTTGACCACTCCTCACAAACAAGTTAGTGAACCCAAGATCAATAAAAAAATCTTGTTTTTACCCCTCTCCTTAATCTTATTAATCTTGTGTGATTCTATAATAGGAAAGAACAATAAAAACAATGAAAAATGGAGGATCATGGGGCGAGAAGCAAAATTGGAATAAAGATGATAAGTACCTCTTCCTCTCCACGTTCTTCACTACTGATCATGAGTTTTACCAAGTTAAAAAATGCTTATAATCAAAATGACTTTGAAGGTTAAGATAGTGAAGAGATGTAATGTATTAGGAGATACTAATGCAGACAGTTCTGTTGCTACGTGTGGTAGAATATGGGGGTAAAACCTTCTCTTTATGTTAAATATGCATGATGACTCTACACAACTACCATAAAATGACAAAATCTACACCTTTCCAAACAATGTCAACCTCTAAAAATTGAAGGAAAAAATATAGGAAGAGATTTAATTTATATACTACAATGCTCCATTCTTGATTTGAACAAAGTATTCTGAACTAAACTTGAAGTGAATCACATACACTTTAAACAATCAATAACTAGAAGAACATACCGGTATACTGCAACCATTCCCCATACATTTTGCTTCCCATTCTCTTTGAGCTTTTTCCTCTGTTGCAGAGCGCCCGATAAGATATTCTTGATGTTGTACTATGATAGCATGTACTATAGTCTATATTTTGGGACTTGTTTAGACGTTTTATCTTCAATAATTTGCATGTATGGATGTATATTATGTGATTATATTGTTGTTTCATCTACCTTTACGGGAATCGAGGTCTACACCAAGTTTTGTTATAATCGTAGGTAAAATGGCACATTTTGGACTGAAATGGAGCTAAGGAGTTATGGAGTCATAGGAGCTACATTCTAGAGCTTAAAAGAGAACTTAGGAAGCGAGGAATTGATGAAGAAGATTTACTTTGGACCAGATTTGAGAGATTTCACATTCAGCGGAGATTCACCTCGGTCAGCTACAGTGTCACCTCAACCGAGGTGATCTTGAGGAGCGTCCCGAGTCCCGACCGAGGCGAACACCCTGGCGCCGGCGAGAACATATCTTTTGGCTGAGATCTTTTATTTTTGGAAGAAAGATATCTTATATTTTTGGGCTGAATTTCTAGAAGGAAGATCATATATTTGGGAGATCTATTTTAGAGATATAATATATTTTATAGGAAATTATCTTTTTAAGATATTATTATCTTTGGAAGATAATTCTCCTATAAAAAGGGCTGGATTTTCCATAATTCAGCCATATTTGGATCATCGGATTTTCTGGATCAACGCAGCAGTTATGAGATTTTCTGGAAGTTTGAAGGAAGCTTTGAAGGAAGATTGAAGGAAGGAAGATTGATAGTTTTTGAGATAGCTTTTGAGGGAGTTTGTAAGATTTTCTTAGATTTCCTTTGGTTTATTGTCTTGTTTGATTTGTGATTTAAGGAACGCTGATCTGTGAACTATTTGATTCAGTTATTGAAGCCTTGTTCTTAAGGTTTTTGTGTTCAAATATTCATTCCTTTCTCTTATATTCGATTATTGTTATCATGATGATGAGGGGCTAAATTCCTTGTGCGATTCTAGGGTGATTGGCTGAAAGTTGTAGGAAAGACAATGATAGAATGATCTTAATCCCAATAGGACCCTGAAAGCTCGAGTCTTTAACCTTAACCCTAGAATACCTCGCTTAGTCGATGAACATCTCGGCCAGGGTGGAACTTGACTGACCGAGGTGACCTATTCTGATCCGAGACTGAGAGTTAAGTGTTATAGTTTGCCAAATCCTATTCTTATTACATCTTTCCTGGTTCAATGCAAGCCTAGGATGAGACTTACCCGGTGATTCCTTAGTTTGTTTACCCAAGATCATAAGTGTAGGTAATAAAGGTTTATCCTTTATTGGGGTTTGAGTATGCCTTCATCCCATCTTTGTGAGTTAGCCTGAGACTTACCCAGTAAAGATTGATTATATTCCCTTGGGTTGTGTGTTAGTTTGAGATTATAGTTCCGTTCCTTAGTATCTTGAGACTTACCCGGTGATAGGAGCTTTGGTTTGGGATAGTGAGTAGTGAGACTTATCCGGTAATCTATTCCCACTTTAGAAACACCTTCCCTTTGCAAAATCTCAGCTTTGTCCGCTTTATCTTTAGATCTTGAGTTGGAACCACAACTAGATGCTTTAATCCCTAGAATTTGCATTTTCCCCTTATTTGACCTTATTATCATATTTGATTGCTTTGATCGCTTTTGTGGTTATTAGTTGCATTGACAACCTATACTTGTTTAGTTTCACCTACGTCCCTGAGATCGACACCCCGGAATTCTTGCGTTTTACTATAATTGATCCGTACAATGCGGGTTCGCATCCTTGTTTTTAACATATTTCTTGGGATATAAATTTAAAGCTTGCACACACCATTTGGAGCGAACATAATACCCTCTTCATTTCTACATTAGAGGTATATTTTTGTTCAAGAACACTTCCATTAGATGTTTGTCCTTCACCTTGTGAGGAAACTAAAATTTGGGCATTACGTAGAGCCTTCTCACCATTGTTCTCAAAGCATTTTCTCATTTCTTATAGCCTTTAGTCCATACCATTGATGCTATGAATTGAATCATCAATAATAACATTACATAAACATCAAGATTCATAGACTCATGTCTTGACAGTTTCAACAATCGACCAGACAACATGATACAAAGTATCTCAACATATTTATACTCAGAGAACCAGTAATATCAATATTCATATATCTTGACAGATAGACAGTTCAAGTTCTAAAGAAGATTATTGTGTGATTGAAAGCTCCTCAATATGTAGACTTGGAAGAATTTTATGAAGTTGTGACTGCATATGTGCAACAACTAAGAGTATTATTCTATTTTTTTACTAAGAAAAATCTAATAGTGCGAAAACTTTCAATTTATTTAGGTTGAGGTGCATTATATTGAACTTTCTCCATTTAAAAGTATGGTCAAGGAGAAGAAAACCTAGACATATAGTCCATTTACATTAGAATTCCATATTTACAACTTTAAGAGGACTCAATAAAGGTGTGTTATGATGAGCTTAACATGAAAATAGCAAAAAGAAAAGGTGACAAAAAAACCTTCTCAACTTGACAGCTAAATTGAAACCTACCCACCCCGCAAACCATTCCATATATCCAACACGACTTTATAATAGAAAGTCCAGAACATGGCATCAATTGGCAACACTTGACCGTAGTTAGTAATTTCTTCATAACACACCACTACACAAGGCCAACAGGCCCAATACAGAAAATAATGTGTATCACACGGAAGGAGTAATCAATAGAGAGCTATCGGTATTTAGGCGGAGTTCAGGGAGAAACAAGTTTACCTAAAATGTTGTATCTGTTTGGGGAAGAAGAAATCAACGACATTCAATTAAGAAACTGAAGAAGGACGGTGCCGATTCTAAGGAAGAAGAAATTGAGAGAGCCACTTTAGCGTGAGTTGAAAGTTAATCTGAAGAAGGTGTATCCCTTCAGGGAAGAAGAAATTGAGGGAGAGGCAGTTGAGCGTACGAAGGTTGAAAGGATAGATAAGGTTTAGAAATTAGAAAAAAAATAGCTAAGGAAGATAGTGTTTTCTTTGCCTGCAGGAAGGAAATATTTTGGTTACCTGTGCTAAATGAGAAAATTGTGTGCGCCCTTCTCACTGATAGCGTTTGCTCCTAATAAAACGCTATCGAACATTTAGCCTAGATTATTTATAGCACTTATGATATAAACGCTATTATTTAGTGCTATAAATATCACTTTTGTTGTAGTGTTTAAGACGAACTAGTTCGAAGAGGGCGGGAAAGAGACCGGTAAGTACAACAAAGACCTTTGATAATTCAGTATCACTCAACATTTTGAACAATTTGAAGAGTATAGAGCTTGAGGTCCCTCTCCAAGAATTGGAACTAAAGAAGGAAACCTTGAGGTTACATGCCATTTCTGAAGCTAAGAAGGACAAACAAGTGGAAATCCAACAGAGGAAGGTCAAAGAGTTGGAGAACAAAAGGAAGTTAACCATTCTTACTAGTTTGATGGAGATGAAAGATTCCCGGACTCCTGACCAAGAGAAGTTGATGGATGATTTGCTGAAAGAATTTAGTATTTGAGTTTATGTTTAAGTTTAGGGTCCCTTTAGAGTTGGTATTGTATGTTTTGATTTATTATTTATGTTTTATTTCAATCTTATATTATAAGTTAAGTGTGTGTTGAAGTTAATGTATAACTAGTTGCTTTTATGAAATTGGAGTTTTATTTATAAGTTAATGTCTCGATCATTTTGTGTCTAATATTTATTTAAATTGTGTTTTTTATTATAAAAATTCAAATACATTTATAAATTAAATAAATATCATATTAGATTGATATAAATAAAGTCTTATGCAAAAAAAATTCAAAACGTTAAATGTTCACTATGTAAAACCCTATATACGTTACAAGAAGTCAGAAAAAACTTTTTATCGAAACATATGCAAAATGGGTGTCATTGGATAGATATAATTAAATCCTATTAAAAAATATTTTTTGTATAGTTAATATTGGGATAAATTGACATACTAGGCCTTTTTGAGTTTTTGTTTAAGAAAGTGTACCCCATATATTTTTACCACTTTCATTTAATAGTAGGTAAAAAATATTAACCCTTCTATTTAGAAAGAAAGGAATGAATGATGTTTGTTATTTGTTATATAAGTATAAGTTTTAATTTTTAATTACTGATTTTGTTTTCTTTTATTATTTTTCTTGCCTTTTTTTATTTTATTTTTTATTTTTTGGACTGAATTTCTCATACCAGAATTTTCGTACCATTATACCAGAATTTTCGTACCAGAATTTTATCATACCATAAATTTTTTCATACCAGAATTTGTAATAGCAGAATTTGTCATACCTGAATTTTCCACATGTTCTATATACCAAAAATTTACATACTATAAATTTACATACCAGAAATTCGTAGCAGATTTTTAAACCAGAAAATTTCATACCATAATTTTCATACCAGAAAATGAACATACCAGAATTTTTAATACTCTATATACAACTTTTCAATTTCAAACCAGAAGCAGTATTAGGCCACTATATTTTCATGAAATTCTACAACAAACATATGGACAAGGGAAACAATATATCACACTTTATTGTATGGGTTCTTAAGAGAAGGAGGTGGCATCACTCGGCAACGCAAAGTAACAGCTGATTGCGAAACTATTACCATAAGATATTGAAACCAGCCCAGAGCTGAGAGCAATGATGAGGCTGGTACTTGGTTTCAAGACCTGCTAGGACAAGTTGAAAGCAAAGTAACATTCAAGCCTTTTGATTTTGACGCACCCATTGCTAAACTGTTGAAAAGATGAACCAAAGCTTACAGAGAAAGTCAGGATCAGGAATCAGGCTAGATGTTGAGGCTTTAGTTGCTTCTTCCTCCTTAGCCTTCTCCACGCCTCATACCAGAAAACCTTGTGCTGCTCCTTAGCCTTCGCATTGATCCATGAACCACTGCTCTTTAGCCTTCAATTTTATTTCACCCTCCTTAGCCTCCTTATTCGCATGAATCCACCTTAAACTCTCACAACCAAAAACGCAAGAAGCGAGGTTCTATGTCTACTTACACGGTCTCTTCCTTCTCGTCACCTGCTAATCCCTTTTGAGTTTTATATCTATTGACTTCCACAGTCTCTTCCTTCTCGTCACCTCCTTGAGCTCCTCCACGAACCTATCCACCACTGTTTTAATCCTGAGCGACATCTCTCTTCAAATTGAAGAAATCAAACCCTCAATGTGTATGATGTGAATCTAAATCCATTGAAGAGGCAGATTGATTAATCAAAAAGTGAAAGCGTTGATTTGATTGGAAGGTTCCAAACGAGAGAGGTTGGCGGTTACGAGAGGAGAAGCGAGAGACTGAGAGTGAATGAGACGGGAGTAGGGTGAGAGAATATGAGAAATTAGGGTTGAAAGAGGGCAAACGGTAAAAAAATTCAATATGGGGTACACTTACTTAATAAAAAAATAAAAAGGCCTATTTACTTATGAAGACACTTAAAATAGCCTAGAAACCAAATTAGCCCGTTAATATTTATATGGGAAAGGGGGTTTTAAAATAAATTAAAACCCCCTTGCCACGTGGCGCGCCAGCTCCCTGATTACAACCAAAACGACGTCGTTTTATTACAGAATTGAAAAAAATTGATAAAAGGATAGGAGTCGACGCCAATTTAGGCGTCGACCCGGGGCTAATAAGCCCTTTTCACCGCCATGCCATCAGTTTGATGACATCGAAGGGGCTTAGTAGCCCCCGGACCCTCCATTGTCGAGGGTCTTATTCGCCTGTGTTTTTAAAAAGATTGATTTAGATTATGATGTATTTATTAATAGCAAATTGACGCAGCTTAAGACTACATGTCAAATTCATCAAAATAAAAAATTGTGTTGACACTCGGTCTAATTGCGCGACGCACGGGGGTATTATGGAGACTGATGGGTATTATCCCAAATGATATATTTGGGGGAAAAAAAAGCAATAAGCTTTATCATCTTCGTTTTTGAAGCTGATAAAAACTAAAAATATCATCTTCCATCATCTCCCATGATCTATCATCATCCCTCATCATATCTACCTCCCAAACACCCAAAACTTTCAACTTTGTCATCTTCATCACCTTCGTTTTTGAGGGTATAAAGAAAAATAAAGATAAGATTGGTCTAATAAGGCCTTTTTTATATTGCTGATACAAACTAGGTCCTTGTTAATTTTAAGATTATTTTGTAATTCTAGAAACACTTAATTAAAGGGGTAAAAAGGGGTCTAAATTTTCTTCTAATAAACAAAAAAACCTATTTGACGCTACATTAGACAAAAAAGGTTCACTTAACCAATTTACTTAAAAATAAATCATTATTTTTATCCAACTCCAAAGATGCCCTAAACTCTTCGTCCCTCATGTTGATCCATTTACCATACAAATTTCACATTTTATCCATACAAATACACTAAGAAGTGTCATTTTTGCGCTACTTTTTTGGCTAAGAAAAACTAAGTTGTTAGGTCCTCAACTACGTATATGAGGTTCGTACTTGGAGTCTATTAAAAGAATAAATAAATAAAAAATTTTAACTATGCATATAGGGAGCGTAGTAGTTCCCAATTTTTTTAGGAAACTACTACGCTCTCCATATGCGCAATTGATATTTTTTTTGGGAGCTATTACTACACCCTCATATGCGTAGTTGAGGATCCTATTAACTACACAAGTGACGTGCGTAGTTGTGCTGACTACTTAAAGATTTTCACCAATACATTTAGAAACCACTTAGTAAATACATCCCCATGTCCCTAACAACTTAGTTTTTCTTAGCCAAAAAAGTAGCGGATTAATGATACTTCTTAGTGTATTCTTACGGATAAAATGTGAAATTTGTATGATAACTGGATCAACATGAGGGACAAAGAGCTTAGGACATCTTTGGAGTTGGATTAAATAATGATTTATTTTTATTGATACTCTCATGTTTTAAACTTTTTCTCTTGTGGTTCGTTTGAGAGGCATTTTGGAGGTGTTTATGGGAGGTGATGAAGATGAAAAAGTTAAAAGTTTTGGGTGTTTGGGAGGTAGATGTAATGGGAGATGATGATGGATGATGGGAGATGATGGGAGATGATATTTTCAATTTTTATCGGCTTCAAAAACGAAGATGATAAGGTTTATTGCTTTTTTCCACCCCAAATATATCATTTGATAATACCCATCACACTTTCAACAATTCATAACAATTAAATTTATGTGCAATGCAGATTTCCTGTTTAAAATAAAATTATTTGTCGTTTTTTCTTACCCAACTACAACACAATATTGGTTTCGCATTTAAGTTTTTTTTGTTAAAATAGTCAAACTTGTATTTTACGCATTTAATGCTTAATCTAAAATTTATGCTAATTATATTTATTAATTTTCACATATTAAGTGTATCATATTTTATACAATATAAGAAAGTTTTAGGATTATGAATAGTAGTTGGCTTTTGCCCCTTTTTTCCTTGTAATGGGCCAATTCTCTATTTGTTGTCCGATGACCCATTCATATCTCTTCTTTCTGCTGTTTTGGTTGGCCCGTCTTTTTTTTTTCCCTTCATGTTGTTGTCATCCTTATCATCTTACCATTAATTGGAATGTCAACACGTGTATTCAGGCGTGAAAGGCCGTACGTAGGCCAACAACGCATTCAATGACAAGGACTTTACTGTTATTCTTCTTCTAGCTATTTTTAACGGTGTGCAGATGGCACGTTGTTCTCCATTTCTCTATTCTACGCATTTAACTTTGTTGTTACAATCACAATCCATCTTCCTCGATTGTGAAGCTCGAGTTTGGGTGAAGAAGCTATATCTCCATGGAGAAGATGCATTATCAGGATCAAGGTATAATGATTATTTGAACTTCTCTTCTTCTTATTCTTTCGTTTTCTTATTCTTTATTCTTTGGATCTCCAAAAAGGAGGATCTTAGCGATATCGGCGAGTATTATGAGAGAATATTGAAGGCGAACCCTAGAAACTCTCTTCTTCTTATAAACTATGGAAAGTACTTGCACGAGGTATTGAATCTGGAAATCAATATTGATTGATAAACGTATAAATGCTTGATGATTTGAATTGCATTATGCACTTCAAGTGTTCGATATAATGCATGAAATATAGTTTTTGCTTCTATAACTATTTGAATTACAACTTTGCTTCTATAACTATTTGACTTATAGTTTTCTTTATACAGTGTTGAAGAAGAGGAAGAGTAGTAAAAATGGGCTAGACAAAGGAAGTAGTAGTTGCTCGAGAGAAAATGGCAAAACAAGCAAGAAAAGAAAAAGGGCAGGGCAATTCATCAACGAATTTTTTATACAAATGGATAATTAATTACATAGCTCTTATTCTGTATTGTATCTGAAACACCTATAGAAGTTGGTAATATTAGAAGGTTAACTATAGAGTTTTGTGAAGAGCTCAGACCTTGTGAAAAATCCATGCAAAGAATGAAAGTGCTTCACATATTTCAAATGGGTATGGAAAGAACTAGCAATAGAAAGACAAAAGCCAAGTTAAGCGTACTAAGAATAATCAAGAAAATGATATTGTTGTAGACTCGTTACATGGATTTGTATCAGACGAAGGATGTGGCTTAAACAACCATCTTAACAACCTTGAAGAGATGGATTTATAATACCAAAATATCAAGAGCATAGAAGCTCCAAGTGGATTTTTGTTCTTACATATAAATTAGTAAGAGATGGATTTATAATACCAAAATATCAAGAGCATAGAAGCTCCAAGTGGATTTTTGTTCTTACATATAAATTAGTATTTTGGATTTTGGTTCATTGATCAAATGATAAAGGTTCTGACAGAGGTATGCACTAAAAGTACTTGACATTACTTTTGGTTTCTTATGTAATCTTATGTTGGGTCTAATTCCGATTTGGTGTTTTGTCATTAACAAATATTATCGTTGATTGAGGCTTCGTGTTCAATTGACTTCCATTTGTTAAGTATATTTTTTGATGCCATTTTAAAGCATGCAAATTGTGACTTATGATATAATAACTTTTTGTTAGCATTCTTTTTATTCTCGTTCTTTGTAGATCATGTTCTTCAAAGTCCTTGCTTTCATTTTCTTACATGATGTGACTATAACATACATGTAAATGGGTCCATTGGAAACAACAACTCTTTGATGCTCATGAATGACAATGGCGTCAATCAAGACTTGTTTATCCCTGTTACATACTCGGTGCATGGATTTGTATTAGATGAAGGATATGACTTAACAACCATGTTAACAACCTTGAAGAGGAATTGCTTAATCAAGTAGATAAAAGTGTCGCCTCAAGGGGTATGTCCTTGAGGAGCAGGATTAGATGCACGGCTAATAAACATTAGAGCACAACACAAGCAAGATCAAGATTGTAGTAAGATCTTCCTAAGCTTGATCCAATCAAAGAAGTTACATCTTGTTTAGTCTTTTCTCTCGGGTGTTATGATTTCATGATAACACTACTTTGTTAAGATCCACCAAATTTCTTATTCAACTTTTCTAGTTGCAGTTTTTTGGTACGCTACCAAATTTCAATTGTAAACAATATACAATGATTACATGAAATTTTCTGGCAAAATTTCCACCTTCAATTTCCATTACACTATTGCACTTATTTCTACTAATTCATAAACTTAATAAATAAAAAAATAAAATAAAATTACATCCCTATTCTCCATTTACTTACCCTATCGATCACTCCAATCTTCAAATGCGTCTACATCAAACGAATGAACAAGACACTACTGTCACAAAAGGTCGAAGAAGACACACACGCGCATTCATCCTAGTTTTAAATAAAATAAATGAGTTTGGACCGCATAATAGTTGAAAGAAAAGAGATTTCGAAAAAAAGTAAAAGAGAGTGTTAGAAAAAAAACAAAAAATGAACGTGCTAAACAACGCGCTTCCAAGCATCCACACTCTGTCATAAAATTTGGGCAAGTTTCCAAAGCATCACCCACATCCCCTCTCTGAAACCCTAGATACATGTTTTCAAAGCTCAAGAATGCTAAAATAAATCAATCGATTTTTTAAGAAAGCAATGAAATCAAACATATACCCACAAAAGCATCAAAGAGCCAGATGGGATTTATAGAAGGGCATTTGTTTTTAATCATAGCAGGCATCAGAAAAAAGATGATCGAAAGGGGTTATGTACCTCCCATATACGACATGGAAAAGAAGGGAAAAAATGTGTGAAGAAAGAGAGGTAGATCATGTACAATGTAGATATGGTCCATTTCTTAACTTTGGATTGTTTTGTAAATGGCCTGTGGCAAGCGGCAAACGAAGGGTTTTGATGGTAGACATACTATTCTTTGCTTTTCTAAGCATAAACCACTAATCATGAGACGAACAACAATGAAAAAAATTAGAACAAGGAAAGCGGAAAGAACCAAAGTACAGGAGTGTAAGTCATGTTGGCACCTTGGTAATGATAGCTGACGAGTCTTTCATTTGGGCAAGAACAATAGAAAAATCAGAAACAAGGAGCGATGAACACAAAAGGAAACAAGGAAAAAGGTACTTCCGATCACATTTCTTACCGTTGCTGATGTACTATGGAAACTTTATGTACTTGATTTTGGTGTCTAATGATAGTATGTCCAAAGATACTCCTTCTAATTTTAGAAAACAAAGGGAACATTGATTGTGAGAACATAAAGATCTATAAACCAAAAAGGAGCATATTAAGACATTATGATACGGGGTTGAAGCCGCAATGACTGGATCTAGATTTCAAGTCCTTCGAATACCTTCAAAGATGACGAATATTGGCTAGCGTGTCTCGATTGAGATGACGAGGTTAGATAGGAGATTTACGAGAATAAAAAGAAAGAAAGGGCGAGACTTACGGTGATGGAGGGCAAGATAGACAAGACGATGAAGTGGATCAAATGATGATAATATAGGTCAAGAAGAACCAATATATACTTACTAGAACCTTGATGATTTGGATCAAAACCCAAGCAATAAATTACCTTAAACCTTCCTTCTTAAACCTTACACAAGTCTTCAAACCGAGACAAGTACGAGGGACTATAGTTGACTAGGAGCACCAATCTCTAAAGGTATTAACACACACAAGAACAACCTAGCAAGGACTCGCAACTATTCAAACAAAGACTCTCTTTTTTTGATTGAATTGGGATGCATAAAACGACAACCTCATAAACGAAGCTTCGAGTTTTTCAAAGTTTTTGGCTGAAAATAATCTATCCTAAAAAACATCTAAGGATGTCTTTTTATAGCCTTAAAAGCCTCCAACTAAAAGAATAAAAATAATCCGAAAAATATAAGATAAAAACTACCTTTAAAAGTTTAGAGCTTAAAGGTAATAAGATGTCTCATAAAATAACTTAGAAACTCCGAAAGCTTCAATCCTTGTTTTCCTTGACATCCTCACATCTGCATGACATGCATGAAATCTCCTCTATGGTCTCCAGGGATGGAATCGTCATCAGCGTGACTAAGGAAGACTTAGACACAAAAAGATCATCAATGATCTCCTTAGGAGCTAAGGACACCAATTGTAACACCCATGTCTTTTAGGAGATCCCGTAACCGCGCCTTACTTCGCTCGCAAGCAAGCCACTGCGGGTGCGGCTCTACCAGGCCGCGGTCGCGGCATAGCAGAGGAAGTGGCCGTATTTTTGGCAAACTTCCTTTCCGCTTTCTTCCTCCTTAAGTCTTTTCCTTCCCTCTCATTCTAACGGTTTCCTAATCCCTCTCCTGGCCTTCTTCTTCTTCTTCTTCTTCTTCTTCTTCTTCTTCTTCTTCTTCTTCTTCTTCTTCTTCTTCTTCTTGTCTCTCTTTCACATACACACTCTCTTTTTCTCTCTTTCTCCTCTTCCTTGATTTCTCCTTTGGATCTTCTTGCTTGTGAAGACATGATGATGATGATATATGTCTTGCTGCCATGATAAGCTAGCAAGGATTTTGGCTTAACTCCTCCCTGATTAGCTAAGAAGATTGGTGAGCCATTCTTCATCTCTTCCTTCCTTCCTCTTCTTCCTTGATCTAGATTCAACAAGTTGATCTTGTTTTTGTTTGGTGATGGTGGATGTGTTGTGTATGCGTATATGGATAAAGGTTGATGTGCCTTGATTACTCCTAGTTGAGGAGTGAAGAGTTTTGGTGGAAAGATATGTTGAATAGCACAAGAGTTGTTCTCTGTTGAGGAAACCGCACTCGTGCTTTGTCTAAGCCGCCCCCGTGCCTTCAGGCGTGTCGCCGCCTCTACGCCTTCAAGCGTGTCCTCGCCCCCACGCTTGTATTGAGCCGCAATCGCGGCGTTAGATCCTTGCCACCGTGCCCACACCTCTCCTTGCCCGCGCCAGCGCCTTCTTTAGAACTTACCAAGTTCTTTGGTAAGTTCTACATTCCTCTTATCCTTTGGGATTTGTGTTAGAAGCATGCTAGGCTTATAATATGTTGATATTGATGATGATATTATGGTAGTGTATGCCTTGAGGAGGCTTTGATGTTTTGAAAGGTTATTTGAGGTTGATTACGATGTTACTATCTTGGTTGATCTTTTGGGTCTAGGAGTGAGTCTTCTAGTATGATGATACGATGATTGATAGATATATACCTTGTTTATCAGGTGGTGTTCATTCCTATGGGAATTTGAGAGGTTGATCGTTAGTTGAGGTTACCTGAATTCAGGTAAGTCCGTCGGACTTAGTTGCATTCTTATATTGGATGTATGTATGAGTGGTGTTTGTTATATGCTTTATAGTATGCGATATATTGATTATTACTGACGATGTATTGGCCCACTGATGATGGGTGGTGATAACTTATCTAGTACTCTCGAGGGAGGTTGGAGGGTTCTTTGGGACTTTTCCAGCTCTGGTATACAATCAAGGTACCGAGCCACTCCTTATGGTATACGGCGGAGTGCTCTTAACCACTCCATATGGTGAGGGAAACAAAGGTGAGAACGATATACTTCTCGTGTCACACCTTTAAAAGGATTATGAGTGTATGACGTTATAAGGATAATAAAACAGGAAATGTGTGATAGCATGCTTGATGTTTGTTGTAATTCTAATGTGTGTATGTGCTTATGCATTATCTTATATATGAATTGTTAGCTAACGGTTTATATCGTGTTGTAGATGCCTGCCTTGTAGGATAGGAGGACTGAAAAGTGATCAATCTATATATATATATATATATATATATATATATATATATATATATATATATATATATATATATATATATATATATATATATATATACACCGTTTTGATACTCGGCTATGTGTTTTGTATGTATTTTGATGTATAATATTTGAGTTTTATAAGCGTTGGCTTTATATTTATTTGTGCCTTGTTGTAGGATCCGGTGAACTTGTTGTCAACCTAGGGTCAAGACCCATTGTGAGGTCCTAGCCCGTAGCATTTCGAGTCCTATGGATTTGGGGTGTTACACCAACAAGCTGGAAACCTCTTCTGGAATGGCTCTTGCCTTTGATCTAGCTAGTGATTGATCCTTGCATGTTAGGACTTGTAGGGGATGTTGCTAATGGTTTGGATTACTTCTCTTTGATTGCCCTTGCCCTTGATCTTGTGATTGGCCCTTGTGTAGTAGGGGTTGTTGGTGATGGTCCCTCATCATACTCCCTTCTTGGAAATGATTCATCCTCGAATCATCACCATACTCATCACTTGACACAAAGGGACTTAGGTCTCCTACATTGAAAGTAGGCTCACTCCACAATCCTCCGGAAGCTCCAATAAATAAGCGTTGTTGTCAACCTTACTTAGCACCTTGACTGGTCCATCTCCTCTTGTTTATAGCTTGCACAATCGCTTTTCCGGAAACCTTTATTTACTCATGCAACCAAACGAGATCTCCCGGTTCGAACAACAACTCCTTGCACGTTTTATTTACCTTGGCCGCAACTTGCTTCTCTTTCTCATCCAACCTTGTGCGTGCAATTTCTGGATGAACTCCACCTATTTTCCTGCATTGAAATCTACTCGCTCCTCTAAAGACAACGATATAAGATTAAAAGGGGTCAAATGATTCAACCCATACACACACTCAAAAGGCGTTAAGTTAGTAGAAGAATGCAATGTTCGATTATAGGCAAGTTCTACATGAGGCAAGACATCTTCCCAAGATTTCAAGTTATCCTTCAAAACAACCCGTAAAATGGTAGTTCAAGTCCTATTAGAAACCTCAATTTGACCATCCATTTGAGGATTACTAGAAGTCGAAAATAGCAACTTAGTTTCTACTATTCCCCAAAGAGTGTTCCAAAAGAAACTAAGGAACTTAACATCCCTATCACTCATTATAGTCCTAGGTACTTCATGTAATCTAACTACTTATTTAAAGTACAAGTTAGCTACATTATAAGCATCATCGGTCATATGGAAAACAATAAAATAGGCCATCTTAGAGAAATAATCTACAACCACAAAAATTGAATGATGCGGGGTTGAAGCCACGATTGCCTTATCTAGATTGAGAGTCCACATACTGTCTCAGAGAAGGAATCTCAGGCATGAATCTCGGATGAGATTCTGGTTTGGATGAGATTTATGTGCTTCGAACCAAAAGAACGTGAGTTTGATGGAATGATGATGTATAGATAAGAAGATGATAATATGGATTAAAATTGATGGAAATACAAGAAGATACGAACCAAGGTATTCCCGCAAAGAACCTTAACCAATTATGTGTCGAAACCCCTTAACAAAGATTGTTTAGAACTCTCTCTTTTTTATGAAGATTGTTTTCATGATCTTGAAATCATATAGACGTCTTATTGGCAAGCTTCTCTATCTCAACCTCACTCGTCCTGATTTGTCCTATGTTAATATCTCAATCAACTTGTTCACAATCCCCATGTATCTAATATGAGGTTGTTGTTCATGTTGTTAAAATATCTCAAAGGCACCATGATTTGGAGTCTTTTCTATCATGCTACTTTTGGTTTCTCATGACTATTGTGGTGTTTACTAGGGTGTTTATGCCTTAATTTACTACAAGATGTTTGTCTGAATATTGTATGTTTCTTGGTTCCTCTCTTTTTTCTTGGAAGACCAAGAAACAAAAGATTGTTTTCAAGTCATCAGTTGAATTTGAATACTGTAGTTGTCCAAGGCTAGTAGTGAAATGTGGATTCATGCTCTCTTGCAAGATTTTCATATTTCATCACCTCTTACTCTACACTGTGACAATTTGAGTTACGCAACACATCACTTATAATCTAATGTTTCACAAACAAATCAACCACCTTAATATTGATTGTTATTAAGTATGTGAAAATATCACTCAAGGTTTCATTCATACTTCGCATGTCATGAAGTCGTAAACACATGTCGATAGATTTCATAAAGGCACGATGTTTATGGATCTCGTAACCGTGAACAAAAGTTCACGGTTACAGAAATCGTGACCGTGGAGGTCACGGGATCCGTAACCGCGAATTTCGAACCCTACTTTACATTTCCGGATCTCGTAGCCGCCATTACGTTCATTTCGGAAAAAAAACGAAATAACAAAGAGGACGAAGCAAGTGACGATATATCGATTCCGAAGGCAAATCAGACAATTTATACTCGAAATCAAACATTGGATCAAAGTGGAGACGTAGGACAACCGGTCCAAAAGTGGAAACATACCCCGAGCGAGGCAAACATGCGGTTTTCGGTTTTCGGTTTTCATTTCAGAATCGAAAATGTATATGAAATTGTGTTGGTTTATATGATTGAAGTTGATATAGGTTAGTTTGTGAATGAATCGGCTTTAAAGTGTTCAAATATTGCAAAACGCTTCAACAATCCGCCATCAATGGCGGATTCTTGAAGACGATGAATAGTGACATCACGGTTACGAGTTCCGGAACTGTAGTGCCACTATTCATAATGCATTATTGTGATAATGCATTATAATGCATTATCATGCATTTGAATTAAATTAAATTGAATTAATTTAAATTATATTTAATTAAAATTAAAATATTACCCGAATTAAATTTAATCAAATTAAAATCAAACTAAATTAATTGAAACAATTTGATTTACTAGGCTTTTTTTAGTTTTGTGTTTAGTAAATGTACCTCTTGAGGGATGAGTGTGTAGTGTTTGTTTTTAAATACAAAAGGTTGGGGTATATTTACTTAATTGAAACATTAAAAAGACTAGTTACTCTTCTAGTTTCTCAAAAAGGCCTAGTTACCAAAATTGCCCAACTAAATTTAATTAAATTAAAATGAAGTTAAACCACATTTAATTAAATTTAAATGACAATAAACTACATTAAAATAAAATTACTTCATCCTAATTAACTTAAATTAAAATTGAATTAAATTATTTTAAATTTTATGTAATTTAATTAAATATTATCCGAAGTAAATTTAATTAAAGTTAATTAAATTAAATTGAAATAAACTTAATTTAATTAAACAAAAATTAAATTAAGTTTAATTAAATTAAAATGAAATTTAATTTGATTTAATAAAATTAAAATGAAATTGAAAATTTTCACTAAAATAATCTTACTTCATCCTAAGTAAATTAAATTTAAATTAATTAAATAAATTAAATTAAAATTGAATTAAATTGAAATTTTTTCATCCGAGTTAGCTTAAATTAAAATGAATTAAATTAAATTTAATTAAATGAAAATAAATTCAAAATTAAACTAAATTCAAATAAATCATATTGAATTAAATAAACTAAATTAAAACTAATTAGACATCTATCAAACTAAGCTCCATTAAACTTATAAAATATCCAAATATAATTATGTAACGCATATATTACTACAAATATTCCAGGGCATGGAGAGGCGAAGGCGTCCGACGGCCTCCGCTCGTAGAGCGAGAGCTCATGTGACGGATAGTAGCTCTCAAGTTGTTGGCCAAATGGCCGGCACACCACCAGCTCCGTGGCCAGTGAGGCCTTGCATAATGGAGTCATCTCTAGTTGCCCGTATGGATGTTTTTCCGAGCCGTACATGACGGATTGGGACCTCCGACAATTTGGCTATGTGTAGAATGTGTTAGCATGAAATATTGTGATATTTTAGGCACGTTTTCTAAGTGTATTTGATTCATATTGATAGTCATTGATTGAGCATTGATGCATTTGTGAGCTAGTTTGCCTATAATGTAGATATAGAGATCTACACAAGCTTTATGTTGATTATAGGTGATTGAGAGCTATTTTCGAACGGAATTGAGTAAGGATGAGTTTGATTGAGTATGTCCATGGATTGAGGACATTCCTAAGAGCTAAGGGGAGTGTCAACTTGAGGAATGCACGAGGCTAGGGAAGAATCATGTTCTTGCCCTAAACCACGCTCTAAAATACGGCCGTACCACTTTCCACGTTCAAGTCCACGGCCGTGGAACCATGGCTAGGGAAGCGTGGTTCATTCCAGTAACTTCTACAGCCGTGGAGAAGATGGTTAAAACCATGTTGATTTCCACGCTCTAAATTACGGCCGTGGAACCCTTCCACGACCGTGATCTTGGCAATCTTTTTCGCCACACTTTAAGCCACGATCTCCTACGCAATTGGGTCGGGCCGATATTTTATCTTACACTATAAAAGGACGGACGAAGAGAGATTCCGTCACCTGGCTTTAGACGTACACTTGCGCTTGGAATTGCCCTAATTTCGCATTTGGCGGAGATTTATTTGAGAGATTTTTGGCGCATTGCTATTGGCGATTTCCGGATTGACGGAAGATCGAAGATTCGGAAGATTGTTCGCAAGGAGAATTCGCTTCTTGCTTAGGTTTGATTTAGAAGACGGATTGACATCCCGTTCTTCCTTGTTATCTAAGATTTGTGATTGTTTGTTCATTCCGAATCTAGTGACGATTATCGTTCTTGATTGTGACTTTGAGATTGATTTGGAGTTTATTGAAGGTTTTTCGGAAGTTTTCATCTTTCAATCTTTTAATTCTTGAATTTGATATCAATATGACTATTGTTGGCTAAAAACCCTTAACAATTCTAAGGTGAAGGGTTGATAGTTGTGGCCTAGATGATGATAGATCGATCGTAAACAGATTGGATCCTGAGAGTTAGAGAGAATCGTCGACAACCTTAAACCACGGTCTGTTCTTGAGCTTCCACGGCCGTGGAACTCAAGAACTACCCGTAATTTTGTGTTAGTTTACGAACTTGCTTTTACTTTAATCCAAAGTTAAAGATTTGCTTTAACTTAGTCTTGGCTTGCCTTTTCTAGGTGGTAGTGAAGTCTCAACAACCTCTACCTCGATTGTGAGTGTCACAACCTTAATCGGTTTAGTTAGTCTTGATCCTTGGATTACAAGTTTGGGTATTTGATGTTAATTCTTATCTTTAGAACCTTTCTATATTGAAGCCTCGACAACCTTTATAGAGAGTGTCTTATAGGTGAGTCATATAAGGTTTTTGGAACTTCACCGTACGATTACCTTACATTAGCATGCCTTTGCATATCTTAACTCTGTCCTTATATCATTAGTATATCTTGAATCGATTGCCACAGCTGGATTCCTGGATCTTTAGGGTTGTTGTTTTCCAAATAATTCGAAAAGCTCTTACATTTACTTGCTTGATAATCTACAATTGAATTTGTTCCCCCCAAATCCCTGTGTTCGATACTCTGGAATTCTTCCTTAACTATATCGATCCGTACACTGCGGGTTCGCTTGCTTGATTCTAGTTTTATAAATTTAAAGCTTATTTGCACGCACGCTAAGTGGCGAATAAGTTTTTGGCGCCGTTGCCGGGGATTTGGTCTAGGCCGAATTCGGTTTTTGGTTGTCAAGCTTGGGAGCTTCTCCCTTGTTATTTGATATCTTTTCAAGTGCATGCGCAGGTCTAGGAACACCGGAGACCTCTTACCTCTTGATCAAGAGCTTGAGAGGACTTTAAGACAAAAGTGAAAGGAAAAGAAAATGGCTGAAGAACACGAACGTGATCTTCAATCGGAGTTAGCGGAGAAAGAAGCTCAACTCCAATGGAGTGAGAGGACACGTAGAGATGAAATGGATCGTCATCAATCTCAAGTTGACGATCTAAAAGATATGATGTTCCAGATGAGGATAGAACTAAGCAACCTTAAGAATAAGGGGAGCAAGAAATCCTCAAGGAGACCTTTAAGGTCGAATAGGGGTCATTTATCCGCTGATGATAGTGATTCCTCCATGCCACCGCTAGAGGAAATTGATCCCACGATCAATGTGAATCCATTCCATCCACGGGCAGCTGCTAATCGCCGTGTTCCACCTAGGAATGCAAGGATCGAACGTGTGGATGCGGAGCCAAGAACTCTTGGCCAAAGGATGGATCCAACGCAGCAACCACGCCGTTTAGGTGTGAACTTTGATGCTGATGATGTACAAGGGTTTAGCTTCAACCCTCAAGTTATTACTCTTGTTCGCCAAAACCAATTTGGCGGGACAAGCGCTGAATCTCCACACCAACACTTGCAAAACTTTGAGTGTATGATGGAGACAATGAGGCCGAAGAACGCAACTACCAACAACTATAACCTCAAGCCTTTCTTCTTCTCTTTAAAGGGGAAAGCATTGTCTTGGTACCAAGCTCTTCCTAATGGGAAACTAGACACATGGGAAGACCTTTCCGCGGAGTTCCTCACTAAGTTCTTTCCGCCATCCAAAACGGCGGAACTTAGAGATAAGATTAATTTCCATGAGATCTAACGAAAGTTTGTTTCAATCATGGGAAAGGTTTCAGGATTTGTTATTGGATTGCCCTCATCATGGCATATCCAAGCTTGCATTGCTGGAGATTTACTATAGGGGGCTGGATGTGGAGACACAATTCAAGCTCCAATCCCTCTCATGTGGCACATTCATGGACATAAGAGAAGATGACGCTTGAGACTTCATTGAGAAGCAAGCAAGGATCATAGAGAAGTATTCCCACCGAAAAGTGGAGGGAAATCGTGTGTAGCAAGGAGCGAAGCTCACACATGAAGCTCAAAATCAGATTTTCTCCCTCAACAATGAGAGCAAGGAGTTGAAAGAGGCTATCAAGACCAACTTTCCAAAGCAACAAGGAAAGGATGTTGGCTATTTGGGCAACAACAACAATAGCGGTGAGAACACAAACCGCAACAACAACAACAACCGGAACAACAACCGGAATAATTGGAATGGCAATAACAACAACCGGAACAACAATTGGAACAACAATAGGGGTTCAAACAACAACAATTGGCGCTCCAATCAACAAAACTCCGGTAACTCTTATCCTTCCAATTCGAATTCACTAACTCCACCTTCCTCTTTCTCTACTCCTTTGAAAAGCCAGGGGCAAACATCTAATGGAGGAAACACTTCGGGGAAGGAGAAGCCCGATCCTATGTTGGAAACGATCTTGGGAAAGCTTCAAGGTTTGGAGAACCGCATCATTAAGGTTGATGATCAAATTTCTAAGGTTGATAAAGCCCAAAAGGTTTTGGAAAACCAAATGTTCAGCCATGCGGAGGAAGTTCCTAGGAATCAAGGGAAACTTCCAGGAAAGACGGAGGACAACCCTAAGGGAAGGGTGATGGCAATCACAACTAGGAGCGGAGTGACTACCACCGATCCGCAGCCTAAGTTTGTTGAAGTCTCCGTAAAGAAAGACAAAGAGAAGGGGAAGGAGAAGGAAGATGTCTACGTTCCTCCTCCGGCTTACAAACCTCCCCTACCATTCCCTCAATCTAGAGCGAGAGGGCGCCTAGATAAACAGTTTAGTAAGTTTATAGAACTCATGAGCAAGCTGCATATTAATATACCCTTTATTGATGCTACTGTAGGCATGCCGGCATATGGCAAGTTCTTGAAGGAGCTCCTCTCCAACAAGAGGAAGCTAGAAGATTTCGGTGAGGTTAAGATGAGTTCGGATTCTTCGGATCTCATCAAGACCATGAAGGTGAAAATGCCCCCCAAGCTAAAGGACCCGGGGTGGTTTTGCATTCCCATAGGAGTGGGAGATGTCACATATGATGCGTTAGGTGACTTGGGAGCAAGTGTGAGCATCATACCACTTGCATTATGTAGGAAGATCGGTTTAGGCGACCCTAAACCGGTGAAGATGACATTGTACATGACGGATCGATCCATCACTCGCCCCGTCGGTATTGTAGAAGACGTCCCAGTCAAGCTAGGTAAATTCTTTGTTCCCATTGACTTTGTTGTGCTTGACATTCCTGTAGATAGTCCGGTCCCGATCATACTCGGAAGACCGTTTCTTGCAACTTCCGGCTGCATAGTCGATTGCAAGAATTCTAGACTCGCCTTTGACATAGGAGAAGAGAAGGTAGAGTTCGTTCATTCCACTCTAGTGAAGGAGCCAATCTTTGATGAGGATATATTCAATATCCAAGATGAAGAAGGGTTGTCTAGAGAGGAGGTAAGTGCTATTCTCTTCAAAGATCCTTTGCAAAAGGTTATTACTATGAGTCTAACGAATGTAGGGGAAGAAGAGGAGTGCAATGAGGCAATTGAAGCCTTAGAAGCACAAGAAGAAGTGGGTGAAGTGGAATTTGAGATGCTCCACGACGAGGCAGAAAACGTGAGAATCCACGGCCATACACTGTATTCCACGGCCGTGGATTTCACCAACCAAACCGTGTCCCACTCCAGAGGGTTACACGGTCGTGGAGAAGGCAGAGCAACCGTAACCACCTTCCACGCCCTAAACCACGGCCGTGGAAGATGTATGGAAACCGTGATTCAGGCCGTGGAAGAAGGTGATCGAGCCACTTCTTCAACTTCTTTTGATTCTTCTCCCACACCTTCTACACCCTTAGACACTTCTAAGGAGGCATCGGATGCTCCTCAAGAACCATTGGAAGCTCCGAAAGCAATGGAACTAAAGCCACTTCCTACTCATCTAAGGTACGCTTTTCTAGGACCTATCTCTACTTATCCGGTTATTGTTAGTTCCGATCTAACCATAGATGAACATAGTAAGCTTATGGTTGTCCTTAAGAAACATAGGAAAGCTTTAGGTTATACTATAGAAGACTTAGTAGGAATCAAACCCTCCCTATACATGCATAAAATATTAATGGAGGAAGACTTTAGGACTTCAAGACAACCTCAAAGGCGGTTGAATCCGACCATGAAGGAGGTTGTCAAGAAGGAAATTCTTAAACTTCTTGATGCAGGTATCATCTATCCTATCTCCGATAGTAAGTGGGTGAGTCCTGTTCAAGTAGTTCCAAAGAAGGGAGGAATGACGGTCATCACCAACAAGAATAACGAACTCATTCCTAACCGAGCCGTAACGGGATGGCGGATGTGCATTGACTACCGCAAGCTTAACAACGCGACGAAGAAGGATCACTTCCCACTACCCTTCATCGATTAAATGCTTGAAAGGTTAGCACAACATTCACACTTTTGCTATCTTGACGGTTATAATGGTTTCTTTCAGATTCCGATACACCCGGACGATCAGGAGAAGACCACATTCACGTGCCCATGGGGTACGTTCGCTTATAGGAGAATGCCGTTCGGGCTCTGCAATGCCTCAGCCACCTTTCAAAGGTGCATGATGGCCATCTTCTCCGAATACATTGAGCAAATCATGGAGGTCTTCTTGGATGACTTCTCCGTATACGGTTCCTCTTTTGAAAATTGCCTTTCTAACCTTGCTCTTGTTTTACAAAGATGTGAAGACACTAATCTAGTTCTTAATTGGGAGAAGTGTCAATTTATGGTAAAGGAAGGAATTGTTTTAGGACACCTAATCTCTAGTAGAGGGATAGAGGTTGATAAGGCGAAAATAGAGACTATAGAGAAGCTTCCTCCCCCAACTTCGGTGAAAAGGATAAGAAGTTTCCTAGGACATGCTGGATTTTATAGACGTTTCATTAAAGACTTCTCTAAAATATCAAAACCGCTCACTAATCTATTGATGAAGGATGCAGTTTTTGAGTTTTCACAGGAATGTTTGGATGCGTTTAACACCATTCGGCAAGCTCTAATTTCAGCACCTATTATCCAACCTCCGGATTGGACTCTTCCCTTTGAGGTTATGTGCGATGCTAGTGACGTAGCTATAGGAGCTGTTCTTGGACAACGAAAGGAAGGGCGAACCCATGCCATATACTATGCTAGCAAGACGCTAGATGAAGCGCAGCTCAACTACGCCACTACGGAAAAAGAATTCTTAGTCATTGTTTATGCTATTGACAAGTTTCGCTCTTATCTTGTAGGTGCAAAGGTGATTGTCTACACGGACCATGCTGCGATCCGGTACCTCTTTGCAAAGAAGGATGCGAAGCCAAGGCTAATTAGATGGATTCTTCTCCTACAAGAATTCGATCGAGAGAAGGGTTCGGAAAATTCTGTTGCGGATCATTTGAGTCGCCTAACACATCTAGAGGACGACCACTTACCCATAGATGACTCCTTCCCGGACGAACACCTACACATTATTGAGGAGTGCATCGATGTGATCTCCAAGGGTAACGAACCATGGTTTGCTGATTTTGTTAACTATTTGGTTTGCCAGGAGATATCGCCCGGATTATCCTACGCACAAAGAAAGAAGTTCTTTAAGGATGTTCGGGAATACTTTTGGAATGAACCTATCCTCTTTAAGAGAGGTCCGGATGGCATCATTCGGCGATGTGTGCCGGAAGATGAGATGCAAAGTGTCATCCGCCATTGTCATTCACTACCTTGTGGAGGACACGCTAGTTCGAACAAGACTAGCACAAAGGTATTGCAATCTGGATTCTTTTGGCCTACTTTATTTAGAGATGTGCAATCCTTTGTTTCTTGCTGCGATGCTTGTCAAAGAACAGGTAATATCTCTAGGAGGAATGAGATGCCTCTCAATAACATTCAAGAGGTGGAGATTTTCGACGTTTGGGGAGTAGATTTTATGGGACCATTCCCATCATCTTGTGGAAACCAATACATACTCTTAATGGTGGATTATGTTTCTAGATGGGTGGAAGCAATTGCCTCTCCCATCAATGATGCCATGGTGGTGGTTAAGTTCTTCAACAAGGCCATTTTTCCACGATTTGGGACACCAAGGACTATCATTAGTGATGGAGGTTCTCACTTCATTGCCCGGCGCTTTGAAGCTCTTCTAGCTAAGTATGGGGTTACTCACAAGATCGCCACCCCTTATCATCCACAAACAAGTGGACAAGTTGAGATCTCAAATCGGGAGATCAAAGGAATCTTAGAGAAGACGGTTTCAAGGACTAGGAAGGATTGGTCTTTGAAGCTTGATGACGCATTGTGGGCATACCGGACTGCGTACAAGACTCCCATAGGAACCACACCATACAACCTTGTGTATGGGAAGTCTTGTCACTTACCGGTAGAGTTGGAGCATAAGGCGTTTTGGGCTATCAAATGGTTAAATTTCAGCATGAAGGAAGCGGGAGAGAAGCGTCTCTTAGACCTTAATGAGCTGGAAGAACTCCGCTTGAACGCCTATGAAAACGCCAAGATTTATAAGGAGAGAGCAAAGCGTTGGCATGATAAGCATATCATTCCAAAGGACTTCAAAGAAGGAGATCAAGTTCTCCTCTTCAATTCAAGGCTTCGTCTCTTTCCAGGTAAGCTTAAATCTCGTTGGACCGGACCTTTTCTAATTAAGCGTATTTTCCCCCATGGTGCAGTTGAAGTATGGGGTGAAGTGATAGCATGAATTATAGTCTATATTTTGGGGTTTGTTTGGACGTTTTATCTTTCATAATCTGCATGTTTGTATGTACATTATGTGATTTTACTACCATTTCATCTACCTTTGCGAGAATCGAGGTCTACACCTAGTTTCGTTGTAATTGCAGGCAATATGGTACGATTTGCATCAAAAAGGAGCAGAAAGGAGTCATGAGTCATTTGGAACTACATCCAGGGAGCATAGCCATGGATTGAAGATTCACTTTGGAGCAGATTCGAGAGATTTCACATCCAGTTGAGACTCACCTCGGTTAACCAGAGATTGATCTCGACCGAGGTGATCCAGGGACGCCGACTCGACCGAGGCGAACACCTAGGACGCGGCGAGAATATTTTATTCTTGGGAGAGATCTTTTAAATTTGGAAAGTGATCTTATATTTTTGGGCTTGGCTTCTGGAAGGAAGGAGATATGCAGAATATATATTTTACCTATATTTATGGGATAATATCTTCTTAAGATTTATTATCTTTGGAGGTTTATTTTTCCTATAAAAAGGGTTGGATTTCCACAATTCCGACATCACGCTATACCGTCGATCAGGGTTTACACACGCAGCAGCCGCAGTATACTCCAATTTGGGAGTTTTCGAAGAACCTTTTTGAAGGTTGAAGGAAGATTGAAGACCATAGCTTTTATAGCTTTTTGAAGGGTTTTGTAAGATTGTCTTCAATTCCCTCAATTGTTGTCTTGTCTTTTTGGATTATTATCCAAGGAACGCTTTGTTGTGATATTTGATTCATTTATTGAAGTCTTTTCATTAAATTCTTCTTTGTTCAAATATTCACCTTCTTCCCATATATTTTAATACTTTCATTATGATGATGAGTGGCTAATTTCCTTGTGTGATTCTAGGATGATTAGCTGAAGGTTGTGGGAAAAACAATGATAGAATAATCTTAGATTCCAGTAGGATCCTGAAAGTTCGAGTCTTTAACCTTAACCCTAAGCATCTCGCTCGGTTGATGAACATCTCGGCCGGGGTGGAATTCTTCTGACCGAGGTGACTTATCCGACCTTAAACTGAGAGTTAAGTGTTAGAGTTTGCTAAATCCTATTCTTATTACACCCTTCCTGGTTCAATGCAAGCTTAGGATGAGACTTACCCGGTAATTCCTTAGTTTGTTTACCAACGATCGTAAGTGTAGGTAATAAAGGTTTATCCTTTATTGGGGTTTGAGTGTGCTTCCATCCCATCTTTGTGAGTTAGCCTGAGACTTACCCGGTAAAGGTTGATTCTATTCCCTTAGATGGTGTGTTAGTTTGAGGTTATAGTTCTTTATCTTGATTCCTTGAGACTTACCCGGTAATAGGAGTTACGGTTTAGGATTAGTGTGTAGTGAGACTTACCCGGTGATCTACTCCACTTTAGCAACACCTTCCCCATACAAAAATCTCAGCTTTGTCTGCTTATCTATAGATCTTGAGTTGGAACCACAACTTGATGCATTAATCCCTAGAATTGCATGTTTGCTTAATTGACTTCTTATTCATCTTTGATTGTGTTAAATTGCTCTTGTGGTTAGTGTTGACATTAGCATACCGTATTGACTCCGTTTCACCGAGTCCCTGTGATCGACCCCTGGAATTTTCTTGCTTTTACTACGATTGACCCGTACACTGCGGGTTCGCATCCTTGTTTTAAGCTTAAGGCTAGGGTTATAAATTTAAAGCTTGCACACACCGTTTGGAGCGAACATGAAGCGGGCGGAAGCTTTAAGGTGAACGGTCAACGACTCAAGAAGTATACACCGGAACTCCAAGCTGAAGAGTTCGCGCCTACCGCACTCGAATAAGTGCGAGACTGGTCTAGCTACGGACCTTAAACAAAGCGCTTCTTGGGAGGCAACCCAAGGTATTGCATTTACGTTTTTGTTTTCGATTCATAATTTAGCTTAGTTAGACATTTTTGCTTTGTTTTGCCTTCGATTCCTTCCGGTATGTTCGTGTTTTTGGATGTATGAACGGTGGAAAAGAAAAGGGGAAGAGTTGTTTTGAAGAAAAGTGACGAAACTTGGACTTTGGAGCATTACAGAGAGTTCCACGGCCTAAACCACGGTCGTGACAGCTACAGTGACCGTAATTTCTAAAAGCCTTTGAAAAATCACCAAAACCACGGTTTCGTACATTTCTACGGCCGTGGAACCCCCCGATAGACCGTGGTTTTCAAAAATTTTGCCGGCCACTATATAAACCACGTTCTTCACAAAAACTCACCAAAAACCCAATTCCACGACCCTCTCTCACCGATTCCACGCCCTTCACCTCAAATCTCCGTTCGTTAATCGTTTTCAACGATTCTTCGTTCCAAATTGAAGCAAATTCGACCACCAACGAGATCCAAGCAACGAATCGAGCGGCAATTCACCAAGGAACGCAGAATTTGGATTTTAAAATCCGAAACCTAGGTTTTTTCGCTCTTCTCTATCTTCATCAATTTGGGTTCGTTTTTGCTAGAAATTATAGGAGAACTGATTGAAATTGGAAGGAATTAGACTAGGGCTGCCTGATTGCTGAGTTTGAGTGCTGTTTGTTGAGATTTGCGAAAGAACGAGACGAACCACGGTCTCTGTCAGTTCCATGGCCGTGGAAAATCAAGAACAGACCGTGGTTTTGAACAGTGATGGATTTTGTTAGGAGAGTTTCAGGGAGGATAAAGGAGAAGAAGAATGAGCAGAACAAAAAGAGGAAGGGTAACCCCTCTTCCTCTTCATCCTCTAGAGCACCACCACCTTCCTCCCCTTCACCTCCATCATCACCTTCATCACCCGCACCTCCTAGCCCTAGAGTACCCACCATTCACGAGGATCATCTCGATGCACTCGAGAGGATCCATAAGAGGGCAGTTATCGGACCTAGGTATCTATGGTTGGAGGATCTAGTTCCTCTAAACATAGTAGATGACCTTACTTGGCTCTTGGATAGAGCCGGTCTTATCGTCTTCTCGGCTATCCAAGAGGACGCTTATGAGGAGATAACGAGAGAGGTTGTGACGTCGTTTGAGCACAGCCATGTGGACATGACCGTTTCTTTCCGTCTTATGGAAAGAAACTATGTTTTTACCATCCGTGAGTTTGGAGCCTTCTTTGGGTTCCAAGAGACCTTCAATGGTCGTTTTCCTAGTGGCGTTTACGCCAAAGACTTTTGGGAGGAGGTAGCTATGATTTACGCCAGCGAGGACCGCTGGCAACCTGCTGATACCAAGGCTAAGTTGATGTACCACTTAGCTTTGAAGATTGCTCACCGTGTTCTTTCTGAGTGTCTCTTTCCTAGGACGGAGAGAGAGCCTTGATTGAATAGTTGTGAGTCCTTGCTAGGTTGTGCTTGTGTGTGTTAATCTTCTTAAAAGTTGGTACTTTTAGTCAATTCTAGTCGCTCCTTGTGCTTGTCTTACTTAGAAGGTTTGTGTAAGGTTAAAGAAGTGACGGTTAAGGTAAGCTTTTTGTTAAGGGGTTTTGACACATAATTGGTCAAGGTTCTTTGCGGGAATATCTTGGTTCGTATCTTCCTATACTTCCATTAAATTCATTTCATAATTCATCTTCTTATATTTTCAGTGTCAATCCATCAAATTCATGTTCTTTTGTTCAAGTTTTCATAAATCTCGGCCGTACACAAAATCTCGACCGAGATTCCTACCCGAAGTTTTGTTCTTTTAGGTTGTTCGCGGACTTACAATCCAGATCAGACAACTATGGCTTCAACCCCGCATCAAAGTGGTATCAAAGCTCAATCGATTGAAGTCCGTCTCATGTTTGATTCAAATTTATTTGAGTCTTCTTCGAGTCATATAAAAATTAAGTCTTTTTTTGTTGCGATTATCTTTGCGAGATTATTTGAGATTAACGTGTGTTGACTTGTGTCTGTTGGAAAAAAGAGAAACGTCATAACCAAACACAAAACCAACCATTAACCTTGAAAGAAACCTCACCGGCCTTACCAAAATTTTGCTCAAGAATTTCGAAGCATAAAGTTGAGATCTTTCGCGTTACATGTTCCCCAAATTTCGTGAATTTTCTCTATCCCATTGAAGATCGTATATTTATTGGATTTGAATCAATCTAATACATATCCAGCTTCCTATTTGGAGGAGGAAAGAGATTTACAAGATATTATTGTTAAAAATCTTATCCAGTAGTTTAGATTTTGTTTCCATACAAATCCTAGCCAAATATCTTTTGTCAACAACCATATATTCACCCCTTCAACTAAAAAAGGTTCCAGAAAGCAACAAGGAAGTAGTATATCCAAGATTTTATTGCTGATTATTGCCATTCATCGTCGAATCAACAACCTCGGCCAGATAGTGCAAAATCTCGGCCGAGATTATTGACCGCGGTTTGCTATTGTTGCAAAATTTTCGAGAACTTTTTTTTAGGCAAAATCCGAAGAATTCAAGTGCCCCCTGTGCAAGAGTACATCCAGAGAAGAAATTCTATACCATCCTTGACCCCATTACGAGCCTTAGCCGACCACAAACATCGATCTCGACCCACCAAAGATAATCTCGGCCGAGGTTCATTAATTTTGACCGAGATTTGCCCCGTCGAGACCAAAACCAAACCCGGCTAACTCTCTTTCAAAATAGGCAGGTTCAAAGTACGTAATTCTCACTTCTCTCTTGTGTGCCTTTTCTAGCCTCTTTCTACTCTAAACACTTGAGTCAACTTCTTTGGGTGTGTTAGTTAGTATCTATATTTTCTATCATACTAGTGTGTCGATCCGCAGTATTCCTTCTAGTTTGTCTTTGCCAGAAGTAAACTTTCAGCAGGGGTTTCTTAACCAACTCACAACACAAGAACCTTTAACCGAACCAAGTTAACTACTTGATTCATCCAAGGAATTCTAGTTGAGACCAAGGCATTAACTTTAAAAGAGTATTAATCCATCCAAGGCAATCACTTCACATTAGCTAGTAAAAACAAAGCGTGAGTGTGAAAGAAAACAGGTAAGGCGCTTTCGTTTTCACTAACATCACAAGTTTGTTGCTACTTTGCGTGTTTGTGTAAATGTCATGAAGGGATAGTCCGAAAGGATCATAAAAGAGTGACACTTCAAGTCCAGAAGCCATGGACTTACTTAAACAACTCATGGCTATAGTTTCCACACTCGTTGAACGGATGAAGAAGCTCAAAATTCGTCCCAGTGAAGAATCTCGGCCAAAATCTCGCCCAAGATTTGACTAGAGATCCTGTATGAGGTTGGTGGAAGTTCCCAACATCCACCTCCACTACCAGCCCCCGTGTCACCGCCAAACCCATTCAAGGGCCAGGTATCAATCATCCTAATCCTCTTTTTAATGCAACTCACAATCCGCACTTTGGTGGAGATTTTCAACAATTAGGAGACGAGGATGATGAGGGAATGTGAAGAGATTACCCAAGATGTCAACATAATCCACAGAGAGGTCGTGACTATGATTAGTTTAGACCTCCCCAAGATAACGACGGAATTGGGAAAGTTAAGGTCAAGATTCCAAGCTTCGAAAGCAAATGTGATCCGGACATTTACATAGAATGGGAGACTAAGATTGAACAAATTTGGTCTTGCCATAATTTTAGTGAACTAAGGAAGATCCAACTTGCTACGTTTAAATTTCAAGGATATGTCTTAGTGGGTGGAATCATCTTGTCAAAGAACGGAGAAGAACGTTAAATCCGGACATCAACACTTGGGAACAAATGAAGGCCTTAATGAAAGCAAGATCCGTGCATCAACACTATGCTAGGCATGTAGGCAACGATTGGAGGACCTTAAGCAAGGTTCCATGATTGTAGAGGAAGTATATACCACCATGTAGATGACGATTGTGAAAGTTAATGTGCAAGAGGACGAGGAGTCTATTATGGTTCGGTTTTTAAGAATTATGCATCCTTCATTAGCAAATGAAATTGATTTATAACCATATGCTTCAATGACTAACTTACTGCATTTGGCTATAGAGGTAGAGGAGAAAATCAAATGACAGAACCAAGGATCAAGTTCGTGGACTGTAGAGAGGAAATCTCGGCTGATATTCCACCCGAGATATATTCCCAAAAAGACGAGGGAAAACGATCCTCTTCTGATCCAACAACCGAGAAATCTTCTCTTAGTCTCGCCCTTTGAATGATCCTTTAAAGGATAATAAAAGGAGCACTTTTAACTCTACTTTACGTTATAGAGATATTGTATGTTTTACATGTCAAGGTAGAGGTCACTACATGAGAGATTGTCCTAATAAAAAGTTTTTGTTTGTAAATCAACAAGGACAATATGAAAGTGAATAAGAGCATGAAAATGATCATATCCATATCATTGCATGAACATGATAATAATAGTGAATGATGAAGGTTGTGAGTACGAACATGGAGAGTCTTTAATTGCTAGGAGAACTTTGCATGCTAAGATAGCCCCATGTGAGGATAATCAACGGAAAAATCTTTTTCATACTAGATTTCTTGTTCAAGGAAAGGCGTGCAACATGATTATTGATGGTGGTAGTTGTTGCAATATTGCTTTCACCTTAGGGAAATATGAGGATATTGTTGTTTGTGACATTGTGCATATGCAAGCATGTCATATCTTACTAGGGCGTCCATGACAATTAAATAGAAAGTTTAAGCAAGACGGTTTTACTAACAAGCAGTCTTTTGAGTTCAAAGACATGCAATTACTCTTAAACCTATGACTCTCTTGCAGATTGCGGAACATTATGACAAGAAAAAGGAGAAACGCAACGAAAAGGAGCGAGAAACAACTTACAAAGAAGAAATCTTATGCAAAACAAAAAATTCACGCCCGTGATCTAAATAACCTTGCCCCAGTTTAGAGAAATCACGTTCTAGTGAAAAATCTCGGCCCCGATAGACAAATCTCGCCCGAGATTTCCAAAACGAGATTCCTTCTCTAGAGCCTCATCGAGTCCTTTTAGCATCCAAACAGGAATTCCTTTATAATTTTGCTCCTTTAGATATTGTTTTACTGAGTCTATGTAAAAGCATCATGACTTTGAGTGATGAAGTCAAGGATTCTCTACCTAAAAACATTTTAAGGACTTTGAATGAGTTTTGTGATGTATATCCGGATGAGATTCTTAGAGGTCTTCCACCTTTTCGAGGCATTGAGCATCGAATTGATTTCGTTCTAGGTTCAACACTTCCTAATCGCCCAAACATATAGGATGAGCCCGCAGGAAAGCCAGAAAATTCAAGATCAAGTGCAAGAGCTTTTGAATAAAGGCTATGTTCAATAAAGCCAGGAAAATACTTGATAGTAATGTTATTGATTGGAGGATGTGTGTTGATTGTAGAGCAATCAATAACATTACTATCAAGTATTTTCATCGCATTCCCCGATTAGATGACATGCTAGATGAGCTTAGTAGATCTACACTACTCTCCAAAATTGACCTTACGAGTGGCTATCATCAAATCCGAATACGTAAAGGAGATGAATGGAAAACGACATTTAAGACTAAGTTTGGTCTTTACGAGAAGTTGGTTATGCCTTTTGGTTTGACTAACGCGCCTAACAGTTTTTCATGAGATTGATTAATCATGTCTTGTGTCATTTCATTGGAAAGTTTGTGGTTGTCTACTTCGATGGCATCCTCATCTACAAAAAGTATCTTGAGGAACATGAAGAACATTTGAGGAAAGTACTAGGAACTCTTAGAATTGAATCTTTATATGCTAATATTAAGAAATGTGAGTTTAGTACTAATCAAGTTGTCTTCCTTGGTTTTGTAGTGAATACAAGAGGTATGGAGGTGGACAAGAAGAAGATTAAAGCCGTCCAAAGACTAAGAAGGGGAGAGATTCCATGAGGATAAAGTTTGTATTCCTAGATGTTCTATGAGATTATTATTGGTTGAAGAGGCTAAATATGGGAGTTTTAATGGGGAGACTTTTGTAGATATAAGGCTATTCATATGCTGCATTCTCATTTCTATTGGCCTCATATGCTTAAAGATGTTGAAAATATGCTTAAGAGAAGCATTATATGTTTGAAGGCTAAGTCTTGATCAAAACTATATGGTTTGTATACTCCTTTACCTATACTTACTTCACCATGACTTATATTAGTATGGACTTTGTTGTAGGATTAACAAAGACTAAGAAGGGGAGAGATTCCATTTTTGTGATTGTTGACCGTTTTTCTAAAATGACTCACTTTATTGCTTGCTATAATACTGATTATGCTTATAATGTGGCTAACTTGTTCTTTAGAGAAGTTGTTAGGTTACATGGAGTACCGCAGACTATTGTGAGCGATAAGGATGTTAAATTTTTTAGTTTCTTTTGGAAGACTCTTTGGGAAAATCTAGATACAAGGTTGTTATTTTCAACTCTAGTCATCCTCAAATGGATGGTCAAACGGAAGTCACTAAGACTTTAACCACTGTTTTGAGAGTTGTTTTGAAGGACAATTTGAATGCTTGGGAGGATGTTTTACCACATGTAGAATTTGCTTATAATCGTACCTTGCATTCATCTACTAATCTAATGCCTTTTGAATGTGTACATGGACTGAATCATTTGACTCCTTATGATCTTATATTGTTGTCTATCGAAGAGCCCGTAGATTTCATTGCAAGAAAATAGGTTGAGTTCATTAAGGAATTACATGAGAAGACACGCATAAGGCTGGAAAACAAAGGGAAAGTCGTGACATCAAAAGCAAATCGAAATCGCAAGGAAGTGTTGTTCAAAGCGGGAGATCTAGTTTGGTTGCACCTAAGGAAAGAGCGGTTTCCGGAGAAGAGAAAGGCTAAGTTGTCTCCAAGTGGAGATGGACATTTTCGTATAAAGCATAAGGTTGGTGACAACGCTTATGTCTTGGAGCTTCCAGATGAGTATGGAATAAGTAAGACCTTCAATGTAGGAGATTTGATCCCTTGTGAGTCTAACGATGATCATGTTGATGATTCGAGGTTCTTGAGAGTATGATGAGGGATCATCCCCAACACTACCTCAAGGAGCAACTACTAGATCAAGGGTTAAAGCATTGAAGTACAAGACAGGCACAACATCTTCAAGCCCCATCTCGAAGGAGCTATCACTAGAACAAAAGCAAAGGTCATCCAAGATGAAGTTGCTAGCTTGTTAGCAACATGTACACTTAAAGAGACCCTACTCAGGTCTCCTTTGGTGACATTGTTGACCACCATGGAAGGATCAAGCAAGGGCCATGAAGATCCAACAAACATAGAAGGTGGCCAAAATTAAGAACAAGCTCTAGAGAAGAAACCTCGGCTTTGAGGACCAAAATCTCGCCCGAGGTTTTTATAAATATTGACTGAGAATTGGCTCCTGTCGAGAGTTGTAAGATCTAGCCGTGATCTTATTAGTTATAGATATTTTATTATTTTAATACCTTTAAAAGCTCTTAAACATTCTTAAAGGTATTTGTTGATCCTATCTTTTTGGATTATCTTTTAGTTGTAGATTTTATCTTTTTTTAGAATCTTCCCTATAAATAACCTTAGAGGGGGGGATTATTAGATAGATGGATTTTGATATTATTTTTCACAAACTGTTTGAACTCACAACTTCGCTTAAAAAGTTTGTGTTTTATTCATTTCTATTCAATCAAAGAGAGAGCTTTGATTGAATCGTTATGAGTCCTTGCTAGGTTGTGATTGTGTGTGTTAATCTTCTTAAAGGTTGGTGCTCCTGGTCAATTCTAGTCCCTCCTTGTGCCTGTCTTACTTAGAAGGTTTGTGTAAGGTTAAAGAAGTGAGGGTTCAGGTAAACTCTTTGTTAAGGGGTTTTGACACATAATTGGTCAAGGTTCTTTGCGGGAATATCTTACTTCGTATCTTCATATACTTCCATTAAGTTCATTCGATAAATCATATGCTTATCTTTTCATTGTCAATCCATCAAATTCACGTTCTTTTGTCAAATTTTCATAAATCTCGGTCGTACACAAAATCTCGACCGAGATTCCTACCCGAGGTTTGTTCTCTAAGGATGTTCATGGACTTACAATCTAGATCATACAATTGCGGCTTCAACCCCGCATCACACATGTATATTAAAACTTACTCGTTTGTCTTGTACGTCGTGTCCATTATGATGACGTAAGGAAATAGGTTGAGGAGATGTCTTTAAAACTAGATGCATGATGAAAAAATCAAAAACTTCATCTAGCTCCGGGCATCTTCTCACATTGACGTAGTAACGACGTTGCTCTAACGTATGAAGTGCTTGTTGGAGTGGACTTCGTCCTTCAACTTGTAGCTTCCTAACCTTCAGTCCAACATTGTATATTTGTGTTACGGTGCTGATGTTGTGGGGGTGATCCAACTATAGTGACTTCAAAATATTTCTTGGCTTGAAACCCAACCCAAGTTCACGTCCCACCCTCCGAAACTATTTCTCCATTAACCAGTCAGCATTTGTGTGTCCCTTTAACTACTCGAGAAGTGTATGGTTGTGCACTCCACGTATAACATGCAACGTCCATTTATCAACTTCGCTTTGTACGCCCTCAAGCTCAAATGAACACCCGTCTTTTCTCGATTTGTGTGCTTGGCTAGACGACGACTCTGTATCAAGATCAACGTCTTTCTTCATACGAGGGGTTCCGAAACGTTCTCATGTCAAACGAAACGTAACGAATCCTCTAACTTTTTTCCACGACCTACTTGTGACGAACACCATGCTCATAGTTCCTCTCATGAATCGAGCCCAATCTACCATTGTCTCGTGATCGTGGAAAAAACCGCGAATTTCAAACATTCGCGTATAAACAATCCCTTCCTCACACGAATAAATTCAGAAGACCCTAGTTCAGATAGAATAAAAATAAGATTTCTTGTTTTTCGGTTTAATCATAAAGAACAATAATTTAAAATATACTTACCTCGAAATGCCGGAGAAACTCGTTTGGGTCTCTAAATTTTGTATTATTGAATGGAATCATTGTCTCATTATCGTCTTCTATTGACATTTTCGCTACCTTTTTTTGGAAGAGTTTGTGGGCGTTAATCACATCTTCTTTGACTCTCAATATATATAGCCGATAAAATTACACATCGTTCGAATTACAACGGTCATATTTATTACCGTTACACAGCGTTCGAATTACAAGAGACAAATTATGATGTTTACGGATTCCGTGACCGCCACGATCACGGGTTCCGTAACCGTGAACTTTTTTTCACTGTTACAGAATCCGTAAACGTGAGTTTATGAAATTCATCGTTGTGCATGTAATACCCCTTTCTCAATCTCAACTTGCTAACATACTTACCAAAGCCTTTGGGTGGAGTTCAATATTATTTTCCATCTTTCAAGTTAGGCCTGTTGAAAATTCTCCAATATCGTTTTCCATCTTTCACGTTAGGCCTTGTTAGAAATTCTCCAAGTCCAACTCGAGGGGATGCAAGTATAAAGGTTGAAATATAAACGGTACAAACCGGGTTTACTATTCACCATTCCATTCATCTCCTTGTTCATTCTGGTGATATTGATGATTCATCTTGAATCTCAAGAATGCAAACTTGAAACGTTGAACATTAACACCCTACTGTGTATGTTATTATTTTGGTCATCCAAACAGGTTTTCAGATCTTACTGCATTGATATGGAGCATGTGAATTAATGCACCAAGATTTGATCCAAAGGCACTGTAACAATGTAATAAAACCGTTGAACTTCTTCAAGAAAGTATCTAGAAGCAACCAGGCTGTAAAACATCTCCCCAAACTCCAAGGGATGCTTAACCTGAACAACCTTCATCCATACAAGTATCAAACTGAATACAACCAACTACTACTCATACTGCCTCCTACCCACATAAAATGGAGGACTATACCCTTAGCTTTACTGCTACCATATCAGCTTTCCCTATAAAACAAACCCCAAAGACCGAAAAAATAAATAAAAATTAAGTAACAAAACACCCCCCAAGAAAATGAAACACGATATCTGTTGGTAAGGTATGTCCATGAGCTACTGCTGTCTTTGCTGAGCCTCGTCGCCGAATACTTCACGATTGCATACCGGGCATGTCTGTCAAAGAACCGCCCAAGGAGGGCTTTCGCTCATTAGAATCGCCTCTTTAAGGGAAAAGATGAGCAGTTAAGAATTGAGTTTACCTACCTTGTTAATGCTAAGCCACTTGGATCCACATTTCTTATGGTAGACATGCTTACATGGCAATGTTATTTGTTGATCTCCTATCTTGTATGTCACCAGACATATTACACATCTGTGGGGGTTTACTACAATATTAGCCAAATCTCAAAATACAATTCTCTATTTAATCATGGAGGACCACTTTCTCAAATACAATCAATCCCTAAATTTTTCTAGATCAACTTCATATTCATTTGCCACAACTTCCTTCCAAGTCAACCTAGAATCGGATATCAATTGAGAATCTTTTATAAAGATAGAACCATGCACCTAAGATCTAGATGATCCTTTTCCTTGACTTCACATAAACCCATAATATGAAGACAACAAATTTGTCCGATTGGCAAAATCACAATGCAAAATTTAAGCGGACTGTCTACACAAATGCATATATATACATACATATATAGACAGATTCTTTTGGTTCTATTAGTATTAGCTAGATTTTTACCTTTCCTTGGACTTTTTCCTGGAGAAAAAACCGCTCGACTTGTACCATGAGGTTGGAAGTGATTTAATCAATTCTTGAGAAAGCCCTCGACTTTCAGTCCCAACAGCCTCTCCTAGATCAAGTAACTCCTGCAAAAGGATCGATTTGACATCAGATGGGAATTTAAATATGAAGCATGTGTTTCCCAACCCCAACTCCACCACAATTTTAAGACAAAAGCTGGTGATTTTCAAATAAAAATGATCTTTATGTACTTACAAACAAGGAAGATCAACGCTTTCAATCATAAAAAATATATTAGTTGTCAAATATATGCAAACTAAGCGCGACAATGTGCTACAAATGGTGAATACATCTTTCAGCAGCAGCAGCGACGCCTCACACACTGCAGAATGGGCTGAAGATATTTATGACTAGAAAATGTTGAAGGGTCTCAATGTGTGGTGTCCACATTTGCATGAATAGATGAACTGCCGGTATGCTCAAGCAAAAGGCATGTTGAACTAATATCATATGGCTCAGCATACTTTTGCTTGGTTGGGTGTTCACAAACCAGCAAAGTTTCATTAAGAGTCACCCAATTCTTGTATAAGTGTACATCAGTTTAATGTAACAGTCCAGCATCATGCACATCTAATCTTAATGAAGATGCAGGTAAGATAAAAATTTACTAAATCCTTTGCCATGTATAGAGACGAACCTCATAGGTCATATTGTCAGGATCTACATTATCAGGCCAACCCTGAGATAAATAAACAGTGAGGAAAAATCATATAATAATGAAACAATATTAAATTCATACAACACAAACCAAGAAGGGAAGTTGTCGAAATAAAAAAAATGCAGTTAGTATTGAAAATTTTTTTTTTTCAAATTCAGACAAACGAAGAGACCATAATGGCAAAATGAACCAGCATCAAAATGAACAACATTCTAGCTTTTTTCCAAAAAGAAAAAGTAAGGGGAAAAAGACTAGTCTGCTCTGGGACATTACAGAGCAATACTTAGTTTTCAGTATCCTTCCAGAGGTCCATGCTTCTTGCACATTTTAGCAAGCAGTTAAAACTTCAGCATAGAGATGAAGTAAAAAAGGAAGGAAAAAAAATGGTTGCAGGATTAGCATTAACGTAGAGACATACCTCAGCCACCTCTGAACTGGTTGAATCATGATTTGAAATGCCTGTAAATTGATAGATAAATAGACCAAGTTCAACAGACAACCCCCTAAAGAATTACTCAAACAAACTAGAGAGTGCATGATGAAACCTTTACGTTTTTAGCAAGCCAATGATTGTAATTCTCTCGTTAAATTCACCCAACTATAATAACTTAACATTAAATGAGATGAAACGAATGGGCACCACAGCATTTTAAACTTGAACTTCTAACTTCCAAGTTTCAATAGGAAAAACGCACATGATGGATGGATAAGATATGAGGATGTCGCCATAATGTAAAAAATACATTTTTAGCAAGCCAAGGATGGTAATAATCTCTTTAAATTCACCCAACTATAATAGCATAACATCAAATGAGATGAAACGAATGTACACCACAGTATTTTAAACAGGAACCTTTAACTTCCAAGTTTCAATAGAAAAAACACACATGATGGATGGATAAGATACGAGGATGTCGACATAATGGAAAATAGCAGTATTCCAAAATACGCGTCCGGACGGCGGCGGCCTGCCCGTTTTAGGCCAAGACGGTGATGGCTGGACGGGTTGCTTTTGCTTCTTTAGTTCTTCTCCTCCGAGAGTCCTCTGTATTTGTTTTGTTGAGATTCACCAAAGCAGCAGCAGGAAATAGGGAATGATGTAGGAGGATAGGGAGGAGTATAATAGGGTTTTATGATTTTAGTTTAATTACTAAATAATTCCCTAATTTATTAAAATTTTCAATAATATCCCAAACAAAACCAACTTTACATAAATCACCCTAACTAACTACCAAATAATACCCTAATTTATTAAAATTTTCCATATCGTGGCATATTTAATGTATTTTACCAAATACGTCTTGTCCGTCTAGATGGTGCCCTCCGTCCCGTCTCCGTTTCACGTATTTTGGGACATTGGAAAATAGTTGGTCCAGTAGCTGATAAATGAAATGTCAACAGTGAAAAGATGATCCTACAGAAACTCACATTCTTCAGAACTATTCTCTGAGATGCTGTCTGCATTTTCTTCAAATGGCATATCGTTATTTGTTGGTTCCTCCACGTGCGGTACTGAAGGATATTCCCAAGTCCTCTGATTCACTTCACTACTAGGTAAATGATTGCTCGCATCATAACCATAGAATGAATTACTTCCAGGATCAGAAAAACCATATCTGTATGGGTTCATATTCATTGACCAGTATAAATTTTCCTGCATACGTATGAGGATACTCGGTTAATAATAACATATAAATCAGCAATATTACCTCAATACTAACAACCATAGGAAATATTTGTAATGAGTAATGAGTCGTTCAGCAGACGTAGTTTCATTTTCGGATCTTCCTGAAAACTAATCAAGCCATACTAAGCAAAGTATGATGATTTTGGTTATTGGCATGTCGGAGCCGGAATCCTACTCTCAGCAGGATCCAGTACACATAGAAAAATAAATAGGAAGAAGCATAGACATTTATATCTATGTGAAGTGATGTAAGAGAGATACTCCTATGGCTCCCCACCCTTTTAAGATGCAGCTGTAAACCAATGTTTCAAAACACGTTGTACGGACTCAAGATGGGGAGCACCGTCTAGCTTCTAGACAGTCAGACGAACTTCTAGACATACAAAATGTTTTCCGATTATATTTTTGTATTTAACCCCCTAGGCTCCGTTTTGGTGTTGGCATGAATTATTTTAGGAGCCTATAATCCCAAAATAATCCAATAATCCATGTTGTTTTGGATGGATAAAACTCCAAACTAATCCCCAAATTTAAATTCTTTAAATAATCCCTCAATAACCAGTTCACCAAACACACCCGCATAATTCTTTTTCAAAGTCTTTAACATTTTAAAATCAAGAAAATATCATGCAAATCATATAAACATCATTGTTGTTGAGTTTTGATGTTGTCCAACTCAAACTTAAAAATACATAAACCTGTCCAAAACAAAGAAACACAACACAAAAGGTTCATGACAACTAAACATTACAAAATCATCATGCAACCTACTCCTTCATCTCTTCGTTTCCATAGTTATGAACTTCAATCTCCTTGTCAGACTGAGAGTCAAACTCTTCAAGCTAATAATATTAGAGCACTGCTTCATGCTAATAAGTTTTTGGGCCGTACCGCACAAAAAACAGTACGGCCTGACACCTAGCGTTTAGACGGGTCCAAACGGCCTTCTTTTAGAATACTACTGTAAACTAACACTTAAGAAAATTCTGATTTACCTATTAAGTCTGATTTAGAAGCAAAAGGCATAATGCTCAAGTTAGTGCTGAACAATTTCACAAAGCCAAAATGAACAAGCAACAAATATCTGAGCATTATTGATGGTACATTTGAATGACAATAGATTTCACTCAAAGCTTAAGTGAGGTACCTGATTGTGCACTTGTCCAGAGTATACATAATTTACAGGAGCATGTGTGACGTCTCCAAAATAATTCATGTAGTTATCTGTAGAAGCATATGGGTATCCTGAATTTATGTAATGTGCCTCCATTTGGTGATTCCCACTCATTCCCAAATAGATTTGTATTGTGCTCAAGATCTGAAAGGAAAATGACCATCAGAACTAACCAAACAATAATCATTAAATTTGTGTTCCTATTACCCAAAAAACAAGGAGGACACAGTCCCTATGTCATGACTTCTAAATGAGCTTCTTTATCACGGGGGAAAAGCAGCATCTTAATAACGCAAACACCAAATGGATTTTTAAAAAAAAAAACATATCTTTTGCCTTATTAAGAAGGTCAATGCAGTCACCTCTTTTTGCTAAAGCTCCAATTTGGCTACTTTCAATTAGAAGTTCCAATTTGGCCCTTGCAGTTGAAGTTTGAAGAGAAAACTGAACATTTAAGAATGGCAGTGCTTTCTTATAGCACCTTTTTTACAGGGCTAGACCAGCTTCAAGAGCATCAATCTCCTGAGATCTTAAAATATTCAGTATCATGTGAGGATCGACACAAACAAACATTTTCTAAAACAACATGAAGAAGAAAACAGCATTGGCCGATAAAGAAATATGTATCACTAAGAATGGACAACAGAAAGACTACCATAAACAAGCGAGCAAATCGAAAAAGAGAAGATGCTGATAACACTGTAGTAACATCACGAACAAACAAAAACAGCAGACCAAAGTAGGAGCACTACCGTACAAATAGAGACGGACTTTTTTTTTGTTTTTTTTTTGAGGAGAAGCTCAAGAATCTCCAAGTAGGAATTTTTCTTTTTAGAGTGATTTTGTTATGACTGGGATTCTGGACAAGTACAGACAGCAAATTAGAAGGTCATTAAAGAAGCAGGCAGAAACAAAAACGAAGAAGAAGAGGGAAAAACGGATTTATGTGGTTCGTACCTAGAGAAAGACGGAAAGTTGCAGGCTTTGAGGTGATGAATCGAGACGAATAAGCGGTCAATTTAGGATGATAGCACGCAAAGCTGGTAAAGAGAAAAGAAATTGCAAGTGAAGGCAGGAATGCAAGAAGAAATTCGAAAATTTTGTTAAGAAAAACCCTCAGAATTTGGAGTGTGGGAAAGGAGGAAGAAGAAATAGGTATATAGAAGGCGAGAGGAAGATCGAAAGTAGAGATGGAAGTAACATTAGCGATATGAGAGAGAAAGTTGTGGAGGAGACGACGACCGAAGAAGCTCTCTGTGTAGAAGGAAAAACGGGGTAGGGGTTTGTGTGTGTGTGTGTGTGTGTGTGGCCTTGGAGAGTTAAAAGGCGGATGGATGAAATGGCTTCTCTCCTATGGGCGCTTTTTGCTGGACTTGAGAGACACGCCACCGGTAAGGGGGCGTCTTTTTATAAAATCACTTGTCTTCTTCCCATTTTTTCTATACACATAAAATACATTAATAAATATTTTCGATGTTTTTATCCCTACTTAATTAAAACCAACACCAACTTAACCTTATAAAACAAAGAAAGCACGGATATTAAAAAACTAGGACGTCTTGATTGAGACCGCTTCTAATACCAACAAAAAGATCTAAATTTGGTATAAGACAACGACTATATGGTAAATTTATGATACCAGTTAAATTGGCTTCAAATTTTGATCCTTTAGCTCCGATATCAATTAGATACGTAATTTGAATGTGTTCAAGTACAAAATTTCGGATTTAGATCGGGCTTGAACAAAACTACTTCAATTTGTTGATGTGCGGGTGGATCGAACGATTGAAATGAGTTACCGAAAGCTATGAAATTGATGCGGAAGCGAGTGGTTGATTCGATTTAGGTAGATCGGGCTATCCGTGAGTGGAGTGGAGAGGGTGGTTGTTAGAATCCTCGGATGTGAAGGCTTAGATCAAAGATATTATGAAAACTTTGAGAAGGAAGATTGTGATACCCAAAATCAAGGAGGAGAAAATATGTATCTATTAAACTTGATTAAAATTAGATATGTCTTACCGATGAGATCAAACATCATTTATATAGGAAGGATGAAGGCAAATCCTAAGACTTACATGTAGAATTAAATTCAAATATTCTAGATATTGAATAAAGGATTTAAAGGGCATATTCAAATTATTATCCCAAGCAATCAATATCTTCTTAAAGGGAAAGATTCACAAAAATATAACCTTTAATTATTAATTATATAAATAAATAAAGGCTAAAAAGATGCCGGGAATATAATCTGCAATTACTCTAGCTTCATGAATCTCGATCATCCGTCAGTGGTAAGTGTCAAGATAAGCAAAACACGGATGATAATGGTAGTCAAGGATATATCAATCCCCCATCTTGACTGTGAAACGTTCCCGTTTCACCGTCGGCATAGTCAACCATAATGTGTTGGATTAGATGACGGTACTTGTCGGTGATTTGGTTAAAGGCACAGTCAACCACACACTTCCTCGCATAAAAACACATTTATGTTTATAGATGTGTTTTTATGTGATTTTCTTGTTTTGCATGGTTTAGGCATCTACATCTTAATTAATGCTTTGAATGTCAAAGAATGTCTAATCCCGTTGTGTTTTGTGTTTATAGGTGTTTTAGGTGTCAAATGGAGCTTAAAAGAACATATTCAACATCCCAAATATTCCAAAGAGAAATCATCACTCATCATCTACCTCATTGGAGCAAAGGAAGGAAGAAGACAAGCATGGATCATTACATAAAGTTATAGGAGTTAAAGAAAACCTCAAATAAATAGCATCGAGTGAAGCCTAACTCGAGCTAGGAGGAAGGCTACACTCGAGCTTAGAAGTAATTGAAGAGGAGTTGTCAACGTACCCAGAGTGAATACCGTAACTCGGATTAATAAGACACGTCACTTGAGCTAAGAAGGCACTTCACTCGGACTAAGAAGAATCAGTTGCAAGAAAGTTCAACATAGTTGGTGTCAACCCTTGAGTGGATTCTCACTCGAGCAAGGAAGACTAGTTCACACGAACTAATAAGACATAAATGCAAAGTGTCAACCTACCTCGAGTTTACATCATCACTCGAGGTAAGAAGCCGAAAAACTCGAGATAAGAAGACGAGGTAATTGAGCTAAGTGTACCAAGTTAAGTCAGTGGAGAACTAGACATTGAGCAAAAACCCACTCGAACTAAGAAGAAACTTTCACTCGAGGTAGCCACGTCAGGTTTGATCCACTTGCATAACTAACTTTCAAATGCAACTTGATCAGCTTGCTTTAAGGGGCACGACTTTTAGGCATATTTATGAGACTCTTAGTTGATTGTAAACATATCTCATTACATACAATTCTCTCTAAATTATAGTAGTAGTAGAAACATCATTTGGAAACTTGTTTTGGTCGAATTTTGATTCAATCAAAGAAGAAGGGTTAGTGTTCTTCACAATTGCTCTTGTTTGATCATACTCACGTCTTGTTTTGGCCATATCTTTGGATTGATAAGTCCAAATTCGTCCATTATTTTTCCTACATTACTTTTTTGTCTACTTTACAACCATGCCACTTGTTTATACTATTACTATGTTAATAATTTTGGTGATGAGTGAGTAGTTCTCTTGCTAGGTTTTGGGGTGAAAATCCCCAAATAATGCTAGGATAACATTGTTCTTATGTTGTGTTTGTAATTTGTAGGGAAACTAAAAGCATGCTAGTAGCATATAGAAGGGAACAAAATTACCTAGTATTCATTCCTTGTTTGATTTATTTTGAATGTAGGATGCTAGACTATAGATAGCTTAAATAGTTCCCATAACACATTGCATATTTACATGCATGAATGAATGATATATGGATTAATCAATCAAATTGAGACCGATAAGTAGTATGAAGATGACTGTGCAATGTTGAGATGCTTATCAGGCTAGAGTATGGTGGTTAGGGCCGAAAGGATTATCACCTACTTGTAATGTTATTGTCCAAAGTATGATTACGTCAGATGGTATAAGTAAATAGAAAACACCATGTGATGTTTATATTGTCTAAGATAGTCATAATTAATTCCAAGGTTAAGCAACTATTGTACAAATAGAAAACATTATGTGATGCATACTAGTTGACATAAAGTCAAATGTTGTGACAAAGCTCACCTATTATCATGTTACATTTGTACTTGCTACCTTCACATTTTCTTTCATTGAATGAACACAACATGTTTGAGCATGCTACTAGCTATGGTTTAGAAGTAATAGCCCCAAACCTAGTGTTTTTTTTCTCATATTTGATACTTGATCTAGTTTGATTAGTTGCTACCCCAAACCCCAAAGCGTTGATCCATTGATCACTCTTTTTGTTTTTACACACCTTAACATTTTCTATTAAACTTGAGACTTGTGAATATGTAAATAGTCTCTTGGGATCTCGACCTTGATGCTATAATTATGTACTAGAGTTACTAGAGTAGCTGATTTTCCAGTCTTCCACGTGGGAAGTAGAAGTGAACAAGGTCTTGTTTAACCTATAGCTTGTACTTATTTGAGTTGTTCAACTTGCTCATGGCGAGTATCGTTTCTCGAGCTTTTTACACGCACACCTTGTGGTGCTCTAGGACCATCATTCCCTTTAGTGTTTGTTCGTACGGAAGGATTCTACTATCGATATTGGCCGTGTGATAAGGTACATCGTGTCTTATCGTGCTTTTGAGTCGTTGCTTAGGGTTCGACCTTAATTTATCCAACTACCGATCCATCCATCATCGGAACATCCTCTTTTCATATCTCTTTTTTATTTGCATTTCTATCGAGTCTTTTGGATCATTTAAAAGGAACTCCACAAAAAGAGTTGAGTCAATCAGAGCAACCACCGTTATGGTTAGTTATCTATCATTCTCGTTTATTAAGTGCTTTCAATTTCGATTGCAATTGCTTTTATTTGATTCTTGTAACCTAAAAATATTATCAAAAAGAAAATTTCTTCACCCTCGGAGTCTCACCGGAGTATACCCGGAGTAGCTTCGCCATGGTCACTACCACCATAACGCAACCATGGACGCAACCATCCCCGCCGCCTCCTCTTGTCGTAACCTTCTCTATCGGTGCTCCTTTCGTTGGAAACCACCACCACTACCTCCACCACTAGCCTCACCACCTTCCACCTCCCTTGATGAACTCCAACAACCGCCATCGCCACCACCTTCACGCCATCAACCTTCACCAAAGCTTCGACTTATCCCCTCTTCGCTTCACCAAAACCCTAAAACTCTATGCCACCACCCTCTACCACCGAGACCCTCCCCCAACATCCCTCCCACCTTCGTCACCGCCACTAGTGGCCTCCCTTACAACAACCACATGCTACCAGCGCCTCCCAGCCGTCGACAAACCAAAACCCACCGCTAAAACCTTACCCAAAACACTCCTAAACCCTAATCCCCGAACCTGATCCTATAGTAAACCCTACGCGAACCCGGTTCAATCCAAACCCGATCCTATAATAACCCTCTACCCGAACCCGATTCATCCCTAGTTCGATTAAGGGAGGTGGAAGGTCCGTAAACTGAACCACCCCAGTTCGATCTAGTATATTTCGTTTTTGAAAAAAAGGATTTGAAAGCAAAAAAAAATAAAGAAAAAGAAGTGGTCGAATGAAAAAGCCTATTGTGTTATTTGTTCTCGTTTTTGAAGATACAAGTTAAGGTTGAATATTGTGAGCATTCCTGGGATATCTCAAGTGAAACTTGGCCCCTTTCCTACCCACCCTCTCAAACTCTAATTTGATCTTATTTTTTGCTACAATTGTCTTCTATAAGTTGTTTTTTTATTGAAAAAGTAGGCGAGATTGATTTTGCTTGTCCATTGATAGCACCACTTAAAAGGCCTCTCTTTTTTTCCTTTGAGATCAAGGTTACCCATATTTATCAATTGTAGTCCTTGAACGTACTAACCTATGATTTCATTGAACGTTTTACTTGTCATTTGTTGGAGAACCTCGCAAACCGGATAAGATAAGCTTGATAACAACACAAAAAATAAGGGGTAAAAGAGAGAAAATCCGTCGGTGGGTAGATTTGATTTTTACTAACTTAACCCATTTGTTTGTTGTGATTATGTCTTTATCAATAGAAAAACATATCGGAGAAGGATTACCCGTGGAAGGGATGAACAACTACCTACATGCCCTTCAAAGGCAATTAGACCAACTTACGGAAAAATTCGACAAACTAGAAGCCTAAGGCACCGAACAACAACAACAACAACAACAACCACCACCACCACCACCAATCCCGCCTACAAGAGAGGAGGATGAGGACCACAAACCTCCATTACGGCCTCGCTTAGCCTTTGTTTAGGGGATGATGCAACCTCGACAGAATATCCAAAGAGCCATCAACTTTGAGGACGAAGTTAAAGAGGTCCCGTGAAACCAAGGCTGAGAATCGGACATGTTCTCAAAGGCCAAGATTAAAATCCCTCAGTTTGAAGGAAAATGTGATGCGGATATCTACCTAGTTTGGGAAGCTAAGGTAGAACAAATCTTGAGTTGCCACCACGTCATTGAAGGACGGAATGTACAATATGTTGCACTTAAATTCGCTCGCTATGGTTTGATTTAGTGGACTAACCTTATGAAGGAAAGACGAAGAAGTCTAGATGTAGACATCACCACATGGGACCACATAAAAGCCTGAATGAGGGCACATTTTGTTCCACCCCATCGTGAGAGGGAGCTACGCCAAAGATTAGAGAACCTTAAACAAGGTTCAATGAGTGCCGAAGAAGCATACAGTTCCATGGAAATGACAATTGTGCAATATGACGTATACGAGGAAGAAAAATATACCATGGCATATACCTAAGGATTCTACACCCCTTAATAGCTAGTGAGTTCGATTTGTACGCCAACACGAACATGACCGACTTGATACACATGGAAATTCGGGTTGAGAGAAAATTAAAGACTAGAAATCAAGACCAACGAGCCGCACCAGCATGGAAAGCAAACCCAAGCATGAAGGCTCCATCGTCTAACCACGAGAACGGGACCGCATAAGGAAGCCGAGTTACAATCACAACTCTCAAAGCCCCCCCCCCCCCCCTCCGACACCTTATGGAAGTAAATCTTCTACCCCATAGAGTTAGAGATATTACTTGTTTCAAGTGTGAGGGAAAATGACACATGATGAGAGACTACCCTAACAAACGAACATTGATAATCAATGACCAAGGGTAATATGAATTGGATCCGAGCAGGAAGAAGATTCTAAGAGACCCACACCCCTCAATGAACAAGAAGATGATGATAATCAAGTCGAGTTTGAATGAGGACCATGCTTACTCACCAATAAAATCATGGACAACACACATGCCAACATAAGCTCTATTGACACTGAACCTCATCATAACAAGCCCTTGAATGTCTTGGAGGCCCTCCATATTATTTTCAGGGGGAGAAATCCGAAGGACTCCGATCAAGGAGAGGAAGAGTATGAAGCCCATACAGATACACATGCTCATAGTGTAGAAATTACAACGCATGCGATCAAAGAGTCTACACCAAATGGTGACCTTGTTATTATTGAACTCATGTCCCTTACTACATCGTGTGCTAATAGTACAAACCCTTTGATCGAGTGTACTACTGAGAAAGGTGATTGGTTTCAACCCTTATGAGTTCAATAGAGTAAAGGGGCGCTTGTTGAAAATATTGAAGATTCTAATAAAGAAGCTCATACCCAAGGATTCCACCCTATTTCTTGAATGTCGAAAAGATTCTCCACTCATCATTGAATTTTTAGTGAATAGAAGGACTTTGAGCGTCATCCCTCTAATGAATGAAGATAATCAAAGAGAGATTATATTCCATACAAGATGTCTCATCTGAGAAGAGGTAGGACTTGGTGTGAGTTGGGGTTATCTAGAAGTTACAATTGGATACTATTAATCATCCACACCCGTACAAGCTTTGTTAGATGAATGATTACGGAGCACTAATAATATAGTGACAAGTCAATGTCTCTTTCAAAATTGGAGTCTATGAGGACACTATTCTATGTGACATTGCTCCTATGCAAGCCTATCATATTCTTCTGGGAAGGCCATGGAAATTCGACAAAGAGGTAAACCACAAAGGGAAAACAAGCATGTATTGTTTCAAATTCAAAGGAAAGATCTTTGTGCTAAAACCCATGACTACAAACGAGATAGTTGAGTACTATGGGAAGATAAGAACGTGGACGCCAAGGACGATCATGAGAAATCGGCCTTATGGATATCCCAAAAACAACAATGACAGCCCCGGGATTCATCATGGACTTAGGGGAAATACCACCATCAAGGGACCCTAACTACACTACAACAAACTGTCCTATCTTTTAATTTATTTTTAAAGAATTCTTAGCATTCATGCGTGACATGGAGATATTGAAGGAATTGATGGAAAATCAACATCGAATATATGACATCTACTTGAACATTCCATGGTCTCACGTGGTCACCCACTGTCATACCCTATGCATACGTTTTTACTATGAAAGGTATCCTTGTAGCTCTATGTTTCTTAGTGATAATAAGATACTAACCCCCAATGAGAACCACATGGACTATCTCTTTCTGACATCTATACCAACACACACAGTAACAACAAACTCGTTAAGTTAGAGAAATCAAAAAGACCTTTCTTATTTTCTCTCGCACTCACGCTCTTGTTGTGTTGTCACAAGCTGGTTGACGGAATTGACTTGTATGGATTAATGCTTCTTTATAAATCAGCGCCTTAGCCTCCATCGAAATTCTTGACTGAATCAAGTAGTCAACTTGATTAGGTGAAAGGTTCTTGTAGGGTGCGATGGTTAAGGAATCCCTGTAAGAAGTTTACTCCACACACGACAAGGTAGAAAGAAAGATTGCGGATAGACAACTAGTATGTTAAGAAGTAAAGATACTAACTAACACACTGAAAGAAAATATTAGTGTTTAGAATAGAAAAGAGGCTAAGGAAAAGCACACAAGAGATTAAGAAGAGAGAAGAACGTACCTTGAGTTGCGAAGTTAAGAAAGAGAGATAACCGGATTTGTGTTTAGGTTTGGTTAAATCTCTTTGATTGCTTCAAGTTATATACTGAAACTCTTCTATTGTAATACTCTTTCACAGGTTGCACTTCAATTCTGCAAAGTATGCCTCAAAGATTTTTTCGAATTTTGGCAACAATAGCAAAAATCGGGTGAAAAATCGGTCGATTTTTCTGAAGATCAGGTCGATTTTTCTTTGAAAAATCGGCTCTTGATTGCGACGTTCAAGAACTTTCTTTTCTTTTCTCTTTTATTTTATTGGCGAGGTTTCAAAGGTAAACGGTTGGCTTGTGTTTGGTTTATGGTGTTTCTCTCTTCCGAAACTTACACAAATCAACGCACGTTAAACTCAAATAATCTCGCAAAGATGGCGAACAATAAAAGACTCAACTTTTAACAACTCAAAAAAAAATCAAACCTTTTGATGAACGTCCGGACTTCAATCGACTAGCTCTGATACCACTTTGATGCGGGGATAAGCCGCAGTTTCCGATCTAGATTGAAAGTCCTCTAGAACAAAAATCGGTCTGTTCTATAGAAAATCGGTCGATCTATCTCAAGAACAAGTCGATTTTTCGATGAACTCAGAACACGAATTAGTGAATGACATGGAAAGATAAGAAGATGATTATGAAATGATAAATGGAAGATATGAACCAAGGTAGTTCTGTAAAAGAACCTTGACCAATGATTTGTAAAAACCCTTAAACGAGAAGATCACCTTAACCCGCACTTCTTTAACCTTACACAAGCCTTCTAAGTAAGACAAGCACAAGGAGGGACTAGGATCGACCAGGAGCGCTGTTCGCTCCAAACGGTGTGTGCAAGCTTTAAATTTATATCTCAAGAAATATGCCTAAAACAAGGATGCGAACCCGCAGTGTACGAATCAATTAAAGTAAAAGCAAGAATTCCGGGGTATCTATCTCAAGAACTTAGGCGAAACTAAGCAAGTATAGGTTGTCAATGTAACTAATAACCACAAAAGCGATTATAGAAATCAAAAGATGATAATTAGGTCAATTAAGGGAAATATGCAAATTCTAGGGATTAAAGCATCTAGTTGTGGTTCCAACTCAAGATCTCAAGATAAAGCGGACAAAGCTGAAATTTTGCAAAGGGAAGGTGTTTCTAAAGTGGAATAGATTACCGGGTAAGTCTCACTACTCACTATCGCAAACCAAAGCTCCTATTACCGGGTAAGTCTCAAGGTACTAAGGAAAGGAATTATAATCTCAAACCAACATACCACCTAAGGGAATAGAATCAACCTTTACCGGGTAAGTCTCAGGCTAACTCACAAAGATGGGATGAAGGCACACTCAAACCCCAATAAAGGATAAACCTTTATTACCTACTCTTATGATCATGGGTAAACAAACAAAGGAATTACCGAGTAAGTCTCATCCTAGGCTTGCATTGAACCAGGAAAGGTGTAATAAGAATAGGAATCGGCAAACTCTAACACTTAACTCTCAGTTTCGGATCAGAAAAGGTCACCTCGGTCAGTCAAGTTCCACCCCAGCCGAGATGTTCGTCGACTGAACGATATGTTATAGGGTTAAGGTTAAAGACTCGAACTTTCAGGGTCCTACTGGGATTAAGATTATTCAATTATCGTCTTTCCCACAACTTTCAGCCAATCACCCTAGAATCGCACAAGGAAATTAGCCACTCATCATCATGAAAGCAATAATCAAATATATGGGGAAAGAATGAATATTTGAACACAAAAACCTTAAGAACAAGACTTCAACAACTGAATCAAATATCAAACAAATCAGCGTTCCTTAGAATCACAAATCAAACAAAGACAATAAACCAAAGGAAATTCTAAGAAAATCTTACAAATTCCCTCAAAAGATATCACAAAGCTATGAACTTCCTTCCTTCAATCTTCAAACTTCCTTCAAACTTCCAAAAATCCTTCCTAGTTACAGTGCATTATCGGCTTCCAGCCTGCGGTGATGCTTAATTATGGAAAATCCAGCCCTTTTTATAGGAAATTATCTTCCAAAGATAATAATATCTTAAAAAGATAATATCCTAATAAAATATATCCATATCTCTATAATAGATCTCCTAAATATATGATCTTCCTTTCAGAAATCCAGCCCAAAAATATAAGATATCTCCTTCCAAAAATAAAAGATCTCAGCCAAAAATATATATCTCACCGGCGCCAGGGTGTTCGCCTCGGTCGGGGCGCTCCTCAAGATCACCTCGGTCGAGGTGACAATGTAGCTGACCGAGGTGAATCTCAGCTGAATGTGAAATCTCTTCAATATGGTCCAAAGTAAATCTTCTTCATTAATTCCTTGCTTCCTGAGTTCTCTTTTAAGCTCCAGAATGTAGCTCCTATGACTCCTTAGCTCCATTTTAGTCCAAAATGTGCCATTTTACCTACGATTACAACAAAACTTGGTGTAGACTTCGATTCCCGTAAAGGTAGATGAAACAAAAATATAATCACATAATATACATTAAAACATGCAGATTATTGAAGATAAAACGTCTAAACAAGTCCCAAAATATGGACTATAATACATGCTATCAAAATAACCCATACTTGTCCCTTGTTTGTCCCCAAGCAAGTTCCAAATCTTAAGTACAAGATAGAATGGATTATAGGTCATAAAGATCAAATGAAAGTATTTCAAAACATTTTGGTGGTATGCTCCACTCATAGATCACTCTAAGAGAATGCTTCATGGTGTTTAAAATAAAAACATGATCAAAACATTTTATAAATATAGGAAAGTTGTTCATCTTTGCATAAAATCATAGAATGCATAATAAATCATAATTATCGAAATTAATCATGTATAATCCAGTTTAAACCACCAAGTCAATCAACAAGCTCGAGGTCTCAAGAGCTTCCAAAAGAAGGTCAAGAAACGTGTGAGGGTGGGACGTATATAGGGAATGTGGTGCTAGATTCCGGGAAAAGGATCTTCACTTTACTTCACTTGCTTTGAACTTCAACATCTTCCACCAATAAGCTTTGCTTATTTTACTTTTACTTTTTGGGATGCATGGACAGAAGTGCACAATAACCGAAGCCTAGGAGATCAACAATCATCAATTTCTCGAGATGCCTCAAACCCTTGATGCACATACCATGACCCGTTAGGAATATTGCTCAATCCGACTTTGGCAAGACACAAACACCCGGCTATGTGAATGGTGCCGAGTTACTCATCATCATGATTGACTTCCCCAAACCTATTTGTTTCTTTCTAAACTTTCAGCCAACATCTCGACTTTTCTTTCACTTGCTTTTCTTTGCTTGCTTCCAAATTCCCGGATAGGTAAAGGTAGGCAAATATATATATACGAGGGGCTACACATGATCAAGAAGAAGAAGAGAAGAGAATGAATTGCCTTAATCATCCTAGGAAGAAAGTGATAGAACTTATCATGTGGTGTCAACCTTCAAATTCAACATAATTTTGATAAAAATAAAGTTTTAAACATGCCAAAAATTTCAAACAAAGCATTTAGCAATTTAAACATATCATAAAACCCTTCAAATATATAAAGATTTCAAAACCAATCTTCAAACAAAATCATCACTGAGGTCATATCCATAAAGGAAGCACAAAAATTGTTTCGAAAACTTTTTCAGTTAAACCTGCCTCGGTCGAGATGTTCTAAGTCAACTGAGGTACTTGACCTCGTTTGGCAAGAATCATCCCGGTTGAGGTTATAAAATTTTTTTTTCTCAACTAGTTTTTGACGTTTTTCTCAACCAAATAACGTGTATGCATGCATGTAGTCTCAGATAAACACATAGAGCATAAGAAAGATCATAAATAGAAAGTCATACAAGTCATACACATAATGTCAAATAAGATACATCAATACCCCATACTTGGGACACATTGTCCCAATGGGTCAAAATAAGTCTAAAAATAGAGTACTCACCGGACATAAGGTAAGCTGCATAATAAATAAAGAACAGAAATCCCTGCAAGCTCTAATCTTGATCTGCTGGTGGTAGTAGTGGATACGGGACGAAAGGATGCTGGGATGGATCAAAAGGGTAACCCATGGTATGCTGGAACTGTATCTCCATCATACGGTGCTGGTAGTGCTGACTCTCCCTCATCTCCATCATCTCCACTGTCAAGGCGGCGTAAGAGTCGCTCATCTTGTCCGTCAGCTCGTCAGTCCGTCAACTCGTCAATCCGGCGTAAGAGTCGCTCATCGTGATGGTGCTACAGCTGCCTCCTCCTTTGTAGCCTCGTCGTCTAAGTCGACAACTGGCACACTGGGGCCGGCTGTATCTGTCCCTGTCTCCATGGCAGCACCGCCATCATCATCCTCATCCTCCTCCTCATGTACCTGAGCTGCTGCAGCGTCTCTAGTATCCTCTATGTAGGGTATCCAAGCGGTGGACCAATACTGTGGATCGTAGACTAAGAACTGAGCCGACCACATGATACCCTGAGGGGCAGTCTGCTCCCAAGGCATCGCCACATACGGTGTAGTGAGTCCACGAGGAACTAGTATCCTCCTCGTGATCATCTCCTGAAGTCCTAGCGGTTTTGCAGCCGCCACCAATGTACATGCACTCAGATCTAGATCCATGACCGTCGCTATATGAGTCACCAAGCCACCACAACAAATATCTCCCTTCCCCTTAGCCTTGATCCGGTGCAGATCCTCAGCTAACATGGCCCCAAAATCAGGAACTCCCTCAGTCACCATACAGAATAAACTGAGCAGCTCTCCCTGTCTAACCTTCTGGGGCGTCTCAATACGTGCCAGAAGGGTCTCACTAAAGATCTGGTGGGCTAGTCGGAAAGTAAGGTGGAAGATGATGCGCTCCCTGGAGTCTCCAGGTCTCCACCTATCAGCATACTCTACAGCATGGGCAATTTTCCCCCAGAATTGTCGAGCTATGGCTCAAGAAGGGAAGTCGGGAACTGTAGGGGTCGGGAAGCCAAAGATATCTCTCCACTGGTCCATGGTAACTATGTAGTTCCGGTTTAGCAACCGGTACTTGATGGCTTTCTGCTCAGGTAGGTGAGTAACAGAACTAACAAACTCTAATGTGGGCTCGAGGTAGGCTATAGCTCTAATCTTCATGAACTTCTCCAGTCCTACCATGGAAACCATACTCCTCAGATCATCAGCTACATGGAGGCAATCAAAAGCAGAAATATCTAAGAAACGCGGCGCAATCACAAGGCGCGCGCATATGCGGTCAAAGTCAGCTAGTGACGCTCGTGAATCACCGGGATGGAAGATCTACAAGAAGAAGAAGGTGAGGATCTACTGGGAGCATCCCTCAGAACTAACTGGCGATCAGAACAAGAACTCGTTTTTTTTCTGCTGACAGGTCACCTCGGTCGGTCTGACAGCCTCAAGAATCACCTCACCCGAGACACAGCTCGACTGGACCGAGGTGAAAAACTGCTCGATCTCTACTCTCTGAATTTCAGTTCTTTCCCCCAATATCACTACTGATTGTTCCTATGGGGTACTTAAGCCTTTTTCAACATAAACCAATGGCAACCAAAGCCAAATTCGATTGAAATCAGCGAGAATAGGAAAGTTAGGGTTTTTGAACGTTTACCCCAGATTCATTCGATTGGAGGCATTTTTGTTGTAGTTTCTCGCTTGCAATATGATCCTCTAGCCTTTCCTTGTGAGATCGGAGCAAAAATCATAGAAAACGATCGAAGAATGGAGAAACGAGATGGATCTTGCGCCGCGGTCGAGAGAGAGATGGGAGGGAAAGAGAGAGACAATGTTCCCCTTTTATACCCCTCGCTGGATCTGACATCACCTTGGTCGAGGTGGTCCCGATTGGACCGAGGTGTCTAGACCGAGGTGGATCTTTATCAGCCCTAGTCGCCTCGGTTGCTCAAGAATCATCTCGGTCGAGGCGCTGTGACTGTAACCGAGATGTGTCTCAGTCAAACTCCGTCTCCTTAATTTCTTGAATTTCTGTCCTTCTAGTGTTGCTCCTGAGTTGTAATCCTTCCTCAGAAAGTACTTGGTTTCTGTCTAGGACGCCAAAAACAAAACAAAAGCAAACTATATAAAGCTAGACTAGAAAAAGGGAAAAAGAAAGCAATACCTTGGGTTGCCTCCCAAGAAGCGCTTGATTTAAGGTCGCTAGTTGGACCGTACGGCGTCCCTAAACAAGGTATAGCGGTACAATCTCCTCATCCTGGATTTCCGGTTGGTATTTCTTAAGTTTATGACCATTGACCTTGAAGCTTCCACTTGTTTCTCCCCAGATCTCAATTGCACCATAAGGGAAAACATGTTTCACAACGTAAGGTCCTGTCCATCTATATTTCAACTTACCTAGAAAGAGGCGAAGACGGGAGTTGAAGAGTAGAACTTAATCTCCTTCTTTGAACTCCTTAGGAATGATACGCTTGTCATGCCATTTCTTTGTCCTTTCCTTGTAGATCTTGGCATTCTCATAAGCGTTCAAACGCAGCTCTTCCAGCTCATTGATGTCCAATAGCCGCTTCTCACCGGCTTCCTTGATATCGAAATTCAACCATTTGATTGCCCAATATGCCTTGTGTTCTAACTTAATGGGCAGATGACAAGACTTCCCATATACCAAAATATAAGGGGTTGTACCTATAGGAGTCTTGAATGCGGTCATGTAAGCCCAAAGAGCGTCGTCCAACTTCGTGGACCAATCCTTCCTCGTCGTAGATACGGTCTTTTCCAAGATTGCCTTGATTTCTCTATTCGAGATCTCGACCTGTCCACTAGTTTGAGTGTGATCAGGTGTTGCTACCTTGTAGGTTACCCCATACTTTGATAGAAGTTCTTTAAACTTCCGGTTGATGAAATGTGTCCCTCCATCGCTGATAATGATACGTGGAGTCCCAAAACGTGGAAAGATAGTCCGATTGAAGAACTTCACAACCACCATGGCCTGATTAGTGGGAGAGGCAATGACTTCCACCCATCTAGAGACGTAATCGACAGCTAGGAGGATGTAGAGGTTTCCTCCGGATGATGGGAAAGGTCCCATGAAATCAACTCCCCATACATAAAAAATCTCAACCTCTTGGATGTTGTTGAGTGGCATCTCGTTCCTTCTAGATAAGTTCCCTGTTCTTTGGCATGCATCACAAGAAACAACAAACGTTTCCACATCCTTAAATAATGTAGGCAAAAAGAAACCGGAAAGTAATACCTTAACACATGTTTTGTGAGCGCTAGCATGTCCTCCACAAGGAAGCGAGTGGCAATGCCGTATGACACTAGTAACTTCATCTTCTGGAATGTATCTTCAAAGCATCCCATCCGAACCTCTCTTAAACAGTAGAGGTTCATCCCAGTAGTAGTGGCGTACGTCTTTAAAGAATTTTTTCCTTTGAGCGTACGTCAATCCGGGCGGTATTTCCTAGCAAACAAGATAGTTAACAATATCAGCATACAAAGATTCTTTAGTATCAGAAGTTTGGTGGAGTCAGTGCTCCACCAAATGTGAATGAGTTTCAGAAAAGGGAGTAAGAAGTTTGTTATTCTCAGTTGAAGGCATCTCGCTTGCTGTCTCGGTCGGTGCCCGAGGTGGGTGATCGAGATATTCTTCAGATAAGAACACCTCGCATGGTCCAGAAAGTGCCTCGGTCAAGGTACTGCAACTGGGACCGAAACTAGAGATTCTCTTCTCCTGGATTAGTTTTTCAATCTTAGCTCCTGGATCTTCTTCTAGTGCCTTTGAGCTCCGTATATTTGCATCACAAGAAGCATCTATACCTTTTCCATTAAGCTAAAAGTAATAACTCCTTCAAGAGGATCATTAATAAGGATAGAGCTCACCAATTCTCTCGATTCTTCTTCATCATAGATGTTGAAGATATCATCCTCCAGCGGCTCCCTTTTCATTGCAGCATGCAACGCAAACTCCACTTGATCTCTGCCAATGCTGAATTTCAACTTGGCGTTCTTACAATCCACATTGTAACCCGAAGTTGCTAGAAATGGTCTCCCGAGAATGATAGGAACGGGATAATCTATGGGTATATCAAGCACAACAAAGTCTATAGGTAAGTAGAAGTTACCTAACTTAACCGGAACATCTTCCAAAATGCCCACGGGATGGGTAATGGAGCGGTCCGCCATGTATAATCTTATCTTCACCGGCTTGGGCTTTCCAAGTCCGATCTTCACACATAGCTTCAGCGGAATGATGCTCACGCTGGCTCCTAGATCACACAATGCCTCACAAGTCACATCCCCAACTTGAATGTGAACGCAAAACGAGCCGGGATCTCTTAACTTGGGTGACATCTTCTCCTTCATGATTTGAATGAGCTCCGAGGATTTAGATGTCATCCTTACTTCACCAAAATCTTCCAGTTTCCTTTTCCTTGATAGAATCTCCTTTAAGAACTTCCCATATGCGGGCATCCCTAGAATAGCATCAAGGAAAGGGATGTTAATATGTAATTTATTCATCAAGTCAAGGAACTTACCAAAGTGCTTGTCTAAATGTGCTCTTGCCCTTGACTGGGGGAATGGAAGTGGTGGTTTATATGCAGGAGGTGGGATATAAACTTTAGTTTTGTCCGTCGCTTTCTGGGGCTCCACCTCGGGTGGCACCTCGACGGAAGTGTTCCTGGATCTGGAATTTTCAGTCCACATCTCATCGTTATTGCCATGATCTGTCCTTTGGGGTTGCTCTCTGTCCTTGTTGGGAGCTTCCCTGGATCTCTTGGCGCTTCATTCGCCTTATTAAAGAGTTGTTGCTCTAAGGCTTTTTGTGCCTTCGAAAATGAAGTCATGGACGTCTCCATAACGTTGAGCTTTATCAAGATGGCCTCCAACACTACATCTTTCTTTTCTGGTTGAGACGAACTTGATCCAGGCTTCTAGCTCTTCAATGAAGTAGAAGAAGAAGAGAAAGGGTTAGGAGAATTATTAGAATTGGAATTAGAATAAGGGTTACCCGAATTTTGATTGTTAGATCTCCAATTGTTGCTGTTGGAGCCTCTATTGTTATTGTAAACGTTGTTCCTGGGCCCTTGATTGTTGTTCCTTGAGCCTTGATATCCTCCTTCTTCCTTCCTTGTGTGAGCAACCAAAAGGTCCTTCGATTGCTTCACATCATTATCGAGGGAAATGAGTTAATTATCATTTGATGGAGCTTCCTGGAAATTAACCCTCTTAACTCCATTTTCAGCTCCTTGGTGGGAGTATTTCTCCATGTGCAAAGCTTATTTCTCAATGAACTCCCAAGCTTCGTCAATCGGCATGTCCATGAATGTGCCGGCGGATAGTAGTTGAAGGTTGAATTGGGTAGTTCCATCCAATCCCTTGAAATATATCTCCATCAACTCTATCTTTGGAATCCCATGATGTGGGCAATCCAATAGAACATCATTAAATCTCTCCCATGACTTGGACAAACTTTCCTTGTCCTTCATGATGAATGCATTAATCTTCCCTCTCATTTCAGCGGTTTTGGAGGGAGGAAAAGTTTTTTTAAGAACTCCGTCGTCATCTCCTCCCAAGTGTTGATCTTTCCGGGAGGAAGAGACGGATACCAAGTAAGCGCCCTGTCCTTCAAAGAAAAGTAAAAAGGCCTTAGCTTGTAATTATTATTTTCCAGCCTTGAAGGTCTCAAGGTCTCCATCAAAATCTCATAGTTCTGTAAATGTTGATGCGGAAACTCCCTCTCTAAACCTCCAAACTGGCATTGGCGGATCATGGATAGAACTTGCGGTCGAAGTTCATAATCATGCTCCGCTGGATCACCTAGGTTGACTCCTGGATGCCTCACTTGCTGGTTTGGGTCCATCCTCTGCCCTAGGGTCTGTGGAATACCTGCAAAAAGAACATCTCGGACAGGCATCCGAGGTGGAAGTATCTCGGCCGCGGCAACTGGAGCGGGGTCCTGCCTCGGTCGGGGGTCTGGTCGATGTAGAATTTGGGCTCGTAGCTCAGCCATATCTCCTTCAATCTCTGCAGTTCTGGTGCGAGTTTGCTCCCTCTCGCGCTGTAGTTCCCTATTGAGGTGCAACTGTTCTATCGCCTCTTCAATTCGGCCTCCAGATCACGATTGTCTTGGTTGGCCATTTTCGCTTATTTCAAGCGTCTTTTGTATGTCTTTTCTGGTTCGGGATCGTAAGTAACGATTTCCTTTCCAGCACGGGTTCTTCGCATAAACCTAAAAGAAAGATCCTGCGAAAGTCACTCAAGTAGAGTGGTTAGTAGCAAGAGGGGCAATCACCCCGAAAGACAACCGCAACCGGCTTGGTCTAGAACAAATCCCCGACAATGGCACCAAAAACTTGTTCGCTCCAAACGGTGTGTGCAAGCTTTAAATTTATATCCCAAGAAATATGCTTAACACAAGGATGCGAACCCACAGTGTACGGATCAATTATAGTAAAAGCAAGAATTCCGGGGTGTCGATCTCAGGGACTTAGGTGAAACTAAGCAAGTATAGGTTGTTAATGTAACTAATAACCACAAAAGCGATTAAAGAAAACAAAAGATGATAATTAGGTCAATTAAGGGAAATATGCAAATTTTAGGGATTAAAGCATCTAGTTGTGGTTCCAACTTAGGATCTCATGATAAAGCGGACAAAGCTGAGATTTTGCAAAGGGAAGGTGTTTCTAAAGTGGAATAGATTACCGGGTAAGTCGCACTACTCACTATCCCAAACCAAATCTCCTATTACCGGGTAAGTCTCAAGGTACTAAGGAAAGGAATTATAATCTCAAACCATAATACCACCTAAGGGAATAGAATCAACCTTTACCGGGTAAGTCTCAGGCTAACTCACAAAGATGGGATGAAGGCACACTCAAACCCCAATAAAGGATAAACATTTATTACATACACTTATGATCATGGGTAAACAATCAAAGGAATTAACGTGTAAATCTCATCCTAGGCTTGCATTGAACCAGGAAAGGTGTAATAAGAATAGGATTTGGCAAACTCTAACACTTAAATCTCAGTTTCGGATTAGAAAAGGTCACCTCGGTCAGGCAAGTTCCACCCCGGCCGAGATGTTCGTCGACTGAACGAGATGTTCTAGGGTTCAGGTTGAAGACTCGAACTTTCAGGGTCCTACTGGGATTAAGATTATTCTATTATCGTCTTTCCCACAACTTTCAGCCAATCAACCTAGAATCGCACAAGGAAATTAGCCACTCATCATCATGAAAACAATAATCAAATATATGGGGAAAGAATGAATATTTGAACACAAAAACCTTAAGAACAAGGCTTCAATAACTGAATCAAATATCAAACAAATCAGCGTTACTTAGAATCACAAATCAAACAAAGACAACAAACCAAAGGAAATCTAAGAAAATCTTACAAATCCCCTCAAAAGCTATCACAAAGCTATGAACTTCCTTCCTTCAATCTTCAAACTTCCTTCAAACTTCCAAAAATCTTTCCTAATTGTAGTGTATTGTCGGCTTCCAACCTGCGGTGATGCTGAATTATGGAAAATCTAGCTCTTTTTATAGGAGAATTATCTTACGAAGATAATAATATTTTAAAAAGATAATATCCTAATAAATTATATCCATATCTCTAAAATAGATCTCCTAAATATATGATCTTCCTTCCAGAAATCCAGCCCAAAAATATAAGATATCTCCTTCCAAAAATAAAAGATCTCAGCCAAAAATATATATCTCGCCAGCGCCAAGGTGTTCGCCCCGGTCGGGGCGCTCCTTAAGATCACCTCGGGCGAGGTGACACTGTAGCTGACCGAGGTGAATCTCAGCTGAATGTGAAATCTCTTCAATCTGGTCCAAAGTAAATCTTCTTCATTAATTCCTTACTTCCTGAGTTCTCTTTTAAGCTACAGAATGTAGCTCCTATGACTCCTTAACTCCATTTTAGTCCAAAATGTGCCATTTTACCTACGATTACAACGAAACTTGGTGTAGACCTCGATTCCCATAAAGAGTAGATAAAACGACAATATAATCACATAATATACATTAAAACATGCAGATTATTGAAGATAAAACGTCTAAAGAAGTCCCAAAATATAGACTATAATACATGCTATCAAGCACCAACCTTCAACAAGATTAACACACACAAGCACAATCTAGCAAGAACGTAACAACCATTCAACCAAAACTCTCCTTTGATTGAATAACAATGAATAAAATACAAACTCCGTAAGTGAAGCCGTAAGTTCAAACAATATGTGGAAAATATCTCAAATCTAATCTCCCAAACAATCTCCCCCTCTAAGACTATTTATAGGGAAGATTAAACCTACTAAAACAAGGAAAAACTAAAAAGATATGATTTATAAAATATACCTCGTGAAAGATAATCTTGAAAAGATTTTTTTAAAAAGATATAAAATAGAAAATCTAAAAAAAATAGAATCTGAATAATTCCCTAAGATAGTGTGAGAGATTTTAAGGAATTATACAAGATATATTTGTCAAAAGATAGAAGATCATGACTGGATCCCTTGCAACTCGGTCGATTTTCTTCTCTGGAACTTCTTCCTTGCTTTTATCCTTCTTCTTTGCTTGATGGATCTTCTTGGTCTTGGCTTGGCTCTTCTATAACAGTCAATAATGTCACTAAGGAACTCTTGAGGGTGATGAGAGTTTCCTTGAGGGTAAATGTCATAAGAAGATTTGTAACTTTGTCTTTGATTGCTTTAGCTCTTGATCGTATGATCGCTCCATCCATAATTGAATCCAAAGAAGGTGAAAGTGAAGGAGTTGTTGGCTTATCCTTAAATGCTTTAGCCTTTGAGCGTGTAACTGATCCTTGTATTTGAGATGGTCCCACATCATATAGCTCATTTGGAGTTGACAGTATGGACCATATGATTAAGGATTAGGTTAGGTACATCAATATCTAGTCCAAACATGATCATGTGAATCAATTCCAAAGATTGATCTGTCAACAATTCTCTTGAATTTGCTCGAGGGATATCACATCCAACCAAAATGGTAAACACAATTTAGGGATTCCTAAAATCTCACATAAAACAGTGGGAGTGAGAAGAATTTGAGTACCTTTCATAGATGTTTCAAGGGTGAGAATCCCCTTTTCCAATTTTGTGACGATGTTTACATAGAACAATCTTGTGAGTCTCGGGAATGCAGAATCTCCGGGGTTTAAGATCTTCAAGATTGTTGAGCTTATAAGCTTTGCAATGCAGGGAATCTGAAGACTTTCAAAAAACTCAATGTCCACCATGTCACACATAAGAGAGGACGATTGTGAAACCTGTCAAGCCAAGATCCCGTAGCTTGAAAGTTGACGAACCAAGAAGTCGGAAGGCCACTATTCGGTGAGATCTCCATGTCTTCATATAATTGCTCTTCTATAACTGAGGAAATGTGAGCAGATTCCTTCTTGAACGCCGAAGCTAGACGGTGAGAAGTTTTCTTGCTTCTTGGAGCCATAGATGAATTTGTGACGGAAACACAAGGGTTTTGGAAAAAGACAGAGTGAAGCGTTGTTAGGTGCTGTAATGACGTTGAATAGGGAAGGAAGAAGATTTAGCTTTAAAAAGGGAGAAGAAAAACAATTTATGGTTTTAACAGGATCTTGAAAAAAATCAGGGCCTTGAAAAACGAAAATTTGTTTAAATTCTTTCCAATTTAATCTCAACTACTTTTTTAAACCAAATCTTTGAATCCGAAATTAAGGATTTTTGAAATCATTTTAACAATCATTCTTTAAAATAATTTAGAGATCAAAATATCTAAAAGATATTAACCCCTAAATAGATCCGTGATTTCAATTTTGCCCTTGAATTCCGTTTCAAGGCCCTTGTATTGCATTTCAAGGCCCTGAAGAATGGGCTGCATACGAAGGAGAAAATAAAACGATTTACTTCCCCTACGTTAATGCTTCCTTGTTCAACATACCGAGCTCTAATCTAATAAAATTGAATTGATCTTCAGGTAGAGTCTTAGTAAATATATCTGCAAGGTGCAAGTCAGTTGATATAAAAGAAATCGAAACATCACCTTTTCAACATGATCACGTATGAAGTGATGTCTTATGTCGATATACTTTGTTCTTGAATGCCGCACATGATTTTTAGTGATCGAAATAGCACTAGTATTATCACATTTAATCGAAATACCTTTTAAATCAAAGCGAAGATCACGGAGTTGTTGAGCTATCCATTAAATTTGTGCGCAACATGCTCCTACAACTATGTATTCTGCCTCAACTATGGATAGGGCGACAAAGTTTTGCTTCTTGGAGTGCAACTAATTAGGGATGACCCTAAGAATTGGAAACATCCAGAAGTGCTCTTTTTATCGACCTTATAGCCTGCAAAGTCTGCATCTGAATAGCCAACGAGGTGAAATGAGCTTTGATGTGGGTACCATAACCCTAAATCCTTAGTGTCATTGATATACCAAACTATCCTTTTTACAGCTATCAAGTGTGACTCTTTAGGATCAGCTTGAAATCTTGCACACATATACACACTAAACATAATGTCAGGTCGACTAGCGGTTAGATATAACAAAGAACCGATCATACCTCGATACTCCTTTTTTACAACACTTTTACCGTCTTTGTCATGATGAAGTGAAAGTGTGGAACTCATAGGAGTTTTTGCGACCTTGGATTGATCCATCTTATACTTGTCAAGCAAGTCCTTGGTATACTTGCTTTAATTGAGAAAAATTCCTTTCTTTGCTTGTGTAACTTGAAGTCCAAGAAAGAAATTTAATTCTCCCATTAAGCTCATTTCGAATTCCCTACACATAAAATCTGAAAATTCCTTGCATAGAAAATCGTTAGTAGCACCAAATAATATATCATCAACATAAATTTGTACTACTAACATATCGTTGCCTCTGGTTTTGATAAATAAAGTTTTGTCAATCAAACCTCTTTTGAAATTGTTTTCAAGAAGATACCCGGACAATATTTCATACCAAGCTCGAGGAGCTTGCTTAAGACCATAAAGATCTTTGTCCAATTTAAAAACATGATCCGGAAATTCATCATTTTTAAAACCAGGTGGTTGAGCAACTTAGACTTCTTCTTCTAAGAAGCCGTTTAGCAAAGCACATCTCACAGCGATTTGAAATAACTTTATGCTCATGAAAGATGCAAAAGCGAGTAGCATACGTATGGATTCTAACCTGGAAACCGGAGCAAAAGTCTCCTCATAATCAATACATTCTTCTTGGTTATAGCCTTGAGCTACAAGTCATGCTTTGTTTCAAATGACTTTACCATTTTTATCCAACTTGTTTCGAAAAACCCATTTTGTGCCGATGACATATTTGTGCTTTGGTCTAGACATGAGGGTACAAACTTTGTTTCTCTCAAACTCATTTAGTTCATTTTACATGGCAATGATCCAATCGGATTCTTAAAAACTTGAACATAATTCTTGGGCTCCATAAGAGATACAAACGCCGAGAAATGCACATAGGTTGTAAACTCTAGATCAAGTTTGAACCCCTGCGTTTGGATCTGAGATCACATTCTCTGATGGATGGTATGAATAATGTTGAAACTTTCTTCCTTTGTAAGATGTAAAAGATCCTGAAGATTGGGGCTCGTTTGCTTGGCTAGATTCAGGTACCGCTGGAGTGTTGCCCTTGGATCCTATATCAAGGCCTTGAAGTTGAGCTTCAAGGCCTTGAAACGGAGTTCTGACATCGCAGTTTTCTGTTTCAAGGTCTTGAAGGTGCGTTTCAAGGTCTTGAGATTGTTCTCCGGTGTCTTGAATCTTTTCTTGCATATTCTTTTCTTGAGTTTTAGGATTTTCTTCTCCATCAGAATTGTGATCTTCATGTTGATTCAGATTATGATATGTAAAACCTTCACTCAAAGTACCATCATTGCTTTCATCAAATATAACATGAATACTTTCATCAACAATTTTGGTACATTTATTGTAAACATGATAAGCTTTGCTATTTGAAGCATAACCAATGAATATTGCTTCGTCACTATGTGTATCAAAATTACCAAGGTTGTAACACCACAAATCCGTGGGACTTGGAATGATACGGGCGAGACCTCACAATGAGTCCCGACCCTTAGCCTGACAACAATTTCACCGAACCTTTCCAATAAGGCACAAATGAAGGCCAAAACCGAAAACGTTTTAATGCAATGCAGACAATCCGAAAAGAAAGATACAACTTGAAAACTCAACCGAGTCCTCAAAACAACACAACACCAAAAAAAAAGTTAATCCAAAACGTGCAACATAAACTGCAACTAACAAACAAAAACATAACCCCAAAAACGTTCCCGTCCTATAATGTACGGAGACCCCGGCTGTCCACTCCTCCACCTCACTCGGCGGCATCCTAAATCTGCAAGGCATCTACACAATCAGTTTAAAACCGTTAGCTAATATTCAAGACATTAGAGACAAGGTGATGGCACAAACACATGTAAGTAAACAAAACACACAACATGATCAAAACACACAAATCCGGTTCATTATCTTTTTATTTATTAAGTCATATCCCGTTACTAATTCAACTTCCGTTTGTGACACGAGAATCACCGCATGATCTCGCCTCGGTCCCTACTCACCGTCAAGGAATGGCATTGATGCATCTGGCCGTCTACCTACCTAGGCTAGTCGTCGAGAACCCCCAAGTCCTCCGCAAGAGCTAGACAGTGTTGTCACCGTCCGTTATCATACACTTGGGCCAATAATATAATATAAGGTTGTCCTAATTCCGGTTTCATGGTTGTTATAACATAAACAATAAACATACACCACAACACACATAGAAACTAATACGAAGAATAAAAAGCTAAGTAAGTCCGAAGGCTTACCTCGTCTCCACAGTCAACTCACAACACTCTCGCTTCCCCTTAGAAGAAGCCCACAACCTGCTCACATAAAGATATATGTGAACAACCCACTCACACAAGAAGTCTTAGACTTCTATACAAATGATCTACGCAAGACCATTTGACTCTCAACTCTAGGACCGCATCCTAGAATTCCTACACTCACCTCTCACTCAACGTATGAGGAGATCTACTAATAGGTGATGGAATCACTATCATTTAGGATAGTTTTTAGAGTCTTTTTATTGCATTTGTGTCGGTTTATGCTACTAACTCTTTGGTCCAGAAGAAGAAGACTAAAAGAAGCTAAGGAAGGAGTTATAAGCACTTAAGAGTGAAGATCGTTCACGAAGCAAAGCTTCTGTTGCTTCACCGCCCCCGCGGATCCTTGTCACCGCCCCTGCGGGTGACACCTTACTCTGGAGCGCTCCCTGCGCCTTCGCCAGCGCCAGCCACGAAGACTGTCACCGCCCCTGCGTCAACCCCTGGCGCCCCTACGGTGACTTGCCCTGAAGAAGCGAAGACCAGCACCCCTGCACCTCCCCCTGCACCTCTGCTTGTGCCTCAACCTAGGAGCTGGAAGATGAAGAGTCTGTGTCACCGCCCCTACGTCGAAACTGGGATGCCCCGGCGGCTTGGCATCAGAAACGGCAGGAAGTTGAAGAGTCAAACGTTTGAAGAGCATTAAAGATCCGCCCCTGCAGAATTGCCTAGCCGCCCCTGCGGCCATGAAGAAGATCAAGCGTTTTTTCCTTCACCGCCCCTACGGAGCTGAAGGCCTCCCCTGCGGTTCAACGCCAGAAGTTTTACTCCGACTGTTTACACCACCTTTATGGCATTAAAGGTGGCTGTTTTGGGCCGGCCATTTACTCCTATTTAGTGTCTTTTGTAGTATAAATAGGCCTTGGTTGATTGCTAGAATCATCCAACTTGTTATCCATCATCTTCCACTTAGAAACCAATTTTAATTTCCATTGTAATGAGTTTCTAACTCCCTTGCTACATTGGGTTGGTTTGAAGCTGCGTTGTTACTTTGGTTGTAAGTTTTCATTAATATAAGTTTTCATTCAGTAATGCTTTATGTTTCCTTGATCTCCATTGTCTAATTGCATGTTTTACTATTACTTGAGATTGATCACCTTAGGTTCTAAACTGCATGCAAAGAACTAGGATTAATAGGTTCCGGGTTCGGATCTTTAATCTAATGGTAAACTTTAAGTAATAACGGGTTGTAATTGCTTAAAGAAAAGGAACACAAATATAAAGATAAGCTTAACGGGTTTAACCTTTTCCTTATATCCCTTAGTCTTTGTTTGAAAGCTAACTTGTTATTTGTTCTTGTAGGCTTACGGAACACTAACCTGTTAAGTTGTGTTGATGCCGGTTGACTCAACACATATATATGATCGAGACGGGAGATTACTTGAAAACTAGTAAAAGGAACTCACCAAAGTAGAAATTGCATGCTTATAATCAACCTAGTGTAGATTCACCCATTATTGTCTTACTTGTTGTGTTATTCGTTTTCATAAGTTTTTGTGCATCAATTTAACCAAAACCCCCCTTTGTTACTTGTTTCTATAATCAATAATTGCATCTAATAAATCACCTTAACTCTCTTGGGTTCGACCCTTACTTAACCACTATACTTGTTGTAAGAGCCTAGTTACTAAGAGCTGAGAGAGGGAGCAGAGGGGCCAGGATTATGCTTGAGCCGCCCCTGTGTGACCTAGGGGGCGCCCTTGCACCTTACCTGGTCCACCCCTGTGGCTCACAGAGCCCGCCCCTGCAGCTCTGTGTGCTGCAGCCGCTTTCTTTGACTACTTTGACTCATGCTTTACCCTTTATCATCCTATTTATACTTCTTCTTCTCCTCTTGATGAGGGTTTACAATTTCAGATCTCTCTCTCTCTCCTTACGTACTTTCTTCTCTCTTCTTCTTCTCCCTTGGATCCTTGGTTGATCCTGTAAGTTTTGTGGGCATTTGGTAAGGGATCTTGCTAGCTTTGGTTGGTTTGGATGTTGTTGATGATGCTATGCCTTATGGAGCCAACTTGAGGGTGTTGTTGCTGTTGTGTGACTTCCTGGAGAGCTTTGGTAAGCTTCCATGGCTTCTTTACCTTCTTTCTTCTTTTCTTCTTCTTTTCTTCCTTTCTTTAGCTTAGCTTAGCTTCCCTTAGGATTGGATCTTGTTTTAGCCAAGTTTGGCTTATGTTGATGCATATATATATGTATGTCACACATGTATGTTGCTGTTGGAGTGAAGAGAAGTAAAGGAACGAGAGTAGAAGTGAAGAAGGGGTTGGAGTCGTGTCCTCTACACACCAAACGCCCCTGCGCCTGCCTTGTAGCCGCCCCTGCGCTGGCCTGTGCACCGCCCCTGCGCCACCAGAGAGCTGCCCCTGCACCTCACTGCACCAGCATGGTGTTTCCTTCGGTTTTGCAGGTGTGTGTTGCTTCTAGGCCATCTTTAGGGTACCTTTGTTCCCTCCTTTCCTAGTATGAGAGTTTAGGATCATGCTAGATGTGAGAGGTTGAGTTTTGATGATGTTATGATCGGTTTATGCCATGTATGGATTTTGAGGTTGTTAGGTTGTGAGTGTGGTTGAGGTTGATCCTTTGGATCCTTTTGGGTCTAGGTGTGACCCTTATATAGTTAGGAGTCTGATATATCTCCTTATGCCTTGTTTATAGGCTGTGCTATCCCTCCAGTGTAGAGGTGATCTTGGTTGATTTGTGATCGAGGTTGAGGTAAGTCCGTAGGAATCACTTAGCTACTATCCTTATATTGGGTGTTTGCATGAGTGGTGTGTGCTTTATATGTTTGCTATGATAGCATGTGATGTCGTATTTACCGACCTACGTTTTATTGATTGCCCCGTATGCGTGGCTGTGATAACCTTTCCCTTTCATCCCGCCATGGAGTCTGGGAGGTTCTCTTGAGTCAGACCAGACTGGTTTACACGAAGGACGCAATCCACTCCCATTGGGTACACGAATTATGTGACCGATACTAGTACGGCTGGCTAGCAGGCTCAGAGGCGAGGATGTATTGGTCCTTGTGTCACATAGTTTTATATATATTATATCTAGACGATTTGAGTGAATGACCATTATATGGAGATGATAAAAGGGGTAAATAAGTGAAAGCATGTTGATATGTTTATCTTTCCTTATGTGTGATTGTGCTTATGCATTGCTCTATATATGTGTATGGATAGCTAATGGTTTATTACCATGTTGTAGATGTCCTACAAGATAGGCATGCTGCTGGGTGATCTAGTAGAGTGGCAGGCCTATGACGTCTCGTACGTTAGGATGTGTGGGCTTTTGAGTCTGTTAACTTTCCCTCCTGCGTGAGGATGATCTTTTGTTACCTCCTGTGTGAGGGTGTTATGTTTCTTACTCAGCTATGATGTCTTATCTTTTGGGTTGTACAATTTTATACAGTTTTATGTATTTGTTTTTATATCTGTCAGTGCCATGTTGTAAGGTCCAGTGAACTTGTTGTCAGGCTAGGGTCAGGATCCATTGTGTGATCCTAGCCCAATGTGGCACCCCGAGTCCCACGGATTCGGGGTGTTATAGAGTTGGTATCAGAGCAAGGTTGACAACAATGACACTTGTTACCTGTAATGAGGTCTTATAGGTAAAATAAACAAAACCCACACGGGATCTGACATTTTAAAAGTTTTGGTTTTAAATGTGGTTTTGGGTTAGATGTACGAGAAGTCGCCACTCCTGCTATGGATCTCTGCAGTGTAGATATGATATGTATATATGTATGATGGATCATATATAAGTTAGGTGTGCATACCCAGCAGATGGCTCGGACTAGAGCTACTGCCACTATAGGCAGAGGTAGAGGTAGACCACCCCGTCCTCCGGGTGTGGTAGGTGAGGGGCAAGTTCCCGCCGCTGATCCACCAGTGGTGGAGGAGATACATGAGGAGGTTGCAGAGAGCGTCGTCGCAAAGACGAGGAGCAGTGTATCTTTGAGACATCATTCACATCGAGCTCAGTCTGATGACGCTGACCATGTCTCCATGGGAGGAACGGAGTTCAGAGAGTACCTCCGACGTTTTAAGGAGGATATTAGGGCTGGCAGACGAGCCCCAGATTTACCAATACCTGAGGGATCTTCTGAGAGATCTCAGGGAGCGACCGGGTGCCACCTGCACCTACACGTGTTGTTGATCCAGTTCGGGTCCTAGTGGAGACTAGAGGGCCTCAACCAGATGCCTGGTTGAAGGCATTTCATCAGTAGGGAGTACCACACTTCTCAGGGGAGATTAGTTTAGAGATTGAGGTGTGGATTGGGCATGTAGACTCAGCCTTGGAGTCTATTAGATGTCCTGAGGACAGACGGATAGAGCTAGTTCAGTCTCTATTCCGTGATCTCGCACACTAGTGGTGGAGGACTGTCCAGACCAAAGCTACCAGTTATGACCACATGAGGCACATGATTATAGAGCAGTTCTGCCCGGCCTCGTTGAGGAGGGAGAAGCTGCAGGATTTTGTGGAGGCTGGCTTTGAGGATGTGCCTATTACTGATGCCATCCACCGTTTCTAGACTAAGTTGGCTTTGCTGGGTCCAGCTGCACCATCTGAGGACCAGCATGTGTATCTGTTCTCTCATCATTTGAGATAGAGCACCCGTTCATACATGGCGGGATTCCATTGTGAGTCCCTAGCTGATTACTAGGATCGGGCTTTTGCTTTTGAGAGAGAGCGAGCCAGTCAGAGGAGAGCTTCTCAGACGGGACGGTCTGAGAAGAGGCAGCGCACTGGGCAGACCAGTGGAGTTGGAGGATCATCTTGGCCTAGACGAGATCAGAGGCGTTAGAGTTACCCCTCATCTGCACAGACTGCAGATAAGGGACGTTAGTGTTACAACTGTGGTGACCTTGGTCGTCTGAGGCCAGCTTGTCCCAGACCAGTTGTGACTTGTTTTACTTGTGGCCGACAGGGACATCGAGTTGCCTTTTGTAGGCAGGGTGGAGTAGTATCTCAACAGGGTTCTTCCCTTGCAAGTGTAGCAGGAGGGGGTCAGAGGACACCTCAGTAACAGACTCAGGGACAGCAGAGGGTCCCAGAGCATCCATCTGCTCAGGCTTTTGCTCCAGGACCGAGTAGAGGTAGAGGTAGAGATGTTGGCACCAGTGATGCCAGAGGAGCACGAGGGCGAGCTTTTTGAGTTGAGGAGTGCAGAGGATCCACCTGCACTGGATGCTACAGGTACCATTTTACTTCATAGTTTACTTGTTAGAGTTTTGTTTGATACTGGTGCTACGCATTCCTTTATTTCTGATACTTGTGTTGAGCGTCTGAGTTTAGCTACCGTAGAGGGGATACCCTTTACTATAGGGTTACGTGATGGTAGTCGGGCCAAAGGTACCCGTGAGATACGTAGTTGTCCCCTTTGTTTAGGGACTCGTGTTTTACTTGTTGACTTCTTAGTCATGCCATTGATGCATGAAGAATTTATATTAGGTATGGACTGGATGCGTAGACACCATGCAGTTTTGGATGTTGGTAGACGGACTGTTACAGTCTCTACCGAGGTTGGTCAGATTGAGGTCTTTCGGGGTTGGGACCTTGGGAAGACAGGTTCGATTATTAGCGCCGTACGAGCAGCTAGGTTGATTGCACAGGGTTGTGATGCCTTCTGGTGCTATGCCATGAAGGATGGAGAGAGTCCAGCTCTGGAGGATATGCCAGTAGTCTGCGAGTTTACAGATGATTTGCTGAGCCATTGAGTTTACCACCTCAGTGGAGTGTGGACTTCAGCATAGAGTTAGAGCCTGGCACGCGACCCATCTCGAAGGCCCCATACCGTACGGTACCTGTCGAGATGTTGGAGCTGAAGAAGCAACTCGAGGAGTTGGCTGAGAAGGGCTTCATACGCCCCAGTGTTTCACCATGGGGTGCACCTGTCCTCTTCGTGCGGAAGAAGGACGGATCTTTGAGGTTATGCATAGATTACAAAGAGTTGAACAAGGTGACCGTCAAGAACAGGTATCCATTGCCTCGTATTGACGATCTACTTGATCAGCTTCAGGGAGCTACAGTTTTCTTCCGGATTGATTTACGCTCAGGATATCACCAGTTGAGGGTGATAGAGCAAGACGTACACATGACGACATTTCGTACCCGTTATGGACACTACAAGTTTGTAGTGATGCCATTCGGGCTGACGAATGCCCCAGCAGTGTTTATGGAGTTGATGAATAGTATATTCATCGACTTTCTTCATCAGTTTGTGGTGGTTTTTATTGATGATATCTTAGTGTACTCTCGTAGTAGAGAGGAGCATGCTAGTCATGTGAGGACGGTTTTGCAGATTTTGAGGGATAGAGAGTTGTATGCTAAGCTCTCTAAGTGTGAATTCTGGATGTCTGAGGTTGCTTTCCTTGGGCACATCGTCTCCGCCGATGGAGTTATGGTTGACCCGGCGAAGATCGAGTCTGTTGCTGTATGGACGACACCGACAAATGTCAAGGAAGTGCGTAGATTTGTTGGCCTAGCCGGTTACTATAGACGCTTTGTGGAGGGTTTTTCTGTGATTGCCCGTCCACTGACGAGTCTTCTGAGGAAGACTACCCGGTTTGCGTGGACCAACCAGTTTGCTCAGAGCTTTGAGGAGTTGAAGAGGCGTTTGACTTCTACTCCTGTCCTGGCACATCCAGAGGGATCTGATGATTTTGTGGTCTACAGTGATGCATCCAAGCTAGGCTTGGGATGTGTGTTGATGCAGAGAGGTAGAGTGATTGCATATGCGTCTTGACAGTTGAAGCCGTATGAGGAGAACTACCCGACTCATGATTTGGAGTTGGCAGCGGTAGTGCATGCTTTGAAAATCTAGAAACACTACCTGTATGGTGCTACATGTCAGATCTTCACAAACCATAAGAGTCTGAAGTATATTTTCACGCAGCAGGAGTTGAACAACCGCCAACGTCGATGGCTAGAGTTGATCAAGGACTGTGACCTTGAGATTTTGTATCATCCTGGAAAGGCGAACGTGGTTGGTGACGCCTTGAGCAGGAAGACGCCTCGAGAGAAGGCGATTGCGAGATTGACTGTACAACCTCAGCTTCAGATGGATCTAGCTTGGCTAGAGTTGGACATCCAGTTTCCTAATGAGGATGCCTAGTTGTATGCTTTAGAGGTTTTACCTGGTCTGTTGGAGGAGATCCAACAGAAGCAGGGGACCTGCCCGACTTTGATGAGGATTAGAAAGAGGATGTCTCATGGAGAGGCACAACAATTTTCTGTTGGAGCTGATGGAATGATGAGGAGACATGATCGCATTTGTGTTCTTGCAGATGCAGAGTTGAGGCAGAGGATCTTACAAGAGGCTCACTATACACCTTACTCTGTACATCCAGGTATGAGTAAGATGCACCATGATGTGAGATGTTCATATTGGTGGGGAGGGCTGAAGCCCGATGTTGCTAGATTCGTGGCTCAGTGTGCGACCTGTCAATAGGCCAAGATAGAGCATTTCAGACCTGGAGGTGAGCTCCATCCACTGCCAGTGCCGTAGTGGAAGTGGGAGGACGTCTCCATGGATTTTGTGACTGGATTGAGACCCAGTAGGAGTTTTGATACCATTTGGGTTGTTGTTGATAGACTGATGAAGACGGCATGTTTTACTCCTATTAGAGAGACATGGCCGGTGAGTAGATTGACTGAGGAGTACACTAGACAGATAGTGAGACTCCATGGTGTACCGAGGACGATCGTCTTTGATCGAGATGGGCGATTCACCTCGAGGTTCTGGCAGCAGATTCAGACTGCTTTGGGCACGAGTCTGCACTTCACGACTGCGTTTCACCCCCATACTGACGGACAGTCAAAGAGGACTATCCAGACTTTGGAGGATATGCTGCGAGCTTGTGTGGTGGATTGGGGACAAGGATGGTCTGATTACCTCCCACTTGTTGAGTTCTCATACAACAGCAGTTGGCATGCATCTATTGGGATGACTCCCTATGAGGCACTGTATGAACATAGGTGCCATACACCTTTATACTAGGATGAGCCTAGCAGTACCAGCGGGATAGCGCCAAAGCAGATTCGTGAGGATATGACTCGAGTAGCGCTGATTAGAGAGAGGATGCTGGCTGCACAGAGTCACCAGAAGTCATATGCTGATAAGAGGCGTCGGCCTCTAGAGTTCAGTATAGGAGCTCATGTCTAGTTGAGAGTATCCCCGATGCGTGGCGTCAGACGTTTTGGCATAAAGGGGAAGTTGAGTCCCCGATATGTCGGTCCTTTTGAGATACTGGACAGAGTTGGGAGGGAAGCCTACAGATTAGCTTTGCCTCTGAGATTAGAGGGTGTTCACCCTGTGTTTCATGTGTCTCAACAGAGAGAGTACATACCAGATCCGAGGCACATCGTGAGTTATGATGATTTGGTGGTGGAGCCAGACCACACCTTTGCTGAGCATCCTATTGCAGTCCTAGAACGAGGTGTGAGATGCCTGCGCTCGAAGGACATACCTATGATGAGGATACAGTGGTCGAGACGTGGACCTGAGGAGGCTACATGGGAGACTAAGGATAGTATCTAGAGGAACTATCCGGAGTTTTATGCCGAGATAGATGCACCTAGAGTCGACGAGTAGATCTTAGTGCTATCTTGGTGAGTATGTGATTTTGTGCTTATGTGCTTTCATGCCTTGATGTGTTTATTCCATGTTAGTGTTGTTATGCCTTATGATCTTATTAGATCTTGCTATATTAGCGTGATGTATGTATAGTTGGAGATGATTAATCCCTCCATGCTATTTGAGTATGACTTATGTTTATAGTGGGAGATGGTTCTTTCCTCCATACTATCTGAGTGGATTAGGATTCAGCTGGAGATGGTTCTTTCCTCCATGCTACTTGATGGACATAGTTCAGTGGAAATGTGATTCCTCCATGCGGTATATATACTTATGGATCGGCTAGAGATGTATTTCCTCTATGCATGTGTTATGTTTGGCTAGAGATGTACTTCCTCTTTTCCCTGTGATGTGATATAGCGAGAGATGTGATTCCTCTCTGCCTCCGGGTAGCGTTATGGCCTTGTTTTCTGGAGTGGATGATTCCTCCATGTTGATGTTTATGATTATAGATCTGTTATAGGTTATGACCTTCTGAGCGGAGATATGATACCTCCGATAGAGAGAGTGAGTTATACCTCGGCTTGTAGGACCGAGAGGACTTGGGATCTTGCAAGTTTTGGGACGAAACTTGTTTTTAGGGGGGTGAGATGTAAGAGCCTAGTTGCTGAGAGCTGAGAGAGGGAGCAGAGGGGCCATGATTATGCCTGAGCCACCCTGCGTGACCCAGGGGGCGCCCCTGCGCCTTACTTGGTCCGCCCCTACGGCTCACAGAGCCCGCCCATGCGGCTCTGTGTGCTGCAACCCCTTTCTTTGACTACTTTGACTCGTGCTTTACCCTTTATCATCCTATTTATACTTCTTCTTCTCCTCTTGATGAGGGTTTACAGTTTCAGATCTCTGTCTCTATCCTTACGTACTTTCTCCTCTGTTCTTCTTCTCCCTTGGATCCTTGGTTGATCTTGTAAGTTTTGTGAGCTTTTGGTAAGGGATCTTGCTAGTTTTGGTTGGTTTGGATGTTGTTGATGATGCTGTGCCTTATGGAGCCAGCTTGAGGGTGTTGTTGCTGTTGTGTGACTTCCTGGAGAGATAAGCTTCCATGACTTCTTTACCTTCTTTCTTCTTTTCTTCCTTTCTTTAGCTTAGTTTAACTTCCCTTAGGATTGGATCTTGTTTTCGCCAAGTTTGGCTTATGTTGATGTATATATATGTATGTCACACATGTATGTTGCTGTTGGACTGAAGAGAAGTAAAGGAACGAGAGTAAAAGTGAAGAAGGAGCTGGAGTGGTGTCCTCCACACACCAGCCGCCCCTGCGCCTGCCTTGTAGCCGCCCCTGCGCCTGCCTTGTAGCCGCCCCTACGCCTGCCTTGTAGCCGCCCCTGCGCTGGCCTGTGCACCACCCCTGTGCCACCAGAGAGCCGCCCCTGCGCCTCATTGTACCAGCTTGGTGTTTCCTTCGGTTTTGTAGGTGTGTGTTGCTTCTAGGCCATCCTTAGGGTACCTTTGTTCCCTCCTTTCCTAGTATGAGGGTTTAGGATCATGCTAGATGTGGGAGGTTGAGTTTTGATGATGTTATGATCGGTTTATGCCATGTATGGATTTTGAGGTTGTTAGGTTGTGAGTGTGGTTGAGGTTGATCCTTTGGATCCCTTTGGGTCTAGGTGTGACCCTTATATAGTTAGGAGCCTGATATATCTCCTTATGCCTTGTTTATAGGCTGTGCTATCCCTCTAGTGTAGAGGTGATCTTGGTTGATTTGGATCGAGGTTGAGGTAAGTCCGTAGGACTTACTTAGCTACCATCCTTATATTGGGGGTTTGCATGAGTGGTGTGTGCTTTATATGTTTGCTATGATAGCATGTTATGTCGTATTTACCGACCTATGTTTTATTGCTTACCCCGTATACATGGCTGTGATAACCTTTCCCTTTCATCTCGCTATAGAGTCTGGGAGGTTCTCTTGAGTCAGGCCAGACCGGTTTACCAAAAGGACGCAATCCACTCCCATAGGGTACATGGATTGTGTGACCGATACTAGTACGGTTGGCTAGCAGGCTCAGAGGCGAGGATGTATCGGTCCTCGTGTCTCATAGTTTCATATATATTATATCTATACGATTTGAGTGAATGACCATTATATGGAGATGATAAAATGGGTAAATGAGTGAAAGCATGCTGATATGTTTATCTTTCCTTATGTGTGATTGTGCTTATACATTACTCTATATATGTGTATGGATAGCTAATGGTTTATTATTATGTTGTAGATGCCCTACAAGATAGGCATGCTGCTGGGTGATCTAGCAGAGTGGCAGGCCGAGGACGTCTTGTACATTAGGATGTGTGGGCTTTTGAGTCTGTTACCTTTCCCTCCTACATGAGGATGATCTTTTGTTACCTCCTGTGTGAGGGTGTTATGTTTCTTACTCGGCTATGATGTCTTATCTTTTGGGTTGTACAATTTTATACAGTTTTATGTATTTGTTTTTATATTTGTCAGTGCCATGTTGTAAGGTCCAGTGAACTTTTTGTCAGGCTAGGGTCAGGATCCATTGTATGATCCTAGCCCAATGTGGCACTCCGAGTCCCATGGATTCGGGGTGTTACACTTGTTTTAGTGCTAAGTCGGGATTTACTTTTGATTGGGTATAGACGACCATTGAAATACCTCCAGTCAAGTTTTGGCACAGTTGCCGGGGAGTTTTAGTGTTTTTATTGTTATTATTGATTATTGGTTTGAACCATTTTTATGGTTCAAACCCGTGCTACTAACTCCGGCTTTGCTTCCTTTGATCCAGAAATTGAGAGGACACACATTCGGGAACGAAGACAACAACAACTCCAACAAGAAATGGCTGATCGTACTCTTCGTCAACTTACTCAGCCCACTTTGGCTCAAAACCCTCTTGCGGTTACCATACCGGCATTAGGGGAAGGAATCAACTTTGAGCTCAAGCCGGGTATCATCCACTTGCTTCCATCCTTCCATGGGCTAAGTGGTGAAGACCCCATCAAACACCTTGGGAAGTTTCATACCGTGTGTATGAGCATGAAGTCGGCCAACATTACGTAAGAACAAATCAAGATGAGGGCATTCGGCTTCACACTCAAAGATTCAGCGGATGACTGGTATTACCACCTTCTATCCGGGAGCATCGACACTTGGGAGAACCTTCACAAGGCGTTTTTAGAGAAATACTTCCTAGCCAAGAAGGCCAATAGCTTGAAGAAAGCTATAAGCAACATCGAGCAAGAGGCAAACGAAACTCTCTACGAGTACTTCGAAAGATTCGCCCGCCTCCAATCCAGCTGTCCTTTCCACGGATATTCAACTCAAGATCTAGTCTTGTACTTGTACAATGGCTTGCTAGACAATGGAAGGATGATCGTCGATGCGGCTTGCGGAGGTAATATTCTTAACTCTAGTCCTGAACTTGCTTTGGAAAAGATACAGGAACTAGTGGAAGGAACCCGGAACATTGGAAGAACCCCGTCCAAGAAAGGAGTTCATGCTGTGAATACCGGGAAGAGTGAGATCTCCACGGAGCTTGCAGAATTAAAGGAGATGGTGAAGAGATTAACATTGATGGGAACCCCACAACAACTGAAAGCTTGTAGAGTGTGTGCTGACCCATATCATCCAACGGACATGTGCCCACAAGTCCAGGATGATGATGCTGAGGTAAACGCGATGGGTTATGGACAACCACAACAGCAAAGGCCTAGGAACGATCCTTATGCACAAAACTTCATGCCAAATTGGTGTGACCAACAGAATATCCATTGGAAGGATCAACAAAACCAACAACAGCAGCCCCGACAAGGTAAGTATCAATCAACTGAGGATATGTTGCAGGTTTTAACTAAACACTTTGCTACTCATGTCCAAACAACAGAATCCAGCATCAAGAACCTTGAAAAACAGGTTGGGCAAATGGCGGAAGCCATTTCAAGGACCAAAGCTAGATTTTCCGGAGGATTTCCTTCCTAGATGTTTATAAGCCCCAAAGAGAATGTTAGTGCCCTAATATTAAGGAGTGGGAAGCAAATCCAACAAAAACCAGCAAAAGAATCACAAAGCAAATCTTCAGTTGATTTTACCGCACCCACAACCGCCCCTGCATCTGCAACTGCGCCCAGCATTGAGCAGACACCGCCCCTGCGGATGGATGTCCTCGCCCCTGCGGTGACAACCCCTGAGCCGTCCTTGCACATACAAACTGACGCCCCTGTGGAAAACACGATAGAAGGTTCTGTTGAGAAGGATTCTTACATTCGGCCTAACTTTCCGCCACTGTACTCTGAGAAACCACCAACTCCGTTTCCCGAGGCTCTAAAGGAGAGAAGAATCACTGAGGAAAAAGACCTCTTTGAGACTTTCTACAAATGCGAGGTAAACATCCCCCTCCTTAAGTTGGTGAAAAGTATTCCTAAGTATGCTCGTTTCTTGAAGGAACTTTGCACTATCAAGAGAAACTAGAAGCTGAAGGGGAAACAAAAAGTACAAGTAAGTGAGCATGTGTCGGCTGTTTTCCAATGGAGAATGCCCAAGAAGTGCAGCGATCCAGGCATGGTAAGCATTTCTTGTGTTATAGGGGAAACCCGCTTTGACAAAGTAATGCTTGATCTTGGTGCTTCTATCAATGTTTTACCATACTCGATTTACAAATCACTTGGCTTGGGCCATTAATGGAAACTAGGATTGTAGTACAACTTGCTGATAGATCTGATGTGTACCCGAAAGGGATAATTGAAGATGCATTAGTAATGGTAGACAACCTAATATTTCCTGCTGATTTCTTTGTAATGGATATGGAAAATGATTCACATGTTGCGCCCATTCTGTTAGGTAGGCCATTTCTGAAAACTGCTAGGACTAAAATTGATTATGTTAGTGACAAATTGACCATGCAGTTTGATGGTGAAGTAGTGGAATTTGACATCTATGATGCAATGAGATTTCCTAGTGATGATCATTCTTTATGTGCTATTGACATTATTGAACCTTTTGTGCAAGATGTTTTTGATAACTCTGATATTGATGAACTGAAAAATGTAATTGAGCATGACATTGATGGGTTTAAAGCATATTATGTATTAACGTCCATCATGAAATAGGTCCTAGCCCAATTAGATGGGCATAAAAGGCTACCTATCTCCAATTTGGCTATTGGGCCCACTTTACTAACCCCAAGCGAGAAGCTTGTTCCGTCTATAGTGCAGGCACCAGAAATAGAATTGAAGGACCTTCCATCACACCTCAAGTACGTTTTCCTTGAAGAACACAATACCTTGCCGGTGATCATCTCCAACAAGTTGACTACCGGTCTAGAAGACAAGTTGGTGAAAGTGTTAAAAGTGCACAAGACGGCCCTTGGATGGACCATCGCGGACATCAAAGGGATAAGCTCTTCAACTTTCATGCATAGGATCTTACTTGAGGATGAAGCCAAACCCTCTAGGCAACCTCAAGGGAGGTTGAATCCGCCAATGATGGATGTGGTCAAGAAGGAAGTTTTGAAGCTCCTCCAAGCAGATATGATCTTCCCTATCTCGGATAGCACTTGGGTTAGTCCAACCCAAGTGCTTCCAAAGAAAGGAGGCATCACCATGGTGGAAAATCAACATGGAGAGATGGTTCCGAGCAAAAAACAAACCGGATGGAGAGTTTGCATTGACTACTGCAAGCTCAACAAGGTAACGCGAAAAGACCATTTTCCATTACCTTTTATTGACCAAATGTTGGAACGTCTTGCAGGTCATCAGTACTACTGTTTCCTTGATGGATATTCGGGCTATTTCCAAATAGCCAGCGCACCAGAAGACCAAGAAAAGACGACGTTCACTTGCCCATTTGACACTTGCGTACCGCAGAATGTCATTTGGACTTTGCAACGCACCCGGCACCTTCCAACGGTGCATGATAAGTATTTTCTCCGAATACATAGAAAATTTCATTGAAGTCTTCATGGATGATTTTACCGTCCATGGAGACAGTTTTGATGCATGTTTAGGACATTTGAAACTTGTTCTTGAAAAATGTGTTGAAACCAATTTGGTTCTTAATTCAGAAAAATGTCATTTTATGGTCGAACAAGGAATTGTGCTAGGACATGTAATATCCTCAAAAGGGATAGAGATAGATAGGGCAAAGGTTGATGTAATTCAAAATTTACCTTATCCTACTAATGTTTGGGAAATCCGATCTTTTCTTGGTCATGCAGGTTTCTACCAACGTTTCATCAAAGATTTTTCAAAGATCTCGGCACCCCTATGTGAAATGCTCAAGAAAGACATGTCTTACCACCGCACGGATCATCCGTTCTCCGGATTGGGGGAAACCTTTTGAAATCATGTGTGACGCCAGTGATTACGCCATTGGAGCCGTCTTAGGACAGAAAGACGGACGGGTTTCCCATGTGATCCATTATGCGTCTATGACACTCAATGGAGCGCAAAGGAATTACTCTACCAGTGAGAAGGAAATGTTAGCCGTGGTTTTTGCCCTTGAGAAATTCAGGCAATACCTACTTTGGTAAAGGTAATTATTTTCACTGACCATGCAGCTCTTAGGTACCTCATGACGAAGAAGGAAGCAAAACCACGATTGATTTGATGGGTGCTCCTTCTAAGCGAGTTTGACCAAGAGATACGGGACAAGAAGGGGGCTGAGAACCTGGTGGTCGATCATTTGAGCAGACTAGTGAAAGAAGAGGAGGATCTAGGAAAAGGAAGAGAGATAGCTTGAAGTTTTCCAGACGATACATTTCACACAACTCTCTGTTGTGTGACCGCCCCCACGCCTCACACCAGCCGCCCCTGCGGCTCAGTCTAGGCGCCCCTGCGGAATTGTCGATAGAGGTTTGTCTTAAGCTCCAGTCTTTTAAACCTTGGTTTGCTGACATTGTGAACTTCATTGACAGGAAAGAGTATCTTCCAGACTTCACCAAGACACAACGAGAGAAGGTAAAGGCTGAAGCTCGACACTACGTTTGGGACGATCCTTACCTTTGGAAGCATTGTAGTGACCAAGTAATTCACCGTTGCATTCCGGACAATGAGGTACAATCTGTCCTAACCTTCTGTCATTCCGAAGCATGTGGGGGGCACTTTGGGGCAAACAAAACTGCAAGAAAAGTTTTGGATGCCGGATTCTTTTGGACACACATTTTTCGAGACGCTTTTGCGTTTTGCAAAGTGTGTGATAGATGCCAAAGGTTAGGAAATATTTCAAGGAGACATGAAATGCCCCAATCCTCTCTTATATTTTGCGAAATATTTGACGTTTGGGGAATTGATTTTATGGGGCCGTTTCCTACTTCATTCGGGCACACATATATTTTGTTTGCGGTGGACTATGTTTCCAAGTGGGTAGAAACAAAGACCACCAAAACTGATGATTCAAAAGCGGTTGCAACTTTTCTTAAGGAAAATATCTTTGCAAGATTTGGAATTCCAAAAGCCTTAATTAGTGATAGGGGTACCCATTTCGGCAACAAGACGATCACGGCTCTCCTTAAGAAGTACCACGTCCACCAACGAGTATCAACAACTTATTATCCACAAACAAACGGCCATACTGAGGTATCCAACCGGGAAATAAAGACCATCCTTGAAAAGACAGTTTCTCCCGGACGGAAGGATTGGAATGCAAGGCTAAACGACACCCTATGGGCATATCGGACAGCCTATAAAACTCCTATCGGGATGTCTCCTTTTAGGCTCGTGTTTGGGAAAACTTGCCACCTACCAGTGGAGCTAGAGCACAAAGCTTGGTGGACGGTAAAGAAGTGCAACATGAACATAGAGGAAGTGGGAGAATTCCGGAAGCTCCAATTGCAAGAATTGGAGGAATTGAGGTTAGATGCATATGACCATGCCAACACATACAAAGAAAAGACCAAAGCATGGCATGACCGAAACATTCTCCGGAAGGATTTCAAGGTAGGTAATAAGGTACTTCTCTTTCAATCACGTTTGAAACTCTTTGCAGGTAAGCTGCTTTCGAGATGGACAGGGCCGTTCGTGGTAGCCAAAGTATATCCTCATGGAGCTGTGGATCTTTATGATCCCCAAATGCACATGGTGTTCAAGGTAAATGGATAAAGGCTAAAGCCTTACCTTGAAGGAGTCAAGAACGAACCGATTGACGAGATGGTGCTGGAGGAAGCACAGTCAGAAAAGTAGAGGTCTTACGTCGAGCCAACGACTTAAAACAAAGGCGCTGCTCGGGAGGCAACCCGAAGGAATAAGAAGAGGAACCTCTATCAAGCAAACCGCCCCTGCGGCTCAGTGTCCCGCCCCTGCGGTGACACCCATGCCCAGCGCCTACAACATGCTAGTCACCGCCCCTGAGGTGACTCCCCTACGCCCCTGTGGTGGCCATCCTTGACACACGTCCTCGGCGCCGCCCCCGGCGCTGAGCCTGCGTGACCCCTCTCCCTTGTCACCGCCCCCACGGCGACAAGCTCCCGCCCCTGCGGGTTTACCGAAAAAAGAAAAAAAAATGAAATCGCAAAAACATTGCCCTACACCTACCCCACCCACCCACTATCTATCTCCTTACCAACCACATCTCCCTCGCCTTAACCCCTCTCAAGCTGCAACACCCCTGCGCCACCACCAAACACTCACAAGCCACCCGTACGACGCCCTTGCGCCACTTCCGATGACAGCCAACAACCTGCGACGCCCCTGCGCCACCCTAACCAGATCTACCTTCCTCCCTCCAAACTCTCTCACCTTACTACATTCTTCATCACCACCCACCACAAACTCCGCTCCTGCTTCACCTCCGGCGATGCATACACTAGCAAAGAAGTCACCGGAATGGCCTCAGCATCACCCCCTTCGTTGCTCCCCAAAATTCGCCCTCTACACTTCTCCCGCCCCTGCGCTTGCAAGCTCCCGCACCTGCACCTTGCCGCCCCTGCGCCTGCTTTAGCCGCCCCTGCGGAAAACACAATAGAGGGTTCGTCTTCTCTTCCTATTTTTGCAAGTTTCTGATTCGTTTGCTAAATCAAATACCAGAATGGAGGCACAAAGGAAATACAAAATGTCCGAAGCTGAAAAAGAGATGTATAGGATCGTACAGGATCGAGTTGTGTACGCAACTCGATTCTTGCACGTTCCTACATTGGAGAAGCTTGGCATGCTGGAGAGCATGCAGTCCTTTCTGGCCAATGCTGGGCTCGGAGACTTCCTACAGAGGAGTGCTCCAACATATCCCGAGCTCAGCAGACAATTCATCTCCACCTTCACAAAGGAGAAAAAAGATCATGTGTGTATTGGACTCACCTTCAAGTTCAACAAGGTGAAATACACACTTGATTACCACCAGCTACAAGAGGCCTTCGGGGTGACTCTCATCCCCTCCGAGAACTGGTGGGATCCAGTCCCGACCCCGGACCTGTGTGAGTTTTGGCAGGCAGCTACCGGGTCAGAGTTCCATGCAGGGGTGAGTACTCCAACAAACTCACTCACCCTTGCTTGAGGCTCCTCTCCAAGATCCTCATGAGTGTCTTCTGTGGACACAAAGAGAAGAACAAGGTCGCCCTCAAGGACCTCCCACTACTCTACTCCTGCCTTCCGATGAGTGAGAAGGTGATGGATTGGCTGTCCCTCTTCCTTGCCGCTTTGAAGCGGATTAGGAGGAATGAGCTGAGGGACATTGTTGGCGGTGGGGTGATCTCCTTGATCGCCTCACAGGTGATGGACCTGTCCGAGCTAGAGGATGGGCTGGAGGCTCACCTTTATACTGAGGGGATGCTTAGGAGGTGCAAGCTCCTCCGACGGGACGGGGAGAACCTATTTTGAATCTCCCTTGCAGATGGGAGCCACCTCACTTACCACCCCCGGCCTTTACCATTCGGAGATGAGCTCTCCGAGCTCTACATTCCGGCAGATCCCTTCGTACCGAGGAGGCCGCTAGTGGCCATTGTGGAGAGGCATGCTGCAAGCTCCAACCAGGCTCATCAGAAGGAGCACATGCCCATCCCCGACGAGTAGGAGATGCCCGCTGCGGCACCAGAGGAGGATCCGGCCCTTGCGAGCCTTCAGGCTCAGATGGCGGCTATGACCACCCGGCACCGGACATGGCAGTCCGACTACCAGAGGACTATGTTGGAGCAGAAGCAGAGTTGGCAGACGAGCTTTGCCGCTTCCATGACCTCCCATTTAGACCAGAGGTAGGAGGCTTGGCAGGCGGCCTAACAACAGCAGCTGGAGGCTCAACAGCTGGCTTGGCAAGCCAGCTTTGAGACCTCTTTTGACTGTTGGATGGAGGCCCAGCAGGACCGCATTGATGACATCTACCGCTGGCAAGAGCACTTCTTCAACCACTTCCCATACCTACCAGAGGACGGTCCGGATGGTCCAGTTGGACCATCCCACTGAGGGGTTTGTTTCTCTTCCGTTTCCCACATTTATCTTTGCCTCATTTCCACTTTGAGGGCAGAGTGATCTTCAATTATGGGGGAGGGACATATCATTGCATGTATAGTTTCTTTTGAGTTGTTTGAGTTGTTTTGCATCGAATCTTATGAAGTTTGAAATTTATATAAAAAAAAAGAAAAGAAACAAAAAAGAAAAAGCCAAAGGAAATGAAAAAAGGCATGAAAATCCTTGGATAAACCGAAAACCCGAAAGAGCGGTTTAGGCAAAAAGAAGGTAGTCCGACCAACCTTAGGTTGGTTCAAAATTGGACTTTAGGGATGTGAGTTAAGTCAGAACATCAAAGAAAAGAAGAAGAGTGGCAAGGTGAAAACCCGAAAGGGCACCTTGGAAAAATGAGCTACACCGAGTGTAGGTTTCCCTCCGGCGTTTGGCGACAAAAGAAGGGGAGTCATAAGGAGGTTGTCCGGGTAGGCCACTCTTGGAGCAATAAGGATGGTAGTATTTCTCCCTTTTTCTCACATTCCCTCTCCTTTCCTTCTTTCTTTCTTAGCTTTTCTTTTGTTTTCATTGTCTTTTCTACTTACCCATGCTTCCTGAGGCCTTTGAGTCTTGTTGCTGTCATTTGTTTTACTCGGGACGAGTAAAAGGTCTAAGTATGGGAGAGTTTGATAGGTGATGAAATCACTATCATTTAGGATAGTTTTTAGAGTATTTTTTATTGCATTTGTGTCGGTTTATGCTACTAACTCTTTGGTCCAGAAGAAGAAGATTAAAAGAAGCTAAGGAAGGAGTTATAAGCACTTATGAGTGAAGATCGTTCATGAAGCAAAGCTTCTGTTGCTTCACCGCCCCCGCGGAGCCTTGTCACCGCCCCTGCGGGTGACACCTTACTCCGGAGCGCTCCCTGCGCCAGCAACGAAGACTGTCACCGCCCCTGCGTCAACCCCTGGCGCCCCTGCGATGACTTGCCTTGAAGAAGTGAAGACCAGCACCCCTGCGCCTCAACCTGGGAGCTGGAAGATGAAGAGTCTGTGTCACCGCTTGCGTCGACACTGGGATGCCCCGGCGGCTTGACATCAGAAACGGCAGGAAGTTGAAGAGTCAGACGTTTGAAGAGCATTAAAGATCCGCCCCTGCAGAATTGTCTAGCCGCCCCTACGGCCATGAAGAAGATCAAGCGTATTTGCCTTCACCGCCCCTGCGGAGCTGAAGGCCGCCCCTGCGGTTCAACGACAGAAGTTTTACTCCGGTTGTTTACACCACATTTATGGCATTAAAGGTGGCTGTTTTGGGACGGCCATTTACTCCTATTTAGTTTTTTTGTAGTATAAATAGGCCTTGGTTGATTGCTAGAATCATCCAACTTGTTATCCATCATCTTCCACTTAGAAACCAATTTTCATTTCCATTGTAATGAGTTGCTAACTACCTTGCTATATTGGGTTGGTTTGAAGCTGCGTTTTTACTTTGGTTGTAAGTTTTCTTTAATATAAGTTTTCATTCAGTAATGCTTTGTGTTTCCTTGATCTCCATTGTCTAATTGCATGTTTTACTATTACTTGAGATTGATCACCTTAGGTTCTAAAGTGCATGCAAAGAACTAGGATTAATAGGTTCCGGTTTCGGGTCTTTAATCTAGTAGTAAACTTTAAGTAATAACGGGTTGTAATTACTTAAAGAAAAGGAACACAAATATAAAGATAAGCTTAAAGGTTTTAACATTTTCTTTATATCCCTTAGTCTTTGTTTGAAAGCTAACTTGTTATTTGTTCTTGTAGGTTTACGGAACACTAAACGGTTAAGTTGTGTTGATGCCGGTTGGCTCAACAAATATATATGATCGAGACGAGAGATTACTTGAAAACTTGTAAAAGGAACTCACCAAAGTAGAAATTGCATGCTTAGAATCAACCTAGTGTAGATTCACCCATTATTGTCTTACTTGTTGCGTTATTCGTTTTCATAAGTTTTTGTGCATTAATTTAACCAAAACCCCCATTTGTTACTTGTTTCTATAATCAATAATTGCATCTAATAAAACACCTTAACTCTCTTGGGTTCGACCCTTACTTAACCACTATACTTGTTTTAGTGCTAAGTCGGGATTTACTTTTGATTGGGTATAGACGACCATAGAAATACCTCCAGTCATCTACCAACAACCCTGAAGAACCAGTAGGTGAATAAAAAGGATAAAAGATACTCTAGAAGGAGGAGGAGGGGGGGGGGGGGGGGGGGAAGAGGG
>BSUD01000007.1:80849640-80859953 GCA_033239045.1 Fagopyrum esculentum | reverse complement strand
GGGGGGGGGGGGGGGGGGGGGGGGGGGGGGGGGTTGAATAGAGTATGAGAACTTTTCGCAAAACCAATCTCAAGGCTTTGAAACCAATTTCAAGGGCCTTACTGTCGATCTGATCTCTTTGTGATACACTTTGATTGCAAAGGCTTTGAAACAACTTTCAAGGGCCTTCACCTTGTAATCTTGCAAAACAAAGTTAGTTACAATAAAGCAAGATAAAATGCGGAATGAAAAAGATTGGCACGAGGATATGTTTACGAAGTTCGGCTCAAATAGCCTACTCTCCGTCCGAGGGTATAGCCTTAGGATCTAACTATCTATTATCAACTTCAAAGAGTCCTAGATACCAACTAGAAGAAATCTCCTTCTTCTCTCACTGTAACCAATGCTACAATCTAGCTCAAACTCTTAACCTTGCTATAATATCCTAGTTACTTCGCAGAGTAACACATACTCGAGTATAACACTTTTTAGATATACCAATGGAGCTCTTGAGTTTTATCTCTCTCTAGGGGATAATGCTTTTAGTGAAAGAGAGAAAGAAAAACTATTTGATCGAATGAAGATATTTTGGATCGCTTGAAGACTATTGATGTTTCCGTGTAAGCTTGTATCTTATTTCTTCAATCGCCATCTTCATTTATAGCTGTCGAAGCTAAAGTTCTAAGGTCGTTGTCTTTTAGCTTAAGTCAAAGTAATTGCCTAACGTTACACTAGTTGGTTTGTATAGTGCAAGTAAGGGTCGATCCCAAGAGAGCTTTTGTAAAGTAATGATTAAGTTCAATTATCGATAAATGTACCAAATGAGGGGGGGGGGTTGGATTGTAACGAAACAAGACAAAAGCACAACGAAAACAAGTAAAGATGAGATAATAGATTGGAGAAAATAGCTACACTAGGTTGAGTCTTAGCATGCACACTACTTTGGTTGGTTCTTTTTATAAGTTATTCATCAATGTCTCGTCTTGATCATAAATATGTGTTGAGCCAACCGGCATCAACACAACTTAACAAGTTTAGTGATACATTACACTTTTTTTATAATTATATTCCTTTTTCCTTTAAGAGATTACAACCAGCATTCACCTAGAGGGTTTACTACTAGATTAAGGACCCGAACACGGAGTCAATTAATCCTAGTTCTTTGCATGCAATTAGACACTTAAGGTGATCAATCTAAGTGGTAAGAAACACGCAAACATACATTAAAGTTGTAAGGAATACAATACATATGACTAAGTAATACTTATATCGATAAAGACTTACAACCAAAGCAGCAATGCAGCTTCAAATCAACCCAATGTAGCAAGGAACTTAGAAACTCATTACACTTGGAAGGAAGTAAGGGAAAATTGAGCTTAAGTGGGAAAATGATGGATGATTCTAGCAATCAGCCATAACCCTATTTATACTACAATTGACACTAAGAGTAAATGGCCATCCTAAACAGCCACCTTTAATGCCATAAAGGTGGTGCAAACAACCGGAGCAAAGTCCTCTGGCGCTAAACCGCGGGGGCGGGCTTGAAGGGCCGCAGGGGCGCTTTAGGCAGAAATGCTTGATCTTCTTCTTGGCCGCAGGGGCGGCCTAGCACTCCCGCAGGGGCGGCCTGGCACTCCCGTAGGGGCGGCCTGGCACTCCCGCAGGGGCGGCCTGGCACTCCCGCAGGGGCGGGTCTTTAATGCTCTGAAATGTCTGACTTTTCATCCTTCTGTTGCTTATGATGTCGAGCCGCAAGGGCGGCCCAAAATCACCGCAGGGGTGGTGACACTGGCTCTTCGGCTTCACAGGTCCGCAAGCTGATCCGCAAGCAGAGACGCAAGGGTTCCGACTTCACTTCTTCAGGGTAAGTCACCGTAGGGGCGTCCAGGGGTGGCCGCAAGGGCAGTGACATGCTTGTTCAGGGCGCTGACGAAGGCACAGGCTGCATTCCAGAGTGCAGTGTCACCCGTAAGGGCGGCGACACTTATCCGCGGGGGCGGTGTGGCAACCAAAGCTTGTCTTCATGGATGATCTTCAACTCCCAAGTGCTTATTACATTTCTTTTGCTTCTTTTATACTTCTTCTTCTAGATTAAGATGTTAGCAACACAAACTGACTCTAAGACAATTAAAAGATGCTAAAAACTAACCTAATTGATAGTGATTCCATCACCTATCAAACTCCCCCATACTTAGAATTTTTACTCGTCCCGAGTAACACATATGACAACAGTTCAGCAACTAAAAGCCTCAAGAAGCATGGTGCAGAAGATAAGAAAAAAGAATCAAGACAAAAACCATGGAAGAAAGAGAGAAAGGAGATAAAATGCGAAGAAAGTGAAAACTACCATCCTTATTGCTCCAAGAGTGACCTACCCGGACAACCTCCTTATGACTCCCGTTCTTATGCCGCCAACGTCGGAAGGGAAACCTACACTCGGTGCTGCTCATTTTGCCAAAGTGCCCTTTCGGGTTTTCACCTTGCCACTCTTCTTCTTTTCATAATAGTCTCACAAATTCCTCACACCCCTTAAGTCCATTTTTGCACCAACCTAGTGTTGGTCGAACTACCTTCTTTTTACCTAAACCGCCCTTTCGGATTTTCGGTTTATCCAAGGGTTTCTTGCCTTTTTCTCAATTTCTTTGGCTTTTTCTTCTTTTTTTTGACTGAATTTCAATAACTATTACAAACTATAAAATCTCAAAACAAACTCAAACGATAGACTCAAATGACTGTACATGCAAGATATTATTCCCTCCCCCATACTTGAAGAACACTTTGCCCTAAAGTGAAATTGAAAGAAAAGAACAAAAGATGGAGAAAGGAAATAGAGGATACCCCCTAATGGGATGGTCCGGCTGGACCATCCGGACTTGCTCAGGCGGATAAGGGAAGTGACTGAAAAAGTGCTCTTGCCGCCGGTAAATATCGTCAAGGCGGGTCTGCTGAGCGTCCAAACGAACTCCAATGGTGGTCTAAAAGTTGGCTTGCCAAGCCAACTATTGAGCCTCCATCTGCTGCTGTTGAGACGCCTGCCAAGCATCCTGGCGCCGGTAAAAATGGGTGGTCATGCTCGTTTGAAAGTTGGACTGCCAAGTCTGTTGCTGCTCTAGCATGGTACGCTGGTACTCTATCTACCAAGCTTGGTGTTGAGTGGTCAAGGCAGCCATTTGGGCCTGGAGGCTCTCAAGTGCGGGGCCATCATCTCCCGTTATAGTAGGCATCTCCTCATCATCTGGGATGGGCATGTGGTCCTCATATGGGGCCCGGATGGAGCTCGCCGCATGCCTCTCAACAATGTCAATATGGGAACACCGTGGGACCAATGGGTCAGCAGCTATATAGACGTCGGAGAGCTCGTCTCCAAATGGTAGAGACCGTGGAAGGTAGGTGATGTGGCTCCCATCTGCAAAAGACAACTGAAACAAGTTCTCCCCATCCCGCTTGAGGAGCTTGCATCGCCGGAGAAGACCTTCAGTGTAGAATGGGATCTCCATCCCATCCTCTAGCTCAGACAAATCCATCACCTGCTCAGCTATCAAAGAAATCACTCCACCTCCAACAATATCACGGGGCCCGTCTTCCTAATCTGCTTCAAAGCGGTAAGGAAGAGATAAGGCCAATCCGGCACTTTGTCACTGATCGGGAGGCAAGAGTACAATACTGGAAGGTCCTTGAGACCGACTTGTTCTCCTCCTTGTGCCCACTGAAGACACACATAATGATCTTAGAGAGGAGTCTCAAGCAGGGGTGAGTGAGTTTGTTGCTATACTCACCCGGCATGAAACTCAGAACCTGTAGCTACCTGCCAAAATTCTACCAAATCCGGTGTGGGGGCAGGATCCCACCATTTGTCAGAGGGGTTAAGAGTCACCCCAAACGCCTTCTGGAGATGAGAGAAGTTGAGTGTGTACTTCTTTTTGTTGTACTTGAAGGTGAGGCCACACACATGATCCTCCTTCTCCATGGTGAAGGTGGCAATGAACTATCGACTGAGCTCACGGTTGCATGCTCTCCAACATGCCAAGCTTCTCCAAAGTCGGTATGTGCAAAAACCGAGTTGCATACACCACTCGAGTTGGCACAACCCGTATTGGGTCTTCTCAACATCAGACATCTTATACTTCCTTTGAGGTTCCATTCTTGTAGAGATATAATCAAAGAAATTAGATTTCACAAAAAACAAAGAAGGAAGATGAACCCTCTGCTGTGATTTGCACAGGGGCGGTTGATGTGATCCGTAGGGGCGGGAAGGCGCAGGGGCGGGAGAAGAGGTGAGGGCAATTTGCGACAACTTTGAAGAAGGTGGCACCTGGGAGGCTTCTGCTGGCGTTGCTTGTGGTGGAGAAGGATGCCGGTGTGGTGGTGGATAGTGGTGGTGGTGTTTGAGTTTGGTGGGAGTGGTTAGGGTTGCGTTGTGAGAGATTGAGGGGTGGTGGGTGAGAGATCGAGGAGGGTAGCGTAGGGGCGTTGTAGGGGCGTAGTGGAGGACGTCAGAGTGGTGGCGCAGGGGCGTTAGTTACAGAGGTGGCTTGAGGGAGGATCTGTGGCGTAAGGGCGTGAAGACTTGGGTGAGGGAGTGATCGAGAGAGATGAGTGGTAGGTGAGGATAGAGAGAGAGGTTGGTGGGGTAGGTGTAGGGGATTTTTGACTTCCTTATTTTTTTTCTTTTCTAGGTAAACCCGCAGGGGCGGGGGCTTGTCACCACGGGGCGGTGACAAGGGAAGAAGAGACGCACACTCAGCGCAAGGGGCGACGTGGGGCTTCTGTCAAGGGGGGTCGCCGCAGGGGCGTGGGTCTGTCACCGCGGGGGCGGTGACAGAGTTCGAGTTGGCACAGTCCCAGCGCCGGGGGAAGCACTGGGCAAGGATGTCACCGCAGGGGAGGTGACAAGGGGCCCTAGGGGCGCTTTTCTTGATAGTGGCTCCTCTTCTTATTCTCTTGGGTTGCCTCCCGAGCAGCGCCTTTGTTTTAAGTCGCTGGCTCGACGTAAGGACCCTACTTCTCTACTTGGGCCTCCTCTAACACCATCTCATCTATGGAGTCATTCTTTACTCCTTTAAGATAGGGCTTGAGCCTTTGTCCATTGACCTTGAATATCTTGTGTGTTTGTGGATTATAAAGATCCACAACACCATGTGGATGAACCTCTGCTATCACATATGGACTTGTCCACCTTGAGCGTAGCTTTCCTGCAAAAAGTTTTAAATGGGATTGAAAGAGGAGGACTTTGTTACCTGCTTTAAAGTCTTTTCGGAGAATGTTCCGGTCATGCCATGCTTTTGTCTTCTCTTTCTATGTTGTGGTCTGGTCATACGCATCAAGCCTTAACTCCTCCAGCTCTTGCAAATGAAGCTTCCGGAACTCTCTTACCTCATCGACATTGATGTTGCACTTTTTTACCGCCCACCATGCCTTGTGTTCTAACTCCACCGGAAGGTGGCAAGCCTTTCCGAACACAAGTCATAATGGAGACATCCCTATAGGAGTCTTGTATGCTGTTCGGTATGCCCATAGAGCATCATTGAGCCTCAAGCTCCATTGTTTCCTTCCGGGAGAAACCGTCTTTTCAAATATGGTTTTAATCTCCCGGTTTGACACTTCCGCTTGACCGTTTGTTTGCGGGTGGTAGGCCGTTGACACACATTGATGGACATGGTACTTCTTAAGGAGAGCTGTGATTGTCTTGTTGCAAAAGTTGGTTCCCCTATCACTTATCAAAGCCTTGGGGATGCCAAACCTTGCAAAAATGTTGTCCTTAAGAAATAATGCAACAACTTTAGAATCATCAGTTTTGGTTGCCTTTGCTTCCACCCACTTGGAAACATAGTCCACCACAAGTAATATATAAGTATGCCCAAAAGAGGTAGGAAAAGGACCCATGAAATCTATCCCTCAAACATCAAAAATTTCGCAAAATATAAGTGAAGATTGAGGCATTTCATTTCTCCTAGAGACATTACCCACTCTTTGGCACCAATCACAAACCTTACAAATTGCAAAAGCGTCTCTAAAGATGTGTGGCCAAAAGATTCCCGCATCTAAGACTTTTCTAGCTGTTTTGTTGGCACCAAAATGTCCCTCACATGCTTCAGAATGTAAGAACAAATTGTACCTCATTATCCGGGACGTAACATCGTATTACTTGATCACTACAATGCTTCCAAAGGTATGGATCGTCCCAAACGTAGTGCCTTGCTTCGGCCTTCACCTTCTCTCGTTGTGCTCTGGTGAAGTCTGGAGGATAATCACCTCTAACAAGAAAATTTACAATGTCAAGAAACCATGGTTTAAAAGAGTGAAGCTTAAACAAAACCTCTGTCGTGTAATCCGTAGGGGCGGCCAAGGCTTTACACAAGGGCGCAGGAGGCGCAGGGACGTCTGGCTTGAGCCGCACGGGAGGCTGTGCGCAGGGGCGGGCCTCTTGTTGCGCAGGGGCGGTTACACTACAAAGAGTTGTGTAGAATGTGTCACCTAGAAAACTCCCAAGTATGGATGTTCCTCTTGCTGGATCTTCCTCCTCCTTCACCAGCCTACTCAAGTTGTCGGCCACAAGGTTCTCAACTCCCTTCTTGTCCCGTATTTCCAAATTAAACTCGCTTAGAAGGAGCACCCACCGAATCAACCTTGGCTTTGCTTGCTTCTTCGTCATAAGGTATCAGAGGGCTGCATGGTCAGTGAAAACTATTACCTTTACGCCAAGAAGGTATTTTCTGAACTTCTCTAGTGCAAACACTTTCTTTGAGCTCCACTAAGCGTCATGGATGCATAATGGATGACATGTGATGATCTTCCTTCCTTTTATCCTAGGACAACTCCTACGGCATAATCGTTGGCGTTACACATGATCTCAAAGGGCTTCTTTCAATCCGGAGATCGGATGATAGGTGCACTAGTGAGGCATGCTTTCAAGCAGTCCAACTCCTTCTTGCAATCTTCATCAACAATGAAAGTTGCGTCCTTCTTAAGTATCTCATACAACGGTGCTGAGATCTTGGAAAAGTCCTTGATGAATCGCTGATAGAAACCTACATGACCTAGGAAAGAACGGATTTCACGCACATTAGTAGGGTAAGGAAAACTTTGAATCACATCAATTTTTGCCTTATCTACTTCCATTCCTTTTGAAGATACTACATGTCCTAACACAATTCCTTGTTCAACTATGAAATGACATTTTTCAGAATGAAGGACTAAATTGGTCTCTACGCATTTTTGAAGTACAAGTTTTAAATGTCCTAAGCATGCATCGAAACTATTTCCATGGGCGGTGAAATCATCCATAAAAACTTCAATAAAATTATCTATATATTCTGAAAAATACTTATCATGTACCGTTGGATGGTGCCGGGAGCATTTAAAGCCCAATGGCATTATGCGGTACGTAAAGGTGCCAAATGGACATGTGAAAGTCGTTTTCTCTTGATCCTCCGGAGCAATGGCTATTTGAAAATAGCCCGAATATCCATCCAAGAAGCAGTAATAGGGGTGACCTACAAGAGTTCCAACATTTGATCAATAAAGGGTAAAGGAAAATGATCTGTACGAGTTACAGTGTTTAGTTTGCGGTAGTCAATGCAAACTCGCCATCCGGTTTGTGTCTTGCTTGGGACCATCTCACCGTATTGGTTCTCCACCATGATGATACTCCCTTTCTTCGGAACCACTTGGGTTGGACTAACCCACTTACTATCCGAAATTGGGAATATCATGTCTGCTTGGAGGAGTTTTAATACCTCCTTTTTGACCACATCCATCATTGGTGGATTCAATCTTCGTTGGAGTTGCCTAGATGGTTTCACCTCATCCTCAAGGAGGATCCTATGCATACATGTGGAGGGACTAATCCCCTTGATGTACACAATGGTCCATCCAAGAGCCGTCTTGTGCTATTTTAAAACCTTCACCAACTTCTCTTTTTGAATGGTGGACAACTTGCTAGAGATGATTACTAGAAAGGTGTTTTTCCCCTAGAAAAGCATATTCGAGGTGTGGTGGAAGGTCCTTCAATTCTATCTCTGGTTCCTGCACTATAGACGGAACAAGCTTCTCGCTCGGAGTTAGTAATGTGGGCCCAATGGCCAAAGTTGAGATAGGGAGCCTTTTGTGACCATCCGATTGAGCTAGGACTTCCTGCATGCTAGATATTAAGGCATATTCCGAAGTATGAAAATCAATATCATGCTCAATTATGTTTTTAAATTCATCCATGTCAGATATTTCAAAAACATCTTGAATAATAGGATCAATAACATCAATGGCACAAAGAGAATGATCATCAATAAGGTGTTTCATTGCATCATAATTGTTAAAGTGAACTACCTCCCCATCGAACTCCATAGTTAATTTGCCATTAACATAATCAATTTTTGTCCTAGCGGTTTTTAGAAAAGGTCTTCCCAACAATATAGGTGTGGCATGTGAGTCATTTTCCATATCCATCATAAAGAAATCAGCAGGAAAAATCGGATTATCTACCATTACTAATACATCTTCAATAATCCCTTTCGGGTAAACATTAGATCTATCAGCAAGTTGGACTACAATCCGAGTTTCAATGAGTGGCCCAAGGCCAAGATATTTATAGATGGAGTAAGGAAGAAGATTGATAGAAGCACCTAGATCAAGCATTGCCTTAACAAAACGGGTTTCCCCAATAACGCAAGGAATGCTTACCATGCCCGGATCACTACACTTCTTGGGCATTTGGCGTTGGAAGATAGCGGACACATGCTCACTAACTTGCACCTTTTGCTTGCTCTTCAGGTTCTGGTTCCTCTTGATGGTGCAAAGTTCCTTCAAAAAACGAGCATATTTAGGAATACTCTTCACAAGCTTAAGAAGGGGGATATTTACTTCGCATTTGGAAAAGGTCTCAAATAGATCCTTATCCTCAATCACCCTTCTTTCCTTTAGTGCTTCAGGAAAGGGAGCTGGAGGTTTCTCAACATATGGAGGGGGAAAGTTAGGACGGATGTAAGAATCCTCTTCAGCAGAACCCTCTGTCGTCTTTTCCGCAGGGGCGGAACCTTGCAAGCCCAGCGGCAGCGACATCTAGCCGCAGGGGAGGCGTCTGCACAAGGTTTGACGTAGTTGCAGTTGCAGGGGCGGCTGTGGGGTCGTCAGACTCGTTAGAGGGTTTTCCTTTAGCTTTTGTTGCTGGATTTTGCTGGACTTGCTTCCCACTCCTTAATGTTAGAGAACTAACATTCTCCTTAGGATTGACAACCGTCTGGGAGGGCAAGTTTCCGGAGGATCGAGCTTCGATCCTCGTGATGGCCTCCGCCATTTGTCCAACCTGGTTTTTGAGGTTCTTGATGCTAGACTATGTAGTTTGGACATGGGTAGCAAAATGGTTGGGTAAAACCTCCAACATATCCTCAGTGGATTGAAACTTACCTGGGTGGGGATGCTGCTGCTGGTTTTGTTGATCCCTTCATCGATAATTTTGTTGATCATGCCAATTGGGCACATAGTTTTGTGCATATGGATCATTCCTTGGACGTTGTTGCTGTTGTTGACCATAGCCTACAACATTTACCTCCACAATATCATCTTGGACTTGTGGACATAAGTCCATGGGGTTCCTATCAAAGTCAGCCTCTTAATCATCTCCTTTAATTCAGCTATCTCGTGTACAATTTCTGGACGGCTGAGATTAATGGCATGTATCCTTCTTTCATTCTCGACCAAACCGTTATACAAATAGAGCACTAAGCCCTGCGTGGAATAGCCGTGAAAGGGGTAGCTTGACCTTAATTTGGCAAAGTGCTCAAAGTACTCATAAAGAGTTTCATCCGCTTCTTGCTCTATGTTACTTATGGCCGGCTTCATGCTCATACACATGGTATGGAATTTCCCAAGGTGCTTGATGGGGTCTTCACCACTTAACCCAGGGAAGGATGGGAGCAAGTGGATCAGCCCCGGCTTGAGCTCAAAGTTGACTCCTTTCCCAATTTTCGGTATGGTAACCGCAAAGAGGGTGTTGAGTCAAATCCGGCTGCGTGAGTTGTTGAAGAGTTCGATTAGCCATCTCTTCTCGGGTTCGTTGTTGCGTACGAAGTCAATTGTGCGTTCTTTCAATTTCTGGATCAAAAGTAGGAAAATCAGAGTTAGTAGCACGGGTTTGAACCATGAAAATGGCCCAAACCAATAATCAGTAATTGAAATAAATCCAAACAAAAACAAGAACTCCCCGGGAATGACGCTAAATTTGACGAGGCTAAAATCCTAAGGTCTTTGTCTTTTAGCTTAAGTCAAAGGTCGATCCCAAGAGAGCTTTTGTCAAGTAATGATTAAGTTCAATTATCGATAAATGTAACCAAATGCGGGGG
>BSUD01000007.1:80712333-80849556 GCA_033239045.1 Fagopyrum esculentum | reverse complement strand
GGGGGGGGGGGTTGGATTGTAACGAAACAAGACAAAAGCGCAACGAAAACAAGTAAAGATGAGATAATAGAATGGAGAAATAACTACACTAGGTTGAGTCTTAGCATGCACACTTCTTTGGTTGGTTCTTTTTCTAAGTTATTCATCAATGTCTCGTCTTGATCTTAAATATGTGTTGAGCCAACCGGCATCACACAACTTAACAAGTTTAGTGATCCGTAAACCTACAAGATCAAAGCACAAGTTAACATTTTAACAAACACAAAGAGATACAATGAAAGTATAAACACCGTTGGACTTTATTTATAATTATATTCCTTTTTCATTTAAGAGATTACAACCAGCTTTCACCTAAAGTGGTTACTACTAGATTAAGGACCCGAACCCGGAGTCAGTTAATCCTAGTTCTTTGCATGCAATTAGACAGTTAAGGTGACCAATCTAAGTGGTAAGAAACATGCAAACATACGTTAAAGCTGTAAGGAATACAATACATATGACTCAATAATACTTATATTGATAAATACTTACAACCAAAGCAACAATACAGCCTCAAAACAACCCAATGTAGCAAGGAACTTAGAAACTCATTACACTTGAAAGTAAGGGAAAATAGAGCTTAAGTTGGAACATGATGGATGATTTTAGCAATCAAACATAACCCTATTTATACTAAATTTCACACTAAATGGGAGTAAATGACCGTCCTAAACAACCACCTTTAATGCCATAAAGGTGGTGCAAACAGCCGGAGTAATGTCCTCTAGCGCTAAACCGCGGGGGCGGGCTTGAAGGGCCGCAAGGGCGGTTTAGGCAGAAATGCTTGATCTTCTTCTTAGCCGCAGGTGCGGCCTGGCACTCCCGCAGGGGCGGGTCTTTAATGCTCTCAAATGTCAGACTTTTCATCTTTCTGTCGCTTCTAATGTCGAGCCGCAGGGGCGGCCCAATGTCACCGCAGGGGCGGTGACACTGGCTCTTTGGCTTCACATGTCCACAGGCTGAAACGCAGGGGCGTCGGCTTCGCTTCTTCAGGGTAAGTCACCGCAGCAGCGTCCAGTGGTAGCCGCAAGGGCGGTGACATGCTTGTTCTCGGCGCTGGCGAAGACTGCGTTCCGGTGTGCAGTGTCACCCGCAAGGGCGGTGACATTGCTCCGCGGGGACAGTGTGGCAACAAATGCTTGTCTTTGTGAATGGTCTTCAACTCCCAAGTGTTTCTAACATCTCTTTTTCTTCATTTGAATCTCTTCTTCTCGATTAAGATGTTAGCAACACAAACCGACTCCAGGACAGTAAAACGATGCTACAAAGTATCCTAATTAATAGTGATTCCATCACCTATCATGAAACAAGCCACGGGTGGCTTCCTACATGCATTCCTAACGTGTCCATACCCTCAACAATTGAAATACTGATGCCCCCGATTGGATATCGGGGTGGTAGTCTGAGGACTAGGATGGCTCTGCACCTGGCTCTGCTCATATCATGAGGCTCCTACTCTTGAACTAGCGGGCTTTGTCCTCCGTTTCCTGTCCGGGCCCTTGGACTGAACAACTCTCTTAAGACCCAGGCGGTCCCTCTCGTATGCCGAAGATCAGTCCTGGTATTCCACCAGGGAGCCACAGCAGAATCCCGCAAGGTAAGCTCGGGTGGACTCCCTCAATCTCCGTGAAAAGAGATAGACATGTTGGTCCGCTGGAGGGGCGGCGGGACCCAACAATGCTAACTCCACCCTAAATCGCCTAATAGCCTCGATCACCAGGACGTCCTCAAATCTTGCCTCCAAGAAGTCCTGGACTTTGTCTCTCCTCAATGAATCCGGGCAAAAGGTCTCCTTAACAAGGCTCAACACCTTGTCCATCCTGGTCACACCTCTTGTAATTTTCCTCCACCAGTACTTGCCATGATCTTAGAATAACGTCTTGACTACCTCAACCTGCCTCTCCTCCGGGCAATGCATTGCCTCTAAATTTGATTCTACGTGCCCAATCCAATGCTCCACCTCTAATCCCACTTTCTCGTCGAAGTAGGGTACATGCTGCAGGTTGAAAGCCTTCAACCATGAATCCGGTCTCGGAGACCTCAACTCGTCTTTTGCCTAACAACATCCATAACCGGCTCGGGTGCAACTACCATTGGTGCAACTATCTCTGATGTAGCTATCTCTGGTGCGGTCCCAACCTGAGTAAACCTCTACGAGACCTCAGCTGATCTTGCATGTGCGGGTGTAGGTATCGGTGGTGCGGGAGGTGGTGCTCCCATCCTAAACGCCTCCTCGACCTGCCTAACGTACTCTCTAAAGACCGAAACTCCTATCGATGCTCCATCGGACTGGCAGATGGAGGACTCTGCGTCCCGGACCTTGCAACGGTCCTATCCCTAGCCCCCGGGATGATGCTCTCTACGACGTCCTCAACGGGTATCTAAACTGCCGGTGGATCCACAGCTGGTGGGTGCTCAATGGGTATACATCCCCGACCTCTTGCACCTGGAGGTCTTCCTACTCGTCCCCGCCTCGGGATGGTAGGAGGATGAGGGGGTCTACCCCTGGCGGGTTCTACGCAAGCTGTAGCTCTCGTGCGTGCCATCTGATATCGTATGGCATATTTATAAACATATGTGCGTATATCTCATACGTAATTTCAAAAGTGAAAATAACAATCATGCTCACAAAATACATCCAAGGCATACAAGCCCAAAACATCCTAAGGCCACATACATAACTTGGTACATACAAATCCAAAAACATCTTAAGGCCATATATATATATATATATATATATATATATATATATATATATATATATATATATATATATATATATATATATATATATATATATATATATATATATATATATATATATATATATATATATATATATATATATATATATATATATATATATATATATATATATATATATATATATATACATATCACAAATTCAGAAATCTACGTCGCCGAGGTCCGCGGAAGGAGTGGTAGTCCCGTACATTCTAACCCATCCCGACTCATGCATATGATTTTAAAAACGAAAAGTCAGAAGGCGTGGGGGTTCTGTTTATTCCTCATTCGGCCTTTAGAAGATTGCGAGTGCCATTGTTGTCAACCTAGGGCTCTGATACCACTTTGTAACACCCCGAATCCGCGGGACTCGGAATGTTATGGGTGAGACCTCACAATGGGTCCCGACCCTTAGCCTGATAACAAATTTCACCGGACCTTTCCAACAAGGCACAAATGAAGGCCAAACCGAAAAGATTTTAACGCCATGTAGACAATCCGAAAAGAAAGATATAACTTGGAAACTCAGCCGAGTCCTCAAAACAACACAACTCCAAAAAAACGATAACCCGAAACGTGCAACATAAACTACAACTAACAAAACAAAGACATAACCCCAAAAACGTTCCCGTCCTATAATGTACGGAGACCCCGTCTTTCCACTCCTCCACCTCACTCGGTGGCATCCCTAATCTGCAAGGCATCTACACAATCGGTTTAAAACCGTTATCTAATATTCAAGGCATTAGAGACAAGGTGATGGCACAAACACACGTAAGTAAACAAAACACACAACATGATCAAAACACAAAAATCCCGTTCATTATCTTTTTATTTATTAAGTCATATCCCGTTACTAATTCAACTTCCGTTTGTGACACGAGAATCACCGCATGATCTCGCCTCGGTCCCTACTCACCGTCAAGGAATGGCACTGATATATCTGGCCGTCTACCTGCCCGGGCTAGTCGTCGAGAACCCCCTAGTCCTCCGCAAGAGCTAGACAGTGTTGTCACCGCCCGTCATCATTCACTTGGGCCAATAATATAATATAAGGTTGTCCTAATTCCGGTTTCATGGTTGCTATAACATAAAAAATAAACATACACCACCAACGCACATAGAAACTAATACGAAGAATAAAAAGCTAAGTAAGTCCGAAGACTTACCTCGTCTCCACACTCAACTCACAAAACTCTCGCTTCCCTTTAGAAGAAGCCCACAACCTACTCACATAAAGATATATGCCAACAACCCACTCACACAAGAAGTTTTAGACTTCTATATAAATAATCTACGCAAGACCATTTGACTCTCAACTCTTGGATTGCATCCTAGAATTCCTACACTCACCTCTCACTCAATGCATGAGGAGATCTACCAACAACCCACTCTCTCAACACATGATAGAACTCATAACAGCCTATAACCTCACAATAACTTAAGCCACAACCAAGGAAGGACAATCTAGCCTAGAAGGTCCAACATGCTCAACCAACTCAAAGCCATCAACTACATCGAGCCATACGGGATCCTAGGTTCTCAACCACTAGGTTGAATTCTCAATCTACTCTAGGCCATCTTGGCATGATATTAACACGATACAACTACAAAGCTAAGGAAGGAATGAAGAGGAAGGGAGAAAGAAGCCTACTGGTGAAGAAAACGCAATCGCGGAAACAAGTTGGCGCCCCCTACGTGGCCTTGTCACCGCCCCTGCGGTGGCTCGAGCCTCCCCTGCGGTGGATCTAGTCCTCCCCTGCGCCTCTGGTGGTCCGCCCCCACGGTCGAGAAGCATAAACTTCGTCTTATTCGTTTCTTCGACTATGTCTTTGCTTCAAGTGCTTCCTTCTCTAGTTGGACCTTCTCCAAACATTATCCAATGGTCTTAGGCTCCTCTCCAAGACCTAATCGAGCTAAGAACCAACACATGCAAAGGATTTGAGGAACAAGCTTCTCAAAAGCTTCATTCATGGCTATGGATCGAAGAGGGAAGAAGTAAGGGTAAACAATAAGGATGCAGAAGGAAGGAAGGGGAAGAAGCTTTCCACACTTGATCTGATCCTCTTCTTCTGCAGTCCACACAAGCAAGAGATCCAAAGGTGGAAGAGGGAAAAGAGAGAGAAGAGAGGAAATGAGAGACAAGAAGAACGTGAAATGAAAGCCAAAGGGAGAGAAGAATCTTTAGGTTGCAAAAAGGTGGGAGGGAAATAAGGGGTCAGCTGACCTCTTGTCCCCCTAGGCACAAGCAACGAGGGGTCCAAGCATAAGAGGGAGAACGAGGGGTCAGAACGGAATAAAAACTCGTTAATCAGCATCCCGTGCTTGCGAAAAAATTGAGCCGCATCTGCGAAAAGGTTGAAACCCGCTCACCATCCGGAATAAAGTTTCCGGATGTTACAAAGGTTATCTTTGCCATTGTTATGGACAAAGCACGTACATCCAAAAGGTTTAAAATAGGAAATATTAGGTTTTCTATCCTTAAAGAGTTCGTAAGGAATCTTTTTTAAAATAGGGCAGATTAAACATCTATTCTCGGTGAAGAACCGGTATGTGAAATAAATAAGGTAAAAGATAGTCTAGAAGGGGGGGGGGGGAGGTTGAATAGAGTATGGGAACTTTTTGCAAATAAAATCTCAAGGCCTTAAAACTCCTTTCAAGGGCCTTGATGTCGATCTGTGTTCTTTGTGAAACTTTGATTTCAAGGGCTTTGAAACTACTTTCAAGGGCCTTGACTTCTTGCTCCTGCAAAACAAAGTTAGTCACACTAAAGTATGAAAAGATCGACACGAGGATATGTTTACGAAGTTCGGCTCTAAATAGCCTACTCTCCGTCTCAGGGTATAGCCTTAGGATCTAACTATCTATTATCAGCTTCAAAGAGTCCTAGATACAAACTAGAAGAAATTCCCTTCTTCTCTCACTATAGCCAATGCTACGATCTAGCTCCAACTCTCAACCTAGCGATAATAGCCTAGTTACTTCGCAGAGTAACACACACTCTAGTATAACACTATTTAGATCTTCCAATTGAGCTCTTGTGTTTTCTCTCTCTAAGGGGATATACCTTTTGCATAAAAGAGAGAAAGAAAAACAATGAATGAAGATGTTTAGGTTTCTTGAAGATGTAAAGATGTTTTCATGTGTAAGCTTCTGTATCTGTCTTTTTCGACCATCATCTTCATTTATACGCTTCTATGGAGAGGTCTTCTAGCCGTTGTAGAGATGACCGCTTGAAGATGAATCTTCTTCTCCATGAAGATCGTTTCTTGTTTTAAGATAAGGTAGACGTTGCAAATCTTCATCTCCTGAGAACACGTCGAGTCCTTAGCTCCTTGATCTTCTCGTCTTCAATTGAATCGAGAGAGAAGATATTTTGCCGCTCTTTGTTTTTAGAACATCTTTTAAAAAGATTCTCTAATCTTCGATTGTGATCTTTCTTCGGTTGAGATCTTCGGTTGAGAAGGATCTTCTTCAAATCATTTTGTTAAGAGAAATCTTCCTTGCATTTGAATCCTTGTTTCGTGCATCTATAACTCCAAGGCCTTTGTGATCGTCCCTTTGTAAACGCTATCTTCCTTGTCCTTGAGTTATACTTCAAGGCCCTTGAAATCCATATCAAGACCCTTGACATTTTGATAAAAACTTCACTGAATTCAAACCAACCAAACATCTAGAGAATATAATCAATACATTGTTAGTGTATCCAACTACCACTTTTGTTTTAAGTCTTCCATCATCAACACCTATAAAACATTTATAAACAAGGTGGAGTTTTCAATCTCCCCCTTGATGGAAGACAACACAAATGTTTTATCGTACCTGCATTTTGTTAGTTTAGCAATGCATATGAAAATCAAAACTAAAAATGCTGAATGTAGTATATCAAAATGTCGGATTATATTTCTCCCCCTTTCTCTTTCAAAAAGGGAGAAGAATAAAAAACCAGTTAAAGTATGGAAGTTTTAAGCACGATTACAGACCCAAAACGAGAGTATTTTTACAAACCATAAAAAGTTTTTCAAAACAGTCATGATAGGCAGAGAACTTTATGTTTCCTTGTACCACTTGGAGGAGCTTCCTTTCCCATAATAGTCACTTAAACACATATATCTCCAATGATCCTTAGCATCAGTAAGTTCACGTTCTTTGAGAGATATATATGTTCCCCTTTGTGCAGAATTCTTGTCATATTTCTTGACCACCGCAAACTCTTCGATCGTAAGAATGTTTGGGTCTTCTAGCAATGGTATGCGAATGGGTTTATCCTTAACAATCTTATGACATTGAGCCATAACCTTCTCAGGATCCTTTGTAGTCGTTTGCCCATCATCTTCTGAGATGGGCTCAATACTATTAGCAGCTGTAAGAGACAGAGCATTAACATGAAACATCTGATTTATTTTCTGGATAAGAATGCCCAGTAAATCCTGAGTTTCATCCATCTTGTCTATTACTGAAGCTCTGAAATGGATAAAATCAGATCTCAAAGAATCCACAACCCTCTTCACAGTTTCTAGACGCTGTTCTGTAGTAAAATTCCATTCTGTCTGCTTCTTCATAACCCATATAGTATCAAAATCCACCTGAGTCTTTTGAATTCATATGGTCTCAAAGAAGGCTTCATCCAATCCTCCATTTACAATATGCAGTTCGTCACCAGAAAAATCAACAGAATAATGCCTAAAGATTATGGGAAGCAAATTCCTATATGGCAGGTGACTAGTGATTGGAGAATTTATGACATTTACCATATGAGAAAATATAATTTTAGGAAGATTCACTTTCAATCCATTCATCACGTTGTAGACTAGAATTAGTAAAGTGTTGGTGATAATATCCTTGTTAGCAAACCTGGGTACTACACATCTGTCTAAAATGGCATAAATGATTCTGGCTTCCAAGGTTAAACAAGTCATAGTGGGTGGGGATAAAGAATTGGGAAGAAGAAACTGTTCTCTTGCTAATCTCATAATTCTAGCACGGTCAGAATATGCTGAAGCGTCATATAGAGGAAATCCAAAGATATCAGCTATAATCTCAGAGGTAATGGTGATTTGCTTACCTTTGATGACTGAGTTCAGAATCCATTCTCCTCTTTCTCTCCTTGTCGTTAAGTTCGTGTAGAATAACTTGGTCAGTCATGGATCCGCGGATTCTCCTAGGTTTAACATGATTCAGATTGAACTTGCCTGAAGCACTTCTAGTCCCGGCAAAGAGTAGCAGGTAAACAGTTCGCTATGAACCGACTCACACATGCATTGGTAGCGATTATCATACTCTGTTAGCCATTTCTTGGCTGCCGTTGGACTTGCAAACCAACTCGACGGAAGCCCAGTCTTATTGAAAATATTTGCGTCGCTTGAGAAATCTGATGAACTCGAGCTTGACCCAGATCCAGAACTCGAGTTGTAACCAGATGATACTTGAACTATCCTTTGTCGTTTGGGGACAGATGATGTTGCTTCGTCTATTGAAGGTCTCTTGGATGCCATGAAATTTTTGATAACAAGATGAAGAGTGTTTGGAAAATCAGAAGAGTAAAGCACTGTTCTTTCAAAGGGAAAAGGAAGCGGAAGAAATAAAGAGGGAAGAGAAAAAGGTTTTTAAGGGAAGAAGTCTTATCAACGTAAGATCAAAAGATTTTTAAGATCCTGAGAAAATTATTGACGATAAAAATTCTTTCCATAAATTTTGGTAACCACTTTTCAAAATCCTTTATCTAATAAAAAAACCTTTTGAAATCCCTTTTAAAGAAAAAAAATTAGATAATTCAATATCTAAAGGATATGAATTTCTAATTGATCCGTGTTATTTATATACGTTTTGAAATATGTTTTAAGGCTCCTTGAATTTTATTTCAAGGCCCTTGAAAACATCAATTGGGCTGCATGCGTAGGAATAATTAAACTCGTTTACCCCCCTATGTTAATGCTTCCTTGTTCAACATACCAAGCTCGAATATGATAAAATTAAACTGTTCCTCAGGAAGAGGCTTGGTAAAGATATCTGCAAGCAGCAAGTTAGTTGAGATAAAAGATCGAAACATCACCTTTCTCAACATGATCACGTATGAAGTGATGCTTTAGATCAATATGCTTAGTCCTTGAATGTTGCACATGATTTTTTGTTATAGAAATAGCACGAGTATTATCACATTTTATAGGAATGCCTTTCATGTCAAAGCCAAGATCACGAAGTTGTTGAGAAATCCAAAGAATTTGTGCACAACAGGCTCCTGCAGCTATATATTCAGCTTCAGTTGTGGATAGGGTAACACAGTTTTGCTTCTTGGAGTGCCAACTAATTAGGGATGACCCTAAGAGTTGGCAACATCGAGAAGTACGTTTTCTATCGACCTTATAACCTGCAAAGTCTGTATCTAAATAGCCAACTAGATGAAACGAGCTTCGACGTGGGTACCATAACCCTAGATCCTTAGAGCCATTGAGATACCAAAAAATTCTTTTCACAGCTATCTAGTGTGACTCTTTAGGATCAGCTTGAAATCTTGCACACATGCACACGCTAAACATAATGTCAGGATGACTAGCAATTAGATACAACAATGAACCGATCATACCTCGATACTCCTTTTGTACTACAATTTTTCCATTCTTGTCATTGTCTAGCGAAAGTGTTGAACTCATAGGAGTCTTTGCAACCTTAGATTGATCCATTTTGTACTTCTTAAGAAAGTCTCTAGTATACTTGCTTTGATTGAGAACAATTCCTTTCTTTGCTTGTGTAACTTGAAGTCCAAGAAAGAAATTTAGCTCTCCCATTAAGCTCATTTCAAATTCACTGCACATAAAAACTGAAAATTCCTTACAGAGGGAATTATTAGTAGCACCGAATAACATAGATTTGCACTACTAGAATGTCGTTGCCTCTAGTTTTGATAAACAATGTTTTATCAATCAAACCTCTTTTGAAATTGTTTTCAAGAAGATATTTAGACCATCTTTCATAACAAGCTCGAGGATCTTGCTTAAGACCATAAAGAGCTTTGTCTAATTTAAAAACAAGATCTGGAAATTCATCATTTTCAAAACCAGGAGGTTGAGCAATGCAGACTTCTTCTTCTAGGAAGCCATTTAGAAAAGCACATTTTACATCCATTTGAAAAAGTTTTATGCTCATGAAAGAGGCAAATGCAAGTAGCATACGTATGGCTTCTAACTTGGCAACTAGAGCAAAAGTCTCCTCATAATCAATACCTTCTTCTTGGTTATAGCCTTGTGCTACAAGTCGTGCTTTATTTCGAATGACTTTTCCACTTTCATCCAATTTGTTTTGAAAGACCCATTTCGTGCCAATAACAGATTGATGTTATGGTCTTGAAGTGCGAGTCCATACCTTGTTCCTCTCAAATTCATTCAATTCATTTTGTATAACAATGATCCAATCAGGTTCTTGAAGAGCTTGAACGTAGTTCTTTGGCTCGACAAGCGAAACAAAAGCGGAGAAGGCACATAGATTGTTTACTTTAGATCTAGTTTGAACTCCAACATTTGGATCTGAGATCACATTCTCTTGTGGATGATATGAGGAGTGGTTAACTTTTCTTCTTTTAACAGATGGACCAGAACCAGAAGGTTGAGCTTCATATGTTTGACTAGATTCAGTTACCGTTGGGTTTCAAGTTCTTGAAGCGGAGTTCTGTTATCACAGTTTCCTGTTTCAAGGTCTTGAAGGTGTGTGATAACACGATTTATGACGTAGGTTTAGACACTCATTTAGACAGTTTTTCCGCTCATTCATGCATAGTTTGCACTAGTTCGTGACGATTTGCACTCAATTCATGTATCATGTCGAGATAGATGTCTACACGGACTTTTGCATGTTTTGTAGGTATTTTGGGAGCTTTAGGAGCTTAATCGAATAATTTGAGGATCATTCCTCAAGATGACACACATCCGGAATCATTTGGAAGCAAGTTAGGAGCAAAGGAGAACACATGGGACCTAGTTGGTGCATGCCTTGCACCGACTCGTGGCTTGATGATCCATATAAGGCTAAGACACCAAAATCACGGCCACTGGAAGAACCACGCCCGTGGAAATTGGCCGTGGTTTTCTCTACGCAGCTGTGATAGTTGTCCCACGATCTTCATGGCCGACTCTTGCCCTTGATGGTGTATAAAAGTGGTCCTACAGGCTGTTGAAGGGCAGACCCTATCACTCCATTCCCTCCCACACTCTTACCTCACACATATTCTCTCATTGGAAGATTGGATTGGAGCTATTCTTGGAGGAGAAGAAAGGCTTCCATTGGAGAAGAAGAGAAGAACAAACCATTCTTAGTTTTTCATAGCTTTTAGAGTGAAGATTGTTGGAAACATTTTCTAGGGTTATAAGAACGAATCGAACCTTCTTTTGAAGGGTTGTAAGTCTCTCTTTTGACATCTATTCATCTCGTTTTCCTTGTTCTATTTGCTTCATCTATCTTTCATTTCATTATTTTGACATGGACTCCATGATTTTATGTTTGATGATCGTGATTGTGATGATGCATGTTGTTGACTAAGTAGATGTGATTCTAGGGTAAGGAAATGATGGTTATGGCTTGGACTATGATAGGATAGACTTAAACGTACCTTTGGATACTTTGTTTGCTCGAACCTAGCCTCTATTCTAAGGGGTTCCACGGCCGTGGACTTGATGAACTACCCGTGATTTTGTCTGACTTGCTTGTATTGATATATCTAAGTGCTAGGATGTTAGATTGTTGAAATCCTAGTATTTGTTGAGCCAAATCTAGCCTAAGGTGACCTAATGCTAGCAATTTAAGTGAGGAAAGAGACTTACCCGGTGATTTCCGACCTTAAGTACCAAAGATGATGAACTCTAGGTAGTAGTGAGCCTCATAAGCTGCTATTGGATCGAGTGTGCTAGGATTGATGTTTAGGACTTACCTTCCCGAGACTTACCCGGTAAGGAGAGGTTAGTTCCCTAGATAGCAATCCCGTTTGTGTAGATATCCCTACCTTAGGCTCCTAGAGACTTACCCGGTGATAGGACCTTAGGAGCGGGATTAGTGGATCATGAGACCTACCCGGTAATTGACCCCATTTGAGAAACATTCCTTCCCAACATACTTTAGTTTATCCAAGAATGACTTGATAGCTTGAGTCCTATGCCATAACCGGAATTTCTAACCCCTAAAATCCGCTTTTCTCTCTTTGATTACCTATCTCGTGTTTGCTTGTTTGCTGGTGTTGTTAGTTTAGTTGTTTGTTGATTTTGCATGATTTGTGATCTTTGATTGATCACCTAAAAACCAAACCAAAAACATTGAGATTTTCATTTCTTTATTCCTTTCTCTTTTCTTAGCCTAGATCTTCACTATCCTTAGTCACTAATCGATTCAATTTCACCTCAGTGTTTGTGTTCGACCTCGGAATACTATCCCTACTACAAAACGTCCCGTACACTGCGGGTTCGCTATGAGTTAGGAGAAATATATCGAGTATAAATTTAAGACTTTTGCGTGTCACGTTCTTAGCGTAACAAGTTTTTGGCACCGTTGCCGGGGACTAGGTTAAGATTGAGTCGTAGTTTGTGATTGTTTATAATGTAGGTCTTTCTTGTTGCTTTTGATCTCGTTTGGTTTGTGTCTTTGTTTTTCAGGACATCTCTCACTCTTTAGGTGTATGCGAAGATCTCGTGGCAAGGATTTAGCTCCATTCGATCCCGAACCGGAGAAAACCCTTAGATCTAGATCCAAGAGCATTAGAAAGGAAAAAGAGATGGCCGGAAGAGATCTCCAAGCTAAGTTGGATGAGGCTTTAGAGCAAATTAGGCTAAGGGATGAACCCTAATGAAAGGAGACTTGCCAATGAGAGGCAAGAAGCAACTAGGAGGGAGATTGAAGAGATTAGGCAAGCTCTTGTGCAAAGAGAGCTTAATCGTCAACAACCTCCACCTCCACCATAACCGCAGCCGGTGGTGAATATTCGGGTTGTGCCCATTGCTATTGAAGAACCACAAACGTTAGGGAAACGTATGGATCCGGCACAAAGAGCACACCATCCTGGTGTGAACTTAGGAGATCCCGCAACCCATGATTACGAGCTCCGCCCTCAAGTTCTACAAATGATCCGACATAATCAATTTGGAGGGATGGAAGGAGAGTCTCCTCATCAACACTTGATGAACTATGAGATCTTGATGGAGACTCTAAGGCCGCCTAGATTGGAGAGCAACAACCATAAGCTTAGGGCTTTCTCCTTCTCACTTAAGGATAAAGCCTTGGCTTGTTATCAATCTATTCCACAATGGCGAGTGAGTACTTGGGAGGAGATGACAACCGAGCTTTTGACAATGTTCTTCACGCCTTCCAAGACTACCGAGTTAAGAGGGAAGATCAATGCCTTCATGATGAAGGATAGAGAGAGCCTAATCAAATCTTGGGAGAGGTTCAAGAACCTCCTCCTAGATTGTCCACACCATGGAATACCGAAGATAGAGTTATTGGAGATCTATTTCAAGGGGCTTGATGAAGATAGCCAATTCAAGCTTCAATCACTTTCCGGTGGAACCTTTATGGAGAAGAATGTGGATGAGGCTTGGGAGTTTGTAGAGAAACAAGCTTTGGTGATAGAGAAGTACTCCCATAGGAAGAGTGATGGGAGAAAACCGGGAGTTTATGAAGTGAGTGAAGTTACCATGAGCAACTACAAGCTTGATGCAATCAACAATGAGCTGAAATCTTTGAGGGAGTTGTGTGCTACAACTTTGAAGAGTCAAGCAAGCCCTCAAGTGCAAGTGCAAGCAAACTTGTCTTTCAAGGAGGAAGATGTGAACTACATGGGAAGGGGCAATTTCAACAATTATCAAGGCCCTAGGAACTTCAACAACAACAGCCGGCAATATAACAATTACCGGCATAATCACAACCATCCCGGGTTCTCCTATTCTAACCCGGAAGGTGCCTTGAACCCTCCCGCTTCCACAAGCGCAGCACCACCGCCTAAGGCTTCACAAGAGCCTCCACCCAGGTTTACTCAACCTCCAAAGGATAGAACCAAAATGATGTTTGAGAAATTGCTTGGAAGGTTGAGCGGACTTGAGAGCACGGTGACTTCCATTTCCAAGGCTCAAAAGGTGTTGGAAGCACAAGTGTTTCAAAAGGCGGGTGAAGCTCATAGAGATCCGGGAAAGCTTCCTGGAAGAACCGAAGATAACCCAAGAGGCCAAGTGTTGGCTATTACAACAAGGAGTGGGCTGAGCATGAAGGATCCTTTGCCCAAGGAGAATGCTAAGGGAAAGAAAGTGGTGATAGAAGAAGAGCCATTGCAAGAAGAAGGAGGAAAGAACAAGGAAGATGAGCCAACATATGTGGCACCACCTCCTTACAAGTCACCACTACCGTTCCCACAATCACGAGCAAGAGCTCGCTTGGACAAACACTTCGGTAAATTCCTTGAACTTATGTCTAAACTGCATATTAACATTCCGTTCATGGATGCTATTTTAGGTATGCCGGCATATGGCAAGTTTTTGAAGGAAATACTCTCCAACAAGAGGAAGTTGGAGGAGTATGGAGAAGTGAGGATGACAAAGAGGTCCTCAGAATTGATTCAAACTATGAAGAAGGAGATGCCTCCTAAGCTAAGGGATCCGGGATCTTTTTGCGTGCCAATTGGAGTGGGAGAAGTGAAGTATGAAGCCCTATGTGATCTTGGGGCAAGTGTAAGCATTATCCCACTTGCACTTTGCAACAAGGTTGGGCTAGGAGAGCCAAATCCGGTCAAGATGACCCTTTACATGGCAGACCGTTCGATCACTCACCCGGTTGGAATATTGGAAGACATACCGGTGCAACTAGGGAAGTTCTATGTGCCCATAGACTTCATTGTTTTGGACATCCCGGCGGACTATCCGGTTCCCATCATCTTAAGGAGACCTTTCTTAGCCACTTCCGGATGCTTGGTGGATTGTAAAAATGGAATTCTCTCCTTCAACATTGGAGAAGAGAATATTAAGTTCAAACTATCCACAATGATGAAGGGGCCAACCCTTGGTGAAGACGTGCTCAACATTGTCGAGCAAGAGGAGTCTAGAGAAGTTGTAAGCTCGATCTTGATCAAGGAACCCTTGGAGAGAGTTCTTAGCTTGAGTTTAATGGAGGAAGGAGTTGAGGAGGCCTGCAATGAAGAAATCAAGGCTTTGGAAGCATTAGAAAAGGAGACAAGAGCTGAATTTGAAGTCCACGAGAGTGTGCTGAAAAGCTGTAAGAATCACGGTCTGGGGGGAAGAACCACGCCCGTGGTTTTACCCGTGGAATCTACTGGAGTGCTCCGAGAAGCTAGCTTTGCAAGTTCCACGGCCGTGGTTGTGCCAGAGCCCGTGATTTTGCCCGTGGTCTCTCCAGAAACTGCATTGGTTGTTGATCAGGCTTCAAAGAGCATTGGGGAGTCTTCCATGGCTTTGGATTCATCTCAACCAACATTGTATGGAGCGTCTCCAACCGATAAAGGTCCTCCTAAACTCTAACTTAAACCCCTTTCCTCTCATCTTAAGTATGCTTTTCTTGGTGATAATTCTACATATCCGGTGATTGTTAATGCATGCTTGAATGATGATGAGTTGAATAGATTGTTGCATGAGTTGAGATTGCATAGGAAGGCTATAGGCTATACCATTGATGATTTAGTTGGCATTAAACCTTCCTTGTGCATGCATAAGATCTTAATGGAAGATAATCATAAACCTTCAATTGAACCTCAAAGAAGACTAAACCCAATCATGAAAGAAGTAGTGAAGAAAGAGATCCTTAAATTGCTAGATGCGGGAATCATTTTCCCAATTTCGGATAGTAAGTGGGTTAGTCCCGTGCATGTGGTTCCTAAGAAGGGTGGGATGACCGTAGTAACCAATGAGAATAATGAACTAATTCTAACTAGAACGGTTACGGGCTGGAGGATGTGCATAGACTATAGGAAACTAAATGTTGCCTCTAGGAAAGATCACTTCCCTCTTCCTTTCATTGACCAAATGCTAGAGAGATTAGCTCAACATTCTTACTTTTGCTACCTAGATGGCTATAGTGGATTCTTTCAAATCCCTATCCACCCGGATGACCAATAGAAAACTACATTCACATGTCCTTGGGGTACATTTGCATATAGGAGAATGCCGTTTGGGTTGTGTAATGTACCCGCCACCTTTCAAAGGTGTATGATGGCCATCTTTTCTGAGTATATCGAAAACATCATGAAAGTGTTTATGGATGATTTCTCTGTTTATGGATCTTTATTTGATGATTGTTTAGCTAACTTGTCTTTAGTGCTTAAGAGATGTGAGGAGACTAATCTAGTCGTGAATTGGGAGAAATGCCACTTCATGGTAAGTGAAGGTATTGTGTTGGGACACTTGGTGTCCAACCGAGGCATTGAGGTTGATAGGGCTAAGATAGAAACAATAGAGAAGTTGCCACCACCTACCTCGTTGAAGGGGGTAAGGAGTTTTCTAGGGCATGCCGGTTTTTACCGGAGATTTATTAAAGATTTCTCTAAGATTTCTAAGCCTCTTACTAACCTACTAATGAAAGATGTTGAGTTTGTTTTCGCCAAGGATTGCCTTGAAGCTTTTTGTAGGTTGAAGAATGCTTTAATCTCCACACCTATCATGCAACCTCCGGATTGGAGTTTACCGTTTGAGATCATGTGCGATGCGAGTGATGTAGCCGTCGGGGCTGTTTTGGGACAAAGGAAAGATGGGCTTACACATGATCTATTATGCTAGCAAGACGCTAGATGACGCCCAACTCAATTATGCTAGCACCGAGAAGGAGTTGCTAGCGGTTGTGTACGCATTTGAGATGTTCTGCTCGTATCTTGTTGGAGCAAAGGTCATTGTGTATACGGATCATGCTGCGATCCGTTATCTCCTTACAAAGAAGGATGCCAAGCCTCGTTTGATTCGGTGGATCCTTCTTCTTCAAGAGTTTGACTTGGAAATCCGGGATAAGAAAGGGTCCGAAAATTCTGTGGCGGACCATCTTAGTAGGCTACCTCCATCGGAGATTGGAAGAGATGACATCCCGATTGATAACTCATTCCGGGATGAGCAATTGCAATTGATGGAGGAGTGTCTACTTCAAGTGTCTAGAGGAAGTGAGCCGTGGTATGCGGACATTGTGAACTATCTTGTGTGTGAAGAAGTGCCTCCCGGTTTGTCATATGCCCAGCGGAAAAAGTTCTTCAAAGATGTGAGGCATTACTATTGGAGTGAGCCGCTTTTGTTCAAAAGAGGGCCGGACGGAGTCTTTAGGAGATGCATACCGGAGGATGAGGTGGAGAGTGTGATCCGCCATTGTCACTCCTTGCCATGTGGAGGCCATGCTAGCTCACACAAGACATGTGCAAAGGTGTTTCAATCGGGATTCTTTTGGCCAAGTTTGTTCAAGGATGTGCAGAATTTTGTGGTAGCTTGTGATGCTTGACAAAGAACGGGCAACATCTCAAGGAGGAATGAGATGCCCTTGAACAACATACAAGAGGTGGATATATTTGATGTTTAGGGTGTGGACTTCATGGGACCATTCCCCTCTTCATGTGGCAACCTTTACATCCTTTTGGCGGTAGACTATGTTTCGAGATGGGTAGAGGCAATCGCCTCTCCTACAAATGATGCCAAAGTTGTGGTGCGGTTCTTCAACCGAGTGATATTCCCTAGGTTTGGAACACCAAGGGTGATCATAAGTGATGGAGGGAAGCACTTCACCAATACGAACTTCGGGACACTTTTGGCTAAGTATGGGGTGACCCATAAGGTGGTAACACCTTACCATTCCCAAACTAGTGGCCAAGTGGAGATCTCCAACCGGGAGATAAAGGGAATTCTTGAGAAGACGGTTTCAAGGACGAGAAAGGCTTGGGCTATGAAGCTCGATGATGCTTTGTGGGCTTATAGAACCGCTTTCAAGACACCGATTGGCACCACTCCCTACAAGCTAGTCTATGGCAAGTCTTGCCATCTTCTGGTAGAGATGGAGCAAAGAGCGTATTGGGCCATTAGATGGTTGAATTTTGACCTCAAGGAGGCCGGAGATAAAAGATTGCTTGATATGAATGCTCTTGAGGAGATCCGGTTGGATGCCTATGAAAACGCCCGGATTTACAAGGAAAGGACCAAACGTTGGCATGACAAGCGTCTCATCCCGAAGGAGTTGAGTGAAGGCGACCTTGTCCTTCTCTTCAACTCAAGGATGCGGCTCTTCCCCGGAAAGCTAAAGTCAAGATGGACGGGTCCTTATGTGGTGAAGAAGATATTTCCTCATGGAGCGGTTGAGATAGGAGGGGAGCATTGTGGAGACTTTAAGGTGAATGGGCACCGTTTAAAGAAGTATATCCCGGGAGCTCCGGTGGATATGATTGCCCTACTTCACCTTGAGTAAGACACTCCCAAATTTGGTCAAGCTAATGACCATAAAGAAGCGCTTAATGGGAGGCAACCCATTGGTAGATATCTTTCCCTTTTCGTTTTGTTTTGGTTTTGATTTTTTCTGTTTTTGTGTGTCTTTGTGTGTTTGGAGTTTGTGTGCGAGAATCCAAGTAGCATGGAAGCCTTGCAAGACATGTGGATGATGATGATGATGAGTCCCTCATAAATTATGGGTGGAGCGGACGTGGGACTTGGACGGCTAGCGGTGCCTAGCGCGGGTCCCGACGCCATAACGAACACTTTGAGCTCTCTACCATCGTTGATAAGATCATCCGACATCACTCCATTTGATTAATCCCAAATACCAAAGCAAACCATTTTTACATTGTGAGAACCCTCTTTCACTCTTCTTTACTTCATTTACACATTGGGGACAATGTGTTTCTAAGTATGGGGTGGGGTTTGCATGATCTTTTGCATGATTTGCATCTAGGATAGTTTCTTTTAGTCACATGTTTCATTACGTCTTGCATTGTATATACATATTTTGAAAAATCCAAAAAATTAGAAAATTAAAAAAGTTTTAGTGCTTCTAAGCTTGTGGAATGACCCTTATGTTGAAATTGTCTTGTGGATTGGCTATGGATGGCCTTATGTGTTGAATTGATGAATGCATATGTGGACTTGAAGTACTTATCTTGAATCCCATGAATGGATTGTGATCATGATGTTTGTCTTGATTGGATTGAGTATTGAAAGTCGAAATTACATGTTAGTTCTTGCGCATCATCTATGAATGATTAAGGCGATTCATCTTTCTCTACTTCTCATCTTGATCATGTTGTTTGAGCACCTCAATTGGTATAAATTTGACCTCTTTTGACCCATCTGGGAATAGGAGCATACTAGTGTGTTGAGTGTGTGAAAAGCAAGTGTGGGGTGAAGTTGTTGATGGATGAATGTTATGAATGAAGTGTTGAATTTGTTGTGAAAGTGTAGACAAAAATATAGGTTTGGGGACGTTGGTTTAAATGACGAGTAACTCGGCACCATTCACATAATCGGGTGCTTGTGCCTTGCGAAAGTCAAATAAACCGATAATCCTAACGAGCTTTGGTATGCATGCCCGGTGTGGATGCACCTCAAAAAATAAAAAAGCCCGAGGACGGCTAATCACCAAGGTTTCGTCTTTTGTACACCAATGCCATTGTCTCAAAAATAAGTGAAAGAAAAAGAAAAGAAAAGAAAGAAAAAATGGAGAAAAATATACACTTGTGGAAGTTGATAAAAAAATGTGAAGTTGTGGTTGTTTAGTTCCATTCCCGGATTAGCATCACATGACCTTAAAAATTGCCACCTAATCACAACGTTTCTTGGCATTTTATTTCACAAGCCTTGTAACCTATTTGCATGTGTGTAAGACTTAGTGATCTAGATTGGATATGCTCATGATCATCTTGACTTCTTCATTTTTACATTTCATGCATGCTTTCGAGTTAAGTATAATTGTCTTTCCGTGCCTTCGTTTATTCGATACATGATTGCTTGCCCATTGCCATGAAACATGATTATGAAGGTGATCCAATTTTAGAAGCACAATCCCAAAAATATTTTCAGTTTTCCATGCATTCATAAATCATGTCATCTCTTAGCCTATAGTCGGACTTTGCTCGGGGACGAGCAAACCTTAAGTATGGGGTATTTTTGATAACACGATTTGTGACGTAGGTTTAGGCACTAATTTAGATAGTTTTTCCGCTCATTCATGCATGGTTTGCACTAGTTCGTGACGATTTGCACTCAATTCATGTATTATGTCGAGATAGACGTCTACATGGACTTTTGCATGTTTTGTAGGTATTTTGGGAGCTTTAGGAGCTTAATCGAATCATTTGAGGATCGTTCCTCAAGATGACACACATCCGGACTCATTTGGAAGCAAGTTAGGAGCAAAGGAGAACACATGGGACCTAGTTGGTGCATGCCTTGCACCAACTCGTGGCTTGATGATCCATATAAGGCTAAGGCACCAAAATCACGGCCACTGGAAGAACCACGCCCGTGGAAATTGGCCGAGGTTTTCCCTACGCAGCTGTGACAGATGTCCCACGATCTTAATGGCCGACTCTTGCCCTTGATGGTGTATAAAAGTGGTCCTGCAGGCTGTTGAAGGGCAGACCCTACCACTCCATTCTCTCCCATACTCTTACCTCACACATATTCTCTCATTGGAAGATTGGATTGGAGCTATTCTTGGAGGAGAAGAAAGGCTTCCATTGGAGAAGAAGAGAAGAACACACCATTCTTAGTTTTTCATAGCTTTTAGAGTGAAGATTGTTGGAAACATTTTCTAGGGTTGTAAGAACGAATCGAACCTTCTTTTCAAGGGTTGTAAGTCTCTCTTTTGACATCTATTCATCTCGTTTTCCTTGTTCTATTTGCTTCATCTATCTTTCATTTCATTATTTTGACATGGACTCCATGATTTTATGTTTGATGATCTTGATTGTGATGATGCATGTTGTTGGCTAAGTAGATGTGATTCTAGGGTAAGGAAATGATGGTTATGGCTTGGACTATGATAGGATAGACTTAAACGTACCTTTGGATACTTTGTTTGCTCGAACCTAGCCTCTGTTCAAAATCACGGTCTGTTCTAAGGGGTTCCATGACCGTGGACTTGATGAACTACCCGTGATTTCGTCTGACTTGCTTGTATTGATAAATCTAAGTGCTAGGATGTTAGATTGTTGAAATCCTAGTGTTTGTTGAGCCAAATCTAGCCTAGGGTGACCTAATGCTAGCAATTTAAGTGAGGAAAGAGACTTACCCGGTGATTTCCGACCATAAGTACCAAAGATGATGAACTCTAGGTAGTAGTGAGCCTCATAAGCAACTATTGGATCGAGTGTGCTAGGATCGATGTTTAGGACTTACCTTCCCGAGACTTACCCGGTAAGGAGAGGTTAGATCCCTAGATAGCAATCCGGTTTGTGTAGATATCCCTACCTTAGGCTCCTAGAGACTTACCCGGTGGTAGGACCTTAGGAGCGGGATTAGTGGATCATGAGACCCACCCGGTAATTGACCCCATTTGAGAAACATTCCTTCCCAATATACTTTAGTTTATCCAAGAATGACTAGATAGCTTGAGTCGTATGCCATAACCGGAATCTCTAACCCCTAGAATCCGCTTTTCTCTCTTTGATTACCTATCTCGTGTTTGCTTGTTTACTTGTGTTGTTAGTTTAGTTGTTTGTTGATTTCGCATGATTTGTGATCTTTGATTGATCACCTAAAAACTAAACCAAAAAGATTGATATTTTCATTTCTTTATTCCTTTCTCTTTTCTTTGCCTAGATCTTCACTATCCTTAGTCACTAATCGATTCAATTTCACCTCAGTCTTTGTGTTCGACCTCGGAATACTATCCCTACTACAAAACGTCCCGTACACTGCGGGTTCGCTAGGAGTTAGGAGAAATATATCGAGTATAAATTTAAGATTTTTGCGTGTCAGGTTCTTAGCGTAACAGTGTGTTTGAAGGTCTTGAGGTTTTTCTTCGATATCTTGAATCTTTTCCTGCATATTCTTGTCTCGATCTTTATGATCTTCCTCTTCATCCGAATTATGATCTTCTCTTTGATTTAGATTTAGATCTGCAAAACTTTCACTCAAAGTAACATCATTACTTTCATCAAAAATAATATGAATGCTTTCCTCAACAATTTTGGTACGTTTGTTATAGACACGATAAGCTTTGTTATTTGAAGCATATCCAATGAATATAGCTTCATCACTACGTGTATCAAATTTCCCAATATTATCTTTGCCATTGTTATGAACAAAACAAGTACATCCAAAGGGTTTGAAATATGAAATATTTGGTTTTCTTCCTTTAAAGAGTTCGTAAGGAGTCTTTTTCAAAATAGGGCTAAAAACTGCACCTTGATTAAAATGGTTTACAGGTGTTGATGATGGAAGACTTCACACAAATGTAGTAGTTGGGTATACTAACAATGTATTGATTATATTTCTACATATTTGGTTGGTTTGAATTCAATGAAGGTCTCATCTAAATATCAAGGGCCTTGAAGTTGGATTCAAGGACAAAAGAAGATAACAAGTTCAAAAGGACAAAATCAAGGGCCTTGGAATTATAGATGCACGGAACAAGGATTCAAAAGGAGTTGAAGATTTTATTGGAAGATTTTGTAACGGAAAGATCTCATCAACTAAAGATCTTATCAACCGAAGAAAGATCTTATTAAAAGAAGGAAGATATCAACCGAAGAAAAAGAATCTTCTCTAGAAGATTTTCTAAATAACAAACGGCAAAAATATCTTCTCTCTCGATTCAACAAATGACAAGAAGGTCAAGGAGTTAAGGACTTGACGTGTTCTCAGGAGCTAAAGACTTGCAAACGTCTACCTTATCTTGAAACAAGAAACGATCTTCATAGAAAAGAAGATTCATCTTCAAACGGTCATTTCTACAAGGGCTAGAAGACCTTTCCATAGAAGAGTATATGAAGAGGATGGTCTAAGAAGAAAGACACACAAGCTTACACAAGAAAATCTCTTTACATCTTCTAGCAACCCAATCGTCTTCATTCGTTGTTTTTCATTCTCTCATTCATGCAAAAGCTTTATCCCCTTCGAGATAGAAAACACTAGAGCTCCATTGGAAGATCTAAATAGTGTTATACTAGAGTGTTTGTTACTTTGCGAAGTAACTAGGCTATTATAGCTAGGTTAAGAGTTGGATCTAGATCGTAGCATTGGCTACATTGAGAGAAGAAGGAGATTTCTTCTAGTTTGTATCTAGGACTCTTTGAAGCTGATAATAGATAGTTTGATCATAAGGATATACCCTGGGACGAAGAGTAGGCTTATTAGAACCAAACTTCTTAAACATATCCTCGTGTCAATCTTTTCAATTCCGCACCATATATACTTTATCGTGACTAACTTTGTTTTGCAGGAGCAAGAAGTCAAGGCACTTGAAAAGAGTTTCAAAGCCTTGAAATCAAAGTTTCACGAGAAGCACATATTGACATCAAGGTCCTTGAAAGGAGTTTCAAGGCCTTGAGATTTGGTTTGCGAAAAGTTCCCATACTCTATTCAACCCCCCTTATAGAGTATCTTTAATTTATTTCTTTCACCTACCGGTTCTTCAATTGGTATCAGAGCTAGACTCACGTTTATTGATTTAACCATCAGTGAGACTAATCATGAATCCTGTAGGTGATGGTGGATTTGCTCAAGGAAGATCCTCATCCCGACCACCGCTCGTCTATGGCAACACTTCGCTCATTGGAGAGCTGTTCGCTCAAAAGTGTGTGCGTCAAAGTCTTAAATTTGTATCTAGAACTTAAGAAAAAGCGAACCCGTAGTGTACGGATAAGCTGTAGTAAGGCAAGAAATTCCAAAGTCGAACTCAGGGACTTGGTGAGAATAAAATCAGCTTCAATTATCTTATAAAGTACAAAAGCTTTTGTGATTAATAAAGAGACAAATGATTCCAAGGATTCAAGTATCCGACTGCAGATTTCCATTCAAGACACTTCTAAAGATTAAAGGACAGAGTTGATGTTGCCAAGGTAATATGTTTCAAAGGTAGGTATCGTACGGTGAAGTTCTAAAACCTATTTGTCTAATCCAAAGGCTCTCTCTATAAGGGTTGTTGAGGCTGCAATATAGAAAGATCTAAGAACAAGAATTCCACTCAAACTAACTACCCAAAACCCCAAGAAATGACTCTCCAAGGTAAAGATAGAAAGCACGCTTAAACCTTAATAAAGGATGTTGAGTCTCTCTATTACCCAAATCTTGTAATCTTAATCTATTAAATGTAGAATCAATGTTGAAGTCTCTTCACACACTTAAATAGAGGTTAAAATGGTTAAGCAAGGTTGGGATTTAAACAACGATTAACTTTGGTTAAAGAATAAATCAATTAAAGATCGTCAGGGAAATAAATTGACATGTTCATAGATAAATTGTCCGATTTTCTCAAGAACAGGGCGATTTTCCTGTTGTCACAAAGTCTAAATTTAAACTCTCAGGGTCCAAATGGTTAAATGAGTTCAGTCTATCATCATCTAAGCCTCAATCATCAACTATTCTCCCCAGAATCACAAGGTTTTTAGCCAACCATTTTCAAAATCAAATCAAAATAAAGATTGAATAAATAAAATCAAATAAACCCGAACTTTGAATAAAAACCTAATAATCTCCGAATTTGTAATCAAATCTTAAATCCAATCAAATTATCTCTCAAAACACTCAGTAATGTGTTCACAAACCACAAAAATTGGAAAGGGAAACAAAAGATCTCACAATAATGGTATAGATCGACTTCTTGGCACTTTACTTTAATCTCCTCTCCAAGAATCTTCAATCTCTCCAAATTGTGTAAATATTTCCCGCTGCAAGGTCCCGATTTTCGTTCCTAGGGTTCCAATGTATAGTTCCTTGCTAATGGGCAGTTGGCAAAACACGTCTCAAGCCCACAAGTGATGGGCTTTGGGTCGTGATATTTCTTTGGCCGAAAGCTATGAAAAATCGTACTGTCAAAATAATGAAGGAAACCGTTCGATTTTTAGGTATAAAAATCGTCCGATTTTTATAGACAATGGCACGACTTTCATCAACAGAGAATGCTCGTCTCTTGGCTTGTTTCCTTCCTCCCTTTTGTGACTCTTTTATACAACTCCTTTGCTCTTTGTGACTCCTCTAAGACTCCTTAATGTTCCTTAATAGCCTTAGATGCTCCTTGTTCCACTTTTGCTTCCAAATCCACCGGATTTACCTATAATTAAACCAAAACTCGTGTAGACCTCTATTTTTGGAATATAAATGAAATAAGCCCAAAAGGTACACAAATTCTTTCCAAATACAAGGTAAATTGAGGTAAACCTCTACAATATGTATGATTATAATGATATATAATTCATGTCATCAAAATACCCCATTCTTGGCCCTTGCTTGTCCCCAAGCAAGATTCAAACCTAGAATACAAGATGTCATGGATTATATATATGAAAAACTCAAAAACCTTTTGTTTAGGAAGTGCTTCTTCTTATTGGATCACCCTCAAAGTGATGTTTCAAGACATAGGAAGAAAAAACATGTATCAATAATAATCACAATATGAACTAACTATCTTTTCCTCCTCAAAGACACAAATAAAGGACATGATTAAGATGTAGAGACAATCAAAATGAAACAAATCTAAGCCATGAAGTCTTAAACATGTGCATAAAAGTCTCAAGGTCTTTCAATCAAAGAAGAAGGTTTAAGAAACGTGTCAAGGGTGGGAAATCTTGTAAGGAAAGGTGATGCTAATCCGGGAAAGAGGAATAACACAATATTTTCAAGAACTTAAGTTCAGCACACATGCTTCGCATGTAAAATTTTCGCTTTCTTTGTACTTTACTTTTTGAGAGTATGAACAACGGTGCACAATAACCGAAGCCTAGGAGATCGGCGTTTCTCAATTTTCGAGATGCCTCAAACCCTTATTGCACATACCATATCCCGTTAGGACTTGTCGTTCAATCCGACTTTGGCAAGACACAAACACCCGGCTATGTGAATGGTGCCGAGTTACTCGTCCTCATGTTCAACGTCCCCAAACCTATAATTTGCTAAACTTTCACTCAACACATTCATATTAGCCCTACCACATCAAGCATGCCTTTTAAAATTACTTATCCTAATTCCCGGATGGTAAAAAGGAGGTCAAATATTTCATTGAGGAGCTAGCATGAACAAGATATGAACTGGAAAAGAAGTGAATTGCCTTTGTCATTCCTATATGATGCAAAAGAATATATAATATAGCTTCGATCATTATTTCATTCTCTTATCAAGAAATCAAGATCCAATGAACTATTCATGCGTTCAAGTAAGAAAAGCAAGCTCATTCATGCTATAATTAATATCTCAACATAACTATGTCATCTTTTTGCCTTTTCCACATCACAATTCTCATCATATAGGTTATTTCCATCATAAGAAGAACAAATTTTTTTTGAAAAACTAATAAATTTTGAATGAAAGCATGCAATTGCGAATGTCATAGTGGAAAGCAAGTAGTGCAAGAGTTATTACAAACCAATTCGTCAAGTGCGACACAAAGTACATAAAGTGCGACAAAAGAGGTAAAAGAGATTGTAAGTACGCCCACCCCATACTTAACCTTCACATTGTCCCCAATGTGAAAAATCAAGCACAAGATGGAGAAAAATACTTACAATGTAAAATCGAGTGGAAACTCAGTCCTCAGTCGGTGGCGGTGATGGTGGTGGATATGGATATCTCGGTGCGTTGGATCATAGAAGTGGCCAGACTGATGATAGTACATGTCCCTCATCTAGCCATCGTAGGAGGAGTGTCCAACATCCGTCTCCTGGCGGTACACCATGAACTGAGTATTCAGGGCTTTGTAGTCGGTGTGGAGGGCCTGATAATCTGAGAGAAGCACCTGGTAGTCAGTACGTATACCCTGGAAGCTAGAAACCAAGTCTCCAAAGTGTCGGGAAAGTCCATGTCTGCGCCCACGTCCTCGACCGTGGCTAGGAGTATGTGCAAAAGAATGACGGGGTGGCTGCATCTCATCCTTCGTCTCCTCAGTACCTCGACTAGTCCAGCTAGGTCCAGCACCATGAGTATCGGTATCCATGGCATCCGTAGCATGTCCACTATAGGTATCACTCTCAAACTCCAGCATTTTCCCCTGGTACGCTCCATCCTCATGGTCATCCTCGTCCTTTGTGTCACCTGCATCATCATAATATCCAAAAGGAGGGGCTACCTCCTCAAGCATAAGTACAAATATCTCCTTCTAGTTCCTCTTATTCCGAATAGTGTATTCGGACTTCCATACCATCTCAGACGGCTTCTTTGATGGATCCTTTGCCCACGGCATGGGCACATGCAGAGTTCCTCTACCTCAAGGAATCAAAACCTGTCTCGCTACCAATCTCTGTGAACCTTGAGGCTGGGCACTCTCAACTAAAGTGCAATCCGAAAAGTCTAGCTCTAATGCCTTCGCCACGTGAGTGACAAGGCCTCCAGCACATAGGTCACCCTTCGCCTTGTTGGCTATCTTCCCAAGATAGTCAGCAAGCATGGAAGTGATGTCGGGGATGGTACTGCTAGTCATACAATATATTAGGAAGAGCTCATCGGCCTTTAGCTTCTGTGGAGTCTCCATCCATGCAAACAAACTCTCACTAAGGATCCTATGAATTACCTTAAAGGAAAGGTTGTACATACTTGTCTCTTTGGAGTTCCTGGGTTTCCACTTATCTCCTCCATACTCTCCAACTGAAATGGTTTCCCAAAAAGCACTAGCACTCACCCCTCTTGCGAATGTGCCTGCAGAAGAATAGGAAAATCTAAACAAATCTCCGAAATCATTAATAGACATAGCATGATTTTGGTTCATGAGACGGAAAGTGACCATCCTCTCTCTAGGATGATGCTCAAATGTACTTAAGAATTCTAGCGTGATCTCGGTGTAGGCATCCTCCCTAATCATAGAAAACTGACTCATTCCCACTTTATCTAGCATCATATCCACATCCTCTTGAACAAACAAAGCATCTAAGTCATATAGGAAAATATATCGAGGAGGGGCAAATGGACGGTCTAAGAGACGTTTGTATCTCTTTTTATGTTTGAAAAGGGGAGGAGGGAGTTTTGGTTTAGCATGGAAGGGTGGTGATGGTGGGGGAGGTGCTTTGGGAGGATATCTCTTCTTCTTCCCCGCATTCCTAGTGATTCTCTTCAAAGTCTCCATTCTGCTAAAGCAAATCGCCCTGTTCTTCCTAAAAATCTTCCGATTTTTCTGGGAGGGTCGATTTTATTGTCGATTTCAACACAATTCACAATTCTGTAAAGCTTTGATCAAACTATCACCTCACACAGTCTCCTAGAGGTATTTCAAAGTAGATCCCTCTATCAATTTCAGCAATCCAACAACTTCAAAGCAATAATCGAAATCGAGCGAAAAACTTAGGTTTCGAATTGAAAAACCTGAATTCCGGACGAGTGAGCAGTTTGCCGAGCTTGTTGTTGCTAGATCCTTGTTCCTTGTTGAAAGTACTCCAGTTTAGGCTCAAGAATCGTTCAAAACGATTAAAAAATTGGGAGATGGGAGGGTAGCCGATTTTTGGCTCTTTGGGACAAAGGGAAATCGAGAATGGTGACGTGTGTAATGAAAGAATCGAGTGGAGAAGGCTTTATATAGGCCGGATGTTTTGCAAAGAAAATCGGACGATTTATTGGGTCGATTTATTTGTCGGCCAGATTTTTCTTCACTTTCTCAGTTCAAGTATAAAAATCGGACGATTTATTCTAGGAGGGTCGATTTTTGGGACGATTTTTCCCCCTAGTGCCAAAAATCGTCTTGCTTTTTTCCTGAATCGTTCGATTTAATCTGTGTAGGTCGATTTTCATCCTTCTTTTCTTTGAAGATTGCATTTGAACCATTTTGTGTCCCCTTTTTTTTCATTGATTTCCAAAAGTTGGACCTAGTTCCTGCGATTTTTGACACAAACAAACCAAGAGTGCATCGAGGAACAAACAAAAACAAAACTAAAGAAAGCAAATAACTAAACTAGACTACTCTAAGAGGAAAAGAAAAGAGAAAGAACTATACTACCATGGGTTGCCTCCCAAGAAGCGCTTGATTTATCGTCTTTAGCTGGACGTTGTTTGTTTTGATGTTCAATGGAGGAGGATAGGAGCTATCTCCTCAACCGGAACTTCCGGTATGTACTTCTTCAACCGTTGGCCATTGACCTTGAAATTCCGCTTTGTTCACCCCATACTTCAATTGCACCATGGGGAAAAACACGTTTAATTACGTAAGGTCCTATCCAACGGGATTTAAGCTTAACTGGGAAGACTCAAAGCCTTGAGTTGAATAGAAGAACTTGATCTCCTTCCTTCAAGTCCTTTGGATGATATGCTTATCATGCCGCCGCTTCGTTATTTCCTTGTAAATCTTTGCGTTCTCGTACGCATTCATCCGGATCTCTTCTAGATCGTTGATGTCCAATAGCCGCTTCTCTCCGGCTTCTTTCATGTTGAAGTTGAGCCCTTGACGGCCCAATATGCTTTATGCTCTATCCCTACATGAAGATGACAAGATTTTCCACAAACAAGGTTATATGGAGTTGTACCTATAGGTGTTTTAAATGCGGTCGTGTACGCCCATAACGCATCATCGAGCTTCATTGACAAATCATTTTGTGTTCTAGAGACAGTCTTCTCTAGAATTCCCTTGATCTCTCTATTGGATATCTCAACTTGTCCGCTGGTTTGCGGATGGTATGGCGTGACTATCTTATGGGTTACCCCATACTTAGCTAATAGAGTCTCAAATCGACGGGCTGTGAAATGCGTGTTACCATCACTAATGATGGTTCGGGGAGTACCGAACCTTGGGAAGATCGTTCTATTAAAGAAATTCACCACAACCATTGCATCACTAGTAGGAGAGGCGATTGCTTCTACCTATCTTGAGACATAGTCTACGGCTAGAAGTATGTATTGGTTTCCACAAGAAGATGGGAATGGTCCCATAAAGTCCACTCCTCATACGTCGAATATCTCTACTTCTTGTATGTTGTTGAGGGGCATCTCATTCCTCCTTGAAATATTACCTGTCCTTTGACAAGCATCACAAACAACAACATAGTTCTGCACATATTTGAATAAGGTAGGACAAAAGAAACCGGATCGGTGTACCTTAGCACATGTCTTGTGGGAACTAGCATGTCCTCCACATGGTGAAGAATGGCAATGGCGGATGACACTTTTCACCTCATCCTCCGGAATGCATCTCCTATATATGCCATCCGGACCTCTCTTGAAGAGAAGAGGTTCATTCCAATAGAAATGCTGGATGTCCTTAAAGAACTTCTTTCTTTGAGGATACGAAAGTCCGGGGGGGGATTTCCTGACAAACTAGGTAATTTACAATGTCAACAAACCATGGGTCATTATCTTTCGAGATTTGTTGAAGACATTCTTCAATCTCGTGGAGTTGTTCGTCAGGGAATGAGTCGTCGATAGGGAGCTCATCCGCCTCATTGGTGAGGTGTGGAAGACGACTAAGGTGGTCAGCTACTGAATTTTCTGAGCCCTTCTTATCTCTAGATCAAACTCTTGTAAGAGCAAGATCCATAGGCTTCTGCCTTGGCTTCGCATCCTTCTTTGTGAACAAGTAACGGATTGCTGAATGATCCGTGTAGACTATCACTTTAGCACCTACAAGATAGGAAGGAAATTTCTCAAAAGCATAAACTACGGCTAGAAGTTCTTTCTCCGTAGTGGCATAATTTAATTGAGCTTCGTCAATCGTCTTACTAGCATAGTTGATGGCGTGTGTACAACCATCTTTCTTCTGTCCAACTACAGCTCCTATAGCGACGTCACTTGCATCGCACATGATCTCGAAAGGAAGAGTCTAATCGGGTGGTTGGATGATGGGTGCTGAAATCAAAGCTTCTTTGATCCTGCAAAAGGCATCCAAACATCCTTTTGAAAACTAGAAAGTTATGTCCTTCATCAAAAGATAAGTTAAGGGTTTTGAAATCTTAGAAAAATCCTTTATGAATCTCCTATAGAAGCCTGCATGTCCTAAAAAGCTTCTAACTCCTTTCACCGAGGATGGAGGAGGTAGTTTCTCTATGGTTTCAATCTTGGCTCTATCAACCTCTATTCCTCTATTTGAAATTAAGTGGCCTAACACAATTCCTTCGGTGACCATAAAATGACACTTCTCCTAGTTTAAAACTAGGTTAGTGTCTTCACATCTCTTAAGTACTAGGGAAAGGTTAGAGAGACAGTTATCAAAGGAAGAACCATATACCGAAAAGTCGTCCATGAATACTTCCATGATGTTCTCTACATACTCCGAAAAGATTAACAACATACACCTCTGAAAGGTGGCTGGAGCGTTGCATAGGCTGAATGGCATCCTTCTATAGGAAAACGTACCCCAAGGGCACGTGAAAGTCGTCTTATCTTGGTCATCCGGGTGAATGGGAATCTGAAAGAAACCGCTATATCCATCTAGATAACAAAAGTAAGAGTGTTGGGCTAACCTTTCCAGTATTTGATCAATAAAAGGAAGGGGAAAATGGTCCTTCCTGGTTGCAACATTCAGTTTACGGTTTTCAATGCACATTCTTCATCCCATAACTTTCCTCGTGGGAATAAGCTCGTTGTTCTTATTTGCAAGAACGGTAATGCCTCCTTTCTCTGGTACCACCTGCACGGGGCTCACCCACTTGCTATCGGAGATAGGGAAGATGATACATGCATCAAGTAGCTTAAGGATTTCTTTCTTCATGACCTCTTTCAGGATCGGATTTAACCTTCTTTGAGGTTGACGTGAAGGTTTGTAATCCTCTTCCATCACGATTTTATGCATACATAGAGAAGGTTTAATGCCTACCAAGTCATCAATAGTATAGCCTAATTCTTTCCTATGTTGTCTTAAAACATTCATAAGATTCTCAAGTTCATCATCATTCATATTTTCACTAACTATAACAGGATATGTAGAGTTAGGCCCTAGGAATGCATACCTTAAGTGTTTAGGGAGTGGTTTCAATTCTAATGAAGGAGGTGCCTTGATTGATGATTCATGATCATCTAATGTCATGGGAGAAGCCTTTAAAGGTGGAGGAAGTGTGCTATTACAGTTAAGAACAACTGTAGTCGAGTTCGTAGAAACCGAAGAATTCACCGATAAATCGACCTCCTTTGTAGAAAATCGTCCGATTTTTTGGACGATTTTTCTCCCTGTTGTCAAAAATTGACTTGCCTCTTAAGAAATCGTGTGATTTTCTTTGTGTAGGTCGATTTTTTTCATAGATTCCAAGGTACTTTCCAGCTCTTCAAATCTTGCCTCTGGCTCTTCTTCTGCATCTTTCAATGCTTTAACTTCATCATCACAATAATGGTCCACTCCTTCCTTCATGATACTCGTGCTAAGAACCTTTTGAAGTGGATCTTTCATCAAGATTGAACTCACCACTTCTCTAGACTTCTTCATCAAAAATGTTTAAAAACATCTTCTCTCAAAGATGGCTCTTTGATTAAGGAGGAGAGTACAAATTCCACTTTCTCTTCCTTTTATTGAACGATAGTTGTCCATTCTTGCAATCAACCATGCATCAGGAGGTTGCAAGGAATGGTCTCCTAAGGATGATGGGAACTGGATAATCTACAAGGATATCAAGATCAGCAAAATCTATAGGGATGTAGAACTTACCGAGTTTCACGGGAATGTCTTCTATGATCCCAATAGGCCTAGTGATGGAACGATCGGCCATGTAAAGTGTCATCTTCACCGGTCTAGGTTCTCCTAGACCAACCGCCTTGCACAAAGCAAGTGGTATGATGCTTACGCTTGCTCCAAGGTCGCAAAGTGCATCATAGGTGACCTCTCCAAGGGTGATGGGTATGCAAAATGATCCTGGACCACGCAACTTAGGTGGCATGTTCTCTATCATGGTCTTGATGAGTTCGGAAGACTCCGTGCCCATCTTGACTTCACCAATATCCTAACTTCCTCTGGTTAGAGAGGATCTCCTTTAGGAACTTCCCATAAGCTGGCATACCTAAAATTGCATCCATAAAAGGTATATTAATATGCAGCTTACTCATAAGATCAATGAACTTACCGAAGTGTTTATCTGGACGCGCTCTCCCTCTAGATTGAGGAAAAGGTAGAGGTGGTTTGTAAGCGGGAGGAGGAATACAGACATCTTCCTTCTCTTTTTCCTTTTCCTTTCCTTTTTTAGCGGAGGTCTCAACTACTTTGGGTTGTGGATCGGTGGTTGTTACACCACTTCTAGTAGTAATCGCCATCACCCTTCCTTTTGGGTTGTCCTCCGTCTTTCCGGGAAGCTTCCTTTGATCTCTCGGAACTTCTCCGGCTTTGCTGAACACTTGGTTTTCTATGGCTTTTTGTGCCTTGTAAACCGAAGTGATGTGATTCTCTAATCCTTGGAGCTTTCCTAGGATCGTCTACATCATGGTTTCATGCTTGTCCTTCTCCGGCTTGCCCGAGCCATTTGATGTTTGACCCTGACTTTTCAAAGGAGTAGAAGAAGATGGAGGTGTTAAAGCATTTTCAACATGTGAATAGGGATTACCTGGATTTTGTTGGTTGGATCTCCAATTGTTGTTGTTGGAGTTCCTATTGTTGTTATTCCAGTTGTTGTTCCGGTAGTCATTCCTATTCCCTTGGTTGTTATCTCTCCCTAGATAGTTGGCCACTTGCTCCTTCGCCTTTTGAAGGCTAGTTTATATGACTTCCTTCAATTCTTTGATCTCATCGTTGAGGGAGAATATTTGAGTTTGCCCATCTTGATTCAACTTAGCTCCCGGATCCCCTTGATTCCAGTTGTTCGGATCCACCTTCTGGTGGGAATACTTTTCAATCACTTGGGCTTGCTTCTCAACAAAGTCCCAAGCATCATCTTCTCTCATGTCCATAAATGTACCACAAGAAAGAGATTGGAGATTGAATTGTGTTTCCACATCCAACCCCTTGTAGTAGATCTCCAATATTTCCATCTTTGAAATGCCATGGTGTGGGCAATCCAATAAGAGATACTGAAACCTTTCCCAAGATTGAAACAAACTTTCATTAGGTTTCATAGAAAATGAATTAATCTTACCTCTCAACTTTTTCCTTTGATCTTTAGAAGTGTTAAGTCTTCCAGCTGGAAGAGCTTGATACCAAGACAAAGCCTTGTCCTTCAAAGAGAAGAAAAACGGTTTGATCTTGTAGTTTTTTTGTAGCCCTCTTCGGCTTCATTGTCCCCATCATAATCTCGAAATTCTGCAAGTGTTGGTGTGGAGATTCAGCATTCGTCCCAGCAAACTGATTTTGGCGAACCATAGTAATAACTTGCGAGCTAAACCCGAAATCCTGGACATCTTCATCTCCAAAATTCACACCTAAACGGCACGGTTGCTGTATTGGATCCATCCTTTGTCCAAGGGTTCGTGGTTCATCCCCTCCTTTAGCAACTCTCACATCTCTATTGGTAATACGAGGGTTAGCTTGTGGTCTAGCATTATCACAAACTGGACCGACTAGTGGTGTAATATCCTCTAGGTCCGGCATCTCATCATCTTCGGATGATTCAACTGTAGTGGACTTAGGTTTCTTGACCTTCTTCTTCTTAGCATCATTCATTTCCAACTTCATGTCGAGCATCATAGACCTGAGCTCACATATTTGGAATTGATGAGGCTCCAATTCTTCCATACGAGCTTTCTCACTTAACCTGAGTTGAGCTTGAGCTACATCTAACTCCGCTTGGATGTTTCTCTCATTGTTTTCAGCCATCTTTTTCTCTTTCAACTTCCTTCTCAAAGTTTTGTCCAATTCGGGATCGAAAGGAACTAGATCTTTGGTGGATCTAGTCTTTCGCATATACCTAAAGAATTTTCGCAAAATTCACTCAAGTAGACAAATCAAATGACAAGAGCAAAAGCTCCCAAGCTAGACAACCTAAAACCGAATTTGGTCTAGACCAAATCCCCTGCAATGGTGCCAGAAACTTGTTCGCTCAAAAGTGTGTGCGTCAAAGTCTTAAATTTGTATCTAGAACTTAAAAAAAAAGCGAACCCGTAGTGTACGGATCAGCTGTAGTAAGACAAGAAATTCCAGACTCGAACTGAGGGATATGGTGAGAATAAAATCAGTTTCAAGTATTTGAAAAAGTGCAAAAGCTTTTTTGATTAATAAAGAGACAAATGATTCCAAGGATTCAAGTATCCGACTGCGGCTTTCGATTTAAGACACTTCTAAAGATCAAAGGACAAAGTTGATGTTGCCAAGGTTATGTGTTTCAAAGGTAGGTATCGTACGGTGAAGTTCCAAAACCTATTTGTCTAATCCAAAGGCTCTCTCTATAAGGGTTGTTGAGGCTGCAATATAGAAAGATCTAAGAACAAGAATTCCACTCAAACTAACTACCCAAAACCCCAGGAAATGACTCTCCAAGGTAAAGATAGAAAGCACACTTAAACCTTAATAAAGGATGTTGAGTCTCTCTATTATCCAAATTTTGTAATCTTAATCTATTAAATGTAGAATCAGTGTTGAAGTCTCTTCACACACTTAAATAGAGGTTAAAAAGGTTAAGCAAGGTTGGGATTTAAGAAAGGATTAACTTTGATTAAAGAATAAATCAATTAAAGATCGTCAAGGAAATAAATCGACCTGTTCATAGATAAATCGTGTTTTTCTCAAAAATAGGGCGATTTTCCCGTTGTCGCAAAGTCTAAATCTAAACTCTCAGGGTGAAAATGGTTAAATGAGTTCATTCTATCATCATCTAAGCCTCAATCATCAACTATTCTCCCTAGAATCAGAAGGTTTTTAGCAAACCATTTTCAAAATCAAATCAAAATTAAGATTGAATGAATAAAATCAAATAAACCCAAACTTTGAATAAAAACCTAATAATCTCCGAATATGTAATCAAATCTCAAATCCAATCAAAGTATCTCGAACACTCAATAATGTGTTCACATACCACAAGAATTGGAAAGGGAAACAAAAGATCTCACAATAATGGTATAGATCGGGTTCTTGGAACTACCCTTCAATCTCCTCTCCAAGAATCTTCAATCTCTCCAAATTGTGTAAATATTTCCCGCTGCGAGGTCCCAATTTTCGTTCCTAGGGTTCCAATGTATAGTTCCTTGCTAATGGGCCGCTTGACAAAACACGTCTCAAGCCCACAAGTGATGGGCTTTGGGTCGTGATATTTCTTTGGCCGAAAGCTATGAAAAATCGTGCTGTCAAAATAATGATGGAAACCGTTCGATTTTTAGGTATAAAAATCGTCCGATTTTGATAGACAATGGCACGATTTTCTTCAACAGAGAATGTTCGTCTCTTGGCTTGTTTCCTTCCTCCCTTTTGTGACTCTTTTATACAACTCCTTTGCTCTTTGTGACTCCTCTAAGACTCCTTAAGCTTCCTTAATAGCCTTAGATGCTCCTTGCTCCACTTTTGCTTCCAAATCCGTCGGATTTACCTATAATTCAACCAAAACTCGTGTAGACCTCTATTTTCAGAATATAAATGAAATAAGCCAAAAGGTACACAAATTCTCTCCAAATACAAGGTAAATTGAGGTAAACCTCTACAATATGCAATATTATAATGGTATATAATTCATGTCATCAAGGGCACTCTTGCGTATGCTCATTATTGACCAGGATATGGAGCTTTGGAGCATTACTCAAAATGGACCAAAAGTTCCAATGACAATGGTTGAAGGCGTCCAAGTTCCAAAGAAGGAATCAGACTTCACACAGGCTGATCTGGACAATGTGTCAAAGAATTACAAAGCAATGAATCTACTCTATTGTGGATTAGATGCAAATGAATTCAACCGCATCTCATCATGCAAGAGTGCTAAAGAAATATGGGATAAGTTTATTGTCACTTACAAAAGAACAAGTCAAGTCAAGGAAACCAAGATTAGCATCTTTCTCAGACAATACGAGCTATTCAAGATGAATCCAAATGAAATAGTCAAAGAAATGTTCACCAAATTTACTGAGATCGTGAACAATCTGGACTCACTAGGAATGATCTTCACAAATGAAGAGAAAGTGAGGAAGGTTCTAAGGAGATTACCTAAAGCCAAGTGGGGACCAAAGATGACTGCTATTGAAGAAGCTCAAAATCTCGCTACTCTTCCTCTTGATGATCTACTTGGAAAACTCATCACACATGAAATGGTTCTTGGCGAAGAAGATGGAGAACTCCCATCCAACTCCAAGAATGTGGCATTAAAATCCAGAAGAGATGAGTTACCATCTGATGAAGAACATAGTGATGATGATGAAGAAGAAGATGCAATCGCCGTTATATCCAAGGGTCTCGCAAGAATTCTCAAGTTAAAGAAACAATCTTCAAACAGAGAATTTCCACGAGCATCAAAACCCCGAGGTAAGTTTTCTAACTCTAATAATAAAACGAGATTACTGACTTGTTTTGAATGTGGTGACACAGATCATTTGGTGAAGGATTGTCCACAAAAGAAGAGGACCAACTTCAAGAAAAATGATCGAAAGAAGAAACCTATGGTTGTTTCATGGAGTGATTCAGAATCAACAAATGAATCAGAAGATGAAAAAGAACAAGCAAACTTTTGTCTCATGGCCGATCATGAAGATGACTCAAATATGTACATCGGCAATGTGGTAAGTACAATTATGTCTCAACCTGAGATTATCCTTAAATAATTCCTTAAAGATATTATCCTAAGTGATAAGGAACATAGAATAAGGATAAATTCTTTAAAAGAAATGTTTGATGAACAAGATAGACTATTAAGTTAAAAGTCTTTGGGGATTGATAATCTCAACACAGAAAAGGAAGATCTTGATGACCATATCAAGGCCTTAGAATTAGAAAATCTGATTCTCAAGGACAACCTCTCCTCTATTCATCAAAACTATATTGATCTAGAGAAATAGAAAGTTGATCTGACATTGATGTGTCAAGACCAGAAGGCATCACTTATTAAGTTTACTCGTTCAAAAGCTAATCTAGAAAGAATGATGGGTGAACAACAATCTTCCCTTTATAAAAATGGTATAGGGTATCATAGGAGTTTTCCTAGAAAACTTACCACCAGTTTTGTTAAGGCCAAAGGAAGCATTCATATGCCTACTTGCTTCTACTATTGTAAAAAGGGTAATGTTAGATCTATATGTCCTTATAGAAGAAATGATCCTTATATCATAAGAAACACCTATCCTTTATGTTTAAGGAATCAGGTCAAACAGATATGGGTTCCTAAAGGTACTAGACCACCAAACACGATCGAACCTGAGTATGAACCAAACTATGCCATTTGATTGACCCGGAAAAGTTGATATTTGCTGTTTTACCGGATATCACCAAGGTAAAGGAGCAAAAATGGACATTAGATAGTGGTTGCTCAAGACACATGAGTAGAAAAAGCTCTTTATTCTCTGATTTAAAGAAGCAATCATTTGGAACCATTACTCTTGGTGATAAAGTTGATGTTTGCTGTTTTCGACCTATTGAACTTTTACACATGGATCTTTGTGGACCTATGCGTGTCAAATCTCCCAGAGGAAAACAATACATCCTTGTTATAATGGATGATTTCTGTCACTTTACATGGATATCTTATCTACTAGAAAAATCTGAAGCTTTATTTGAGTTTTCAAAATTGTGTAAGGAGTTACAAAGTTTGAAAAACCTACCAATTGTTTCTATAAAAAGTGATCATGGTAGACAATTTGATCAACTAAAGTTTGATTTGTTTTGTGCAAAATATGGTATTTCTCATAATTTTTCAGCTACTAGAACTCCTCAACAAAATGGAGTTGTGGAACGTAAAAACCGCACTCTTGAGGATATGTCTAGGACAATGCTTTTAGAAAACAATTTGCCAAAAAGTTTTTGGGCTGATGCAGTAAACACTGCATATTATATTTTAAATAGATGTTTAATTTGCCATATTTTGAAAAAGACTCCTTATGAACTTTTTAAAGGAAGAAAACCAAATATTTCATATTTCAAACATTTTGGATGTACTTGTTTTGTTCACAGCAATGGCAAGGACAATTTTGAGAAATTTGATGCACGTAGTGATGAAGCTATATTCATAGGATATGCTTCAAATAGCAAAGCTTATCGAGTATATAACAAACGTACCAAAGTTGTTGAGGAAAGCATTCATATTATTTTTTATGAAAGCAATGATGGTACTTAGAGTGAGAGTTTTGCATATTTAAATCTGAATCAAAGAGAAGATCACATTTTAGATGAAAAGGAAGATCCTAAAGATCAAGACAAGAATATACAGGAAAAGATTCAAGATACCAATGAAAACCCTAAAGACCTAGAAACACACCTTCAAGACCTTGAAACTGGAAACCGTGATAACAAAATTCCACTTCAAGGGCTTGAAACTCAACTTCAAGGCCTTGAGATTGGAACAACAAGTAATACACAAACGGTACCTGAATCTAGTCAAACATATGCAGCTCAACCTTCTGGCTCTACTTCATCTGTCAAAAGAAGAAAAGTTCAACACTCCTCGTATCATCCATAAGAGAATGTGATCTCAGATCCAAATGCTGGAGTTCAAACTAGATCTAAAGTGAATAATCTATGTGCTTTCTCCGCTTTTGTATCACTTGTCGAGCCAAAGAACTACATTCAAGCTATTCATGAACGAGACTGGATCATTTCCATGCAAAATGAATTAAATGAATTTGAGAGGAACAAGGTATGGACTCTTACTTCAAGACCAAAGCATCAATCGGTTATTGGCACGAAATGGGTCATTTGAAATAAATTGGCAGAAAGTGGCAAAGTCATACGAAAAAAAGCACGACTTGTAGCACAAGGTTATAACCAAGAAGAAGGTATTGATTATGAGGAGACTTTTGCTCCAGTTGCCAGGTTAGAAGCCATACGTATGCTACTTGCATTTGCATCTTTCATGAGCATAAAACTTTTTCAAATGGATGTAAAATGTGCTTTTCTAAACGGCTTCTTAGAAGAAGAAGTCTACGTTGCTCAACCTCCTGGTTTTGAGAATGATGAATTTCCAAATCATGTTTCTAAATTAGACAAAGCTCTTTACGGTCTTAAGCAAGCTCCTCGAGCTTGGTATGAAAGATTATCTAAATATCTTCTTGAAAACAATTTCAAAAGAGGTTTAATTGATAAAACTTTGTTTATCAAAACTAGAGGCAACGACATTCTAGTAGTACAAATCTATGTTGATGATATATTATTCGGTGCTACTAATGATTCCCTTTGCAAGGAATTTTCAGATATTATGTGTAGGGAATTTGAGATGAGCTTAATGGGAGAGCTAAATTTCTTTCTTGGACTTCAAGTTACAGAAGAAAAGAAAGGAATTTTCCTCAATCAAAGCAAGTATACTAAAGACTTGCTTAAAAAGTACAAAATGGATCAATCTAAGGTTGCAAAGACTCCTATGAGTTCAACACTTTCGCTAGATTATGACAAGAATGGCAAAAGTGTAGTACAAAAGTAGTATCGAGGTATGATCGGTTCATTGTTGTATCTAACTGCTAGTCGTCCTGACATTATGTTTAGCGTGTGCATGTGTGCAAGCTTTCAAGATGATCCTAAAGAGTCACACTTGATAGCTGCGAAAAGAATTTTTCGGTATCTCAATGGCACTAGGGATCTAGGGTTATGTTACCCATGTCAAAGCTCGTTTCATCTGGTTGGCTATTCAGATGCAAACTTGCAGGTTATAAGGTCGATAGAAAAAGTACTTCTGGATGTTTCCAATTCTTAGGGTCATCCCTAATCAGTTGGCACTCCAAGAAACAAAATTTTGTTGCCCAATCCACACCTGAAGCTGAATATATAGCTGTAGGAGCTTGTGGTGCTCAAATTCTCTGGATTGCTCAATAACTTCGTGGCCTTGGCTTTGACTTGAAAGGTATTCCTGTAAAATGTGATAATACTAGTGTTATTTCTATAACCAAAAATCTTGTGCAGCATTCAAGGACTAAGCATATTGATGTAAGGCATCACTTCATACGTGATCATGTTGAGAAAGGTAGTGTTTCGATTTCTTTTATCTCAACTAACTTGCAGCTTGCAGATATCTTTACCAAGCCTCTTCTTGAGGAACAATTTAATTTTATTAGAATGGATCTTGGTATGTTCAACAAGGAAGCATTAACATAGAGGGAGTAAACGAGTTTTAATCGTCCTACGCATGCAACCCAATTGATGTTTTCAAGGACCTTGAAGTAAAATTCAAGGGGCCTTGAAACATATTTCAAAGGGTACATAAATAATAAAGATCAATTAGAAATTCATATCTTTTAGATATTAAATTATCTAATTTTTATTCTTTAAAAGAGATCTCAAAAGGTTTTGTTCTTAGATTCAAAGGATTTTGAAAAGTGGTTACCAAAATTTATGGAAGGAATTTTTATCATTTGTGATTCTCCCAAGATCTTAAAAATCTTTTGATCTTACGTTGATTAGACTTCTTCCCATAAAAAACCCTCTTCTCTTCCCTCTTTATTTCTTCTACATCCCTTTTCCTTTGAAAGAACGGTGCTTTACTCTTCTGATTTTCCAAAACCCTCTTCATCTTCTTCTCAAAATTTTCTCAATGGCATCCAAGAGACCTTCAATAAACGAAGCAACATCTTCAGTTCCGAAACGACAGAGGGTCGATCAAGTATCGTCTGACTCTGACTCAACTTCCGACTCTGGATCGAGTTCAAGTTCAAGTTCATTAGGGTTCTCAAGTGACGCGGATATTTTTGCTAGAACAGAGTTTCCATCAAGTTGGTTCATCAACCCAACACCAGCTAAAAAATGGCTCATGGAGTATGATGACCTCTATCAGTGCATGTGTGAGGGAGTACATTGCGAACTGTTTACCTACTCTTCTATGCCGGGTTTTGAAGTGCTCCAAGCAAGCTCTATATGGATTATGTTGAATCCAGGAGAATCGTCCTATCCTCGACTGACCAGATTGTTCTATGCCAACTTGACGGCAAGGCGTGAGAGAGGCCAGTGGATTCTAGATTCTGTTATCAAAGGTAAGAAAATTACCCTCAGTTTTGAAATGTTAGGAGATATCTTTGGAATTCCTCTTTATGATGCTTCAGAAAATTCAAACCCTGCTAGGACTTTAAGGCTAGCCAAAGAACATCTTCTCCTTCCTAATGCCTTATCACCATCCACCATCACCTGTTTAACTCTGGAGGCCAAAATAATTTATGCTATTTAAACAGATGCATAGTCCCCAGGTTTGCCAATAAAGACATTATAACTGTAACATCCCGAATCCGCGGGACTCGGGATGCTACGGGTTGGGACCTCACAATGGGTCCCGACCCTTAGCTTGACAACAATTTCACCGGATCTTACAACAAGGCACAAATAAAGGCCAAAACCAAATACATTTTATGCAATGCAAAGAAACCCAAAACCAAACAAACCAAAGACTTCAGCCGAGATACAACCGAAAGACCAAATGCCATACACGCGGCATACAATATATAATGAATACAAAACTCAAGCACGACTCCAACCAAAACCCAATCCTAAAATGTACGGAACCCCGACTGCCCACTCTTCCGGATCTCTCGGCCGCATTCCTAACCTGCAAGGAAATCTACAACAATCGGTATAAAACCGTTAGCTCATATTCGAAGCATTAGAATCATGGTGAAAGGCACAAACACAAGTCAATCATCATAAACACCCAATACACTCCAAAGCACACAAGTCCGGTTTATTATCTTATTATTATTAAGTCATATCCCGTTCTAATTCAACTTATGTTGTGACACGAGAGTCACCGAAACTCGCCTCGGTCCCTACTTACCGGCATGGAATGGTACCGATGCATCTGACCGTCTACCAGCACGGGATAGTCGCCGAGAACCTCCTAGCTCTCGCGGGAGCCAGGCAAGTTGTCACCGCCCGTTATCATACACTTGGGCCAAAATAATATAAAGGTCGGTAATCCTAATTCCGGTTTAGTTGTTATAAATAATAAGAGTAAACACACAACACCAAACACACATCAATGCTAATACAAGGAATACGAGCTAAGTAAGTCCGGAGACTTACCTTATCGTCACACTCAACTCACAACACTCTCGCTTCCCTTGGGAAGGATTCCACAACCTGCTCACAAGAAGATAACTATATCAACAACTCACTCAACTCAAGAAGTCTATGACTTCTACACAAATGATCTACGCGAGATCATTTGACTCACATTCTAGGACCGCATCCTAGAATCTCTCATGCTCACATCACACTCAACACAAGCTAGAAGTCCTAAGACTTCTAATCCTTCGGATCTCGCAAGATCATAACTCACAACACCACTAGGATACTCTCTTTCTAGTCCACAACCTCAACAATCATACAACCTCAACCCCTAAATTCTCACAAGCTCAACATACAACTTCAAGCCATAAACAACCTCACAAGATAATATCAACACCTCAAGCCTAATGATTCTCACAAGATCAAGCCATGTACTCGAATCATTTATAACAACCTCACTAGACCGCAATACTACCTCAAGCTTATAATCAACATCAATCCATCAAACAATATCAAATCCTCAAAACTCACCTAAGGTCCAAACCACTACTTGGTATTCACTCTAAGTTATGCTAGATCCAACCTAGCATGATTCTAATACTAAACATAACTAAATCGAGGGGAAAGAATACTCACACGACGTCAAAAGACGGAAATCGATCAACGGATGTCGACTTGGACTTGTTAGGTCTTTATCGGGACGCTTCCGAACCTAACACCAAAACTATACAAATTTAGCTTATACGCTAAATTTGAACGTAAATAATTAACATATATAAATCTAAGGAAACCCCCACTTTTAAAACCAAGTTAAAACCGTAAATATATATTCCAAGAAAATTGAATAACATCATAAACTCAAGGTTAAACTCGTTTTCAAAGTCAAGGTTAAAAACCGCTTAAACATTTTCCGGGCAATTTTAAAATTATATACACATGGGTCATAATCCACAATCAACTTTTCCGGCAAGATATGAAACTCAAGAAACTTGGGCCATTTTCCGAAAATGTAAATAAGGGCCATAATCTGTAATTAAGCATGCAGGGGGATAACACTAAATTTCAAAAACAATGGGCCAGAAATGCAAAATAAACATATGGGTTGCAAACTGTAATATCATTAAAAGGGTGGGGCCCGATCTGAAAGTACAAAATAGGGTTCTTAACCCTTCTTTTGAAAACAAAGAGAGGCTACAGACGTTACTATCCGGCGGCTGGGCTGCTCTGGGGCTCCGACGGCTAGCTGCAACGCAGGGAACTCCGAGAGGGTGGTGAGGCAAGTTCCGAACGCGCAGATGTTGGAGGCTCTCCCGGTGGTGGGGGGCACAGGCGGAGCTCCGGCGAGGACGCAGGAGGTTCGAGAGGTGGCAAGCGATGGGGGACCGCGTGAGGCAGATGGTCGGAAAGAGAGGGAAGCCGCAACAAGAGGAGAGGTGGAGGATTGCACAGGGAAACGCAGGGTCGGGGCCGCTCAGGTGAGGAAGGGTGTGTGGGTCTTGAGTTGCGAGAGGTATCCGGGGAGATGTCCTCCAGTCCGCCACCAATGACAGGTTCGAAGTTGTAGAGCAGAGGTGTTGCAGGGCTCCGGTGGGGTGAGTGAGACGAAACAAAGGGGGAGATAGGGGTGTTGGTGTGGCTGCAGGTGGTGGTCGGCTTGCTCGATGAGAACCCGGAGAGAAACGGTGAGGATGGCTGCTGAAAGGGAGTTGGGAGATGGATCTGAGCAGAGGTGAGAGGAGCGGGAGGTTGAGGGAACCAAAGGTTGCTTGTGTAGGCTACCAACAGTGTAGAATGGGAGTAGTGTGGGCAGCAATAATGAACTGCAGGCTATGAGGGGGTCTTCACAGGTCAGGGGAGTCATAGGCTAGAAAAGAGAGGGACAAGAAATAAAAGAAAATAAAGGGAAAAAAAATGAATATGATATAACTCGATTAATACTAAACGGAATGGGATTTTTGGATCGGAAAAACTTCTAAACTTTTCCGAAAAAAAATAAAATATAAAAAATATATATACACCTAATATAAATATATATATATATATATATATATATATATATATATATATATATATATATATATTTAAACTCATAAAATCTAATTTACAATGCGAAAATACTCGTAAAAAAAATTTGGGCTAATAAAAAAAATCGATAAGAATAGGAACAAATAAATATAAAAAAAACGCGCCAAAATTTTGGGCGTTACAACAGATCCCTCTAAAAGCAAGTTTCGTCCCGAAACTTGCCACACGCCGAACTTCTCGGTCCCTTAAGGCCGAGGTATGAACTCTCACACTAAGAAGGCTTAAACCTTCTAATCAATACACACAATCTACTCAAACTACTACCGCAAGATACATCGCGTCATACATCACATTCTTGCACAGGACACAAACTCCACATAACATCACACGTGGATATAACGTAACCAATGGAAGAACTAGGTCGAACCCGTCGATTCTATCGATGCCACTAGATTCGCGTAAAACTCAAGTAAAGATACTACCCTCCATCTTCCAACTAGCCTCATCAGTTCCTCATCTGCCACTAGATCCTCATGGCTGACAACATTTTTCGAGTCATGTATGTACTCTCTTGATTGATACCCATGAAACACTGGGTGAACACATTCTACTCTCGGCGGCCAGGCCAACCGGTAAACCACTTTCCCAACTTGCGCTAGATCTCAAAAAGGTCCGAAATATCGGAACGCGACTTCCTTCTCAGGTCTTTCTCAATGCAGCATTCTCATTATGCTTCTCTTTGATTTTCTCTAAAACAGAAGATCAAACTTCCAATTTACATCGTTGGCTTTGGTTCTTGACAAACCAAACTTGATGTTACGTTTCTTCAATTCTTGTTGCAGGTTCCAAGAAATGAAGGAAGTATTTTACTTCACACTGCTTCTACTAACGAGACCCGTATGCTATTACTTTTACATTGTTCCTCAATAGTCAACCAAGACCTTGTCGTGGAGAGTCACTTGTACACTTCAAACCATCATTGCTCGAGGAAATTTTAAAACGGTTGCACCAATGACTCTCCTTTCCACAACTCCAATGTCAATTTTCGTCCCACTCAATACTTCGTTATCATCCGGAGTAGGTTAACCATATATGGTGTTACTTGGAGAATCTCTTTACAAATCCGGTAATGCTTAGAACATCTAAGAAACTTGTCACTTCTCTCACATCTCTCAGGGTTTTTCATCCCGAGACAACTTGTCAAACGACTTCTCTCTTCTTCGAGAGTAGACCAAGTATCTTATCAGGGGAATTAGTAATCCCATATGGAATCACTACAACTCGCAGTGGCCATGGTTTGTCCGGAATCCCGTATTTGCAATATCCAGTATCGAATTCTCAATTGGTGGCAATCCGACCTTAAATCATTCTTGGAAGAGACTAACGACCCTTGCAACTGGTCGAGTAGATCATCAATCCGTAGTGAGGGATACTTGTCCTTCATTGTAATCTTGTTCAGCTCACTGTAATCGATGGATAACGGAGATAACCGTCTCTCTTTTTGCAAACTGGTGTTTTACATAACAACTTCAAATCAAGAGTTTAAGATAATTTTCGGAGTTCTCCATAGCATTTCACTAATTCTAATGAACTCTTATCAATAAGGTCTTGTCATTTCTCCTTCACTTGCTGCCACAACTCATGTCTCTTCACAAGTGTCATTCCATACGGCGCCTTAGATATCGGAATAGTGTCGAGTTTGACCTTAGTGGAAAAATCCACATTTTGACGTATTAAGACTTTGTGGTATCTCAGGTTCCATCTTTTCTCTTCCCGTCACATATCGGATAAACTGACACAATCTTGTCTTATCACTTCACAAGTGGTCATGACACAATTGATCTACCTCGATCTATTGAGGGGACGTCCTTTAAACACATATATTTTTCCATTCGTAGCTACAATGTTGACCCTTCTCTTTCAAAGATTCTTCATCTCTTGAAATCGAGAGACTTGCTCGAGTCCTTTGCCTCTTTGGGCCTTATTTAAATATTCCTTTAACTTAATCCCATTTTCCCCCATAAGTGGCATGATTGTAAAAATCTTCTAAGATTTCTCACTTATGTGCAACCATGAGGGTCCAATCGGTAGGACTCAACCGTGGTTCAAAACAATTGACCTCATCTTCTTCGCTTTCCCTGGCATACATATGGAAGGAGCTCTTCGTTTCTACATAAGCTTTCACCGTAGACATACTTTCTTCAAGTAGGTGTAGAAATTTATACTTCATTTCTTTATGCAACGTCAAACCGACCCTAGAGGCTATGACCTCAGCCTTTCGTATACAAGATACATCTTATATCCAACAACAAACTTCAAAATTGTGACAGTATGCCTTTAGGCAGAAATCCCTAACCACAACTCTGGAAGATCCACTCATGACTCCTCCAAGCACTAACATCATAACTCTAAGCTTGCAGCGTTGTCCTAATCTAGGTCCTCCTTTTCGCGCCATAGCCACCATGACTCTTCCGTGTGAGTTTGAAACATCTTACTCAGCTCTTGCTTGCAAAAAGCATACCATGTATCCTCAACATACCACACACCCTCTTTATGTATTCCCCTTTAGGTACATCAATTATAGAAGCCTCACTTTCCTCTTGTTTCTTCTAGTTCTCTTCTACTTAATCAAACTTTAAAAATTTTGATCCGTGTATTCCCCCATATGTCAATTCCATGACCTACAAAGGTCGCATAAGGTCACCCAAATCCCTCTGTATGCCCATAATCTTGTTTACTCATCCCCTCTTCACTCACCAATAGACAACCCGCACACGTGCGTTCTTGGTTGTCACCAATCAACTTATAACTGACCTTCCCTCATGTGAATGACTTACCATTCTTCTTACCCTCCATGTTACCATTCTTCTAAAAGCTACCCTCCTCGAGGTACTCTACCTTATACTCCGCTAGTTCCTTCTTCATTCCATGCTTCCTCTTCTTTATAAGGTAACTATATCTTCTTTGCCTTGTTGTTTCGTATAACTCCCTTTCATAGGCTTAACCATTATTTCATGTTGTCCTTCGAGTACGCCTTCACCAAAATTCTAGCTTCATATATTGTCCGTTCATGTTTCTCTTGATTGGTGTCTCAAGTCTCTCCATCAATTGAAGCTTCGTGTTGCGTCACTTAGCTTTATCGTCATAATGGAAACCGGTCAACTCCACGTGAATCGCCACCATGCCCTTTTTCTCATAACTCAAGTAATGTTGACACTTCACTTATTGGTACCTCGTAAACTTAACTTACGGTATCTTAACTCTTTCGCAAGTGGTCCGATCGTTCTTCTCATCTTGAATCCAATGTTTAGGAGTGCCTAAGGAAAGGTTCACATCTTAATGGAATACAACATTTAACCTTGTTAGAATGTATCCCTCTCGTCCTCGATTCGCATCTTTAGTTGTCCAAGCATCTTCTCGAAGAACTTAAGTTTGTTCTCTCCCTTGGTCTCGTCGTCGTTCGATCATGGCCTCTTTAGAACCGTTTCCACACTTCAATGTTGCTCCCTTTTCTTGTATTGCTCCCATTTTGATCCCCCTTAAGTCGTCTCGAGTTTTCTTTTACTTGGTTGCCTTTTGTTTACGTCATCTCTAATCCTCCTCTTCGATATCCTCTTAAAGGATTCCAATACCGTCATGGTGTTCGTTAGCACGAAATGTTCAACTCAATACTTGAGCGTACTCCTCCACGTATGAACGCTATCCCAAGCCAACCACATCGTCTTTAAAGGTGATGATACTATGCCTATCATCTTTTCTATTAGGTCCCGTATCTACTAACTACTATATATAATAAGTATCCGCATAAACGACTATATAGGTCCTATGTACACATCACTACTATTATGCCAAATCTAGAAAGTACATTACAACAATACAAGGTTCAAAAGCTAATAAGATCCTATCATACCACATATATAAGCATATATCAATATAAGGCCATGCCACTACTATACATAACAAGTCCATCATACATGGGTACAATCCACAAGGATGCCTATCAACTCCATCATGCATACTACAATCCACATATAATAAACATATCTACATATATATCAAGTCCAATAAACTAAGCTGCCGAGATCTGCAGAAGGAGTGGTGGTCCGTACATTCTACCCCGACTCATGCATGCGATTTTAAAAACAAAAACTCAGAACCTGTGGGGTTCTGTTTATTCCTTCTTCGGCCTTTAGAAGATTTCGAGTGCCATTGTTGTCAACCTAGGGCTCTGATACCACTTTTGTAACATCCCGAATCCGCGGGACTCGGGATGCTACGGGTTGGGACCTCACAATGGGTCCCGACCCTTAGCTTGACAACAATTTCACCGGATCTTGCAACAAGGCACAAATAAAGGCCAAAACCAAATACATTTTATGCAATGCAAAGAAACCCAAAACCAAACAAACCAAAGACTTCAGCCGAGATACAACCGAAAGACCAAATGCCATACACGCGGCATACAATATATAATGAATACAAAACTCAAACACGACTCCAACCAAAACCCAATCCTATAATGTACGGAACCCCGGCTGCCCACTCTTCCGGATCTCTCGGCCGCATTCCTAACCTGCAAGGCAATCTACAACAATCGGTATAAAATCGTTAGCTCATATTCGAAGCATTAGAATCATGGTGAAAGGCACAAGCACAAGTCAATCATCATAAACACCCAATACACTCCAAAGCACACAAGTCCGGTTTATTATCTTATTATTATTAAGTCATATCCCGTTCTAATTCAACTTAGGTTGTGACACGAGAGTCACCGAAACTCGCCTCGGTCCCTACATACTGGCATGGAATGGTACTGATGCATCTGACCGTCTACCAGCACGGGATAGTCGCCGAGAACCTCCTAGCTCTCGCGGGAGCCAGGCAAGTTGTCACCGCCCGTTATCATACACTTGTGCCAAAATAATATAAAGGTCGGTAATCCTAATTCCGGTTTAGTTGTTATAAATAATAAGAGTAAACACACACCACCAAACACACATCAATGCTAATACAAGGAATACGAGCTAAGTAAGTCCGGAGACTTACCTTATCGTCACACTCAACTCACAACACTCTCGCTTCCCTTGGGAAGGATTCCACAACCTGCTCACAAGAAGATAACTATATCAACAACTCACTCAACTCAAGAAGTCTATGACTTCTACACAAATGATCTACGCGAGATCATTTGACTCACATTCTAGGACCGCATCCTAGAATCTCTCATGCTCACATCACACTCAACACAAGCTAGAAGTCCTAAGACTTCTATCCTTCGGATCTCGCAAGATCATAACTCACAACACCACTAGGATACTCTCTTTCTAGTCCACAACCTCAACAATCATACAACCTCAACCCCTAAATTCTCACAAGCTCAACATACAACTTCAAGCCATCAACAACCTCAAAAGATAATATCAACGCCTCAAGCCTAATGATTCTCACAAGATCAAGCCATGTACTCGAATCATTTATAACAACCTCACTAGACCGCAATACTACCTCAAGCTTATAATCAACATCAATCCATCAAACAATATCAAATCCTCAAAACTCACCTAAGGTCCAAACCACTACTTGGTATTCACTCTAAGTTATGCTAGATCCAACCTAGCATGATTCTAATACTAAACATAACTAAATCGAGGGAAAGAATACTCACGCGACGTCAAAAGACGGAAATCGATCAACGGATGTCGACTTGGACTTGTTAGGTCTTTATCGGGACGCTTCCGAACCTAACACCAAAACTATACAAATTTAGCTTATACGCTAAATTTGAACGTAAATAATTAACATATATAAATCTAAGGAAACCCCCACTTTTAAAACCAAGTTAAAACCGTAAATATATATTCCAAGAAAATTGAATAACATCATAAACTCAAGGTTAAACTCGTTTTCAAAGTCAAGCTTAAAAACCGCTTAAACATTTTCCGGGCAATTATATAATTATATACACATGGGTCATAATCCGCAATCAACTTTTTCAGCAAGATATGAAACTCAAGAAACTTGGGCCTCCGAAAATGTAAATAAGGGCCATAATCTGTAATTAAGCATGCAGGGGCATAACACTAAATTTCAAAAACAATGGGCCAGAAATGCAAAATAAACATATGGGTTGCAAACTGTAATATCATTAAAAGGGTGGGGCCCGATCTGAAAGTACAAAATAGGGTTCTTAACCCTTCTTTTGAAAACAAAGAGAGGCTACAGACGTTACTATCCGGCGGCTGGGCTGCTCTGGGGCTCCGACGGCTAGCTGCAACGCAGGGAACTCCGAGAGGGTGATGAGGCAGGTTCCGAACGCGCAGATGTTGGAGGCTCTCCCGGAGGTGGGGGCACAGGCGGATCTCCGGCGAGGACGCAGGAGGTTCGAGAGGTGGCAAGCGATGGGGGACCGCGTGAGGCAGATGGTCGGAAAGAGAGGGAAACCGCAACAAGAGGAGAGGTGGAGGATTCCAAAGGGAAACGCAGGGTCGGGGCCGCTCAGGTGAGGAAGGGTGTGTGGGTCCTGAGTTGCGAGAGGTATCCGGGGAGATGTCCTCTAGTCCGCCACCAATGACAGGTTCGAAGTTGTAGAGCAGAGGTGTTGCAGGGCTCCGGTGGGGTGAGTGAGACGAAACAGAGGGGGAGATAGGGGTGTTGGTGTGGCTGCAAGTGGTGGTCGGCTTGCTCGATGAGAACCCGGAGAGAAACGGTGAGGCTGGCTGCTGAAAGGGAGTTGGGAGATGGATCTGAGCAGAGGTGAGAGGAGCGGGAGGTTGAGGGAACCAAAGGTTGCTTGTGTAGGCTGCCAACAGTGTAGAATGGGAGTAGTGTGAGCAGCAATAATGAACTGCAGGCTATGAGGGGGTCTTCACAGGTCAGGGGAGTCATAGGCTAGAAAAGAGAGGGACAAGAAATAAAAGAAAATAAAGGGAAAAAAAAAATGAATATGATATAACTCGATTAATACTAAAAGGAATGGGATTTTTGGATCGGAAAAACTTCTGAACTTTTCCGAAAAAAAATAAAATATAAAAAATATATATACACCTAATATAAATATATATATATATATATATATATATAAACTCATAAAATCTAATTTACAATGCGAAAATACTCGTAAAAAAAATTTGGGCGTTACAATAACCAATTCCGTGCCGATCTTAACTTACAATGTGATAAATGGGTTGAAAGTAAAACTACTTGAAATCCTCTTGTCTCACACGGTGAATGCTATTAATTCTCCAAGTACCAATCATCTACCTTATGAGAATTTGCTTCCCATATTATTCAGACATTTTTTAGTAGATTTTTCTGATGAGGAGTTGAATCTTTACAATGGAGGATTAGATGAAGTTTTCTTTGAGACAATAGGAATTCAAAAGATTAAAGTGTGATTTAGTACTGTGTGGGTATTAATGGAGCAACCTGAATGGAATTTTTCTACACAGTAGCGGCTGAAATTTGTGGAAGAGTCATTGACCTCACTAAGATCTGATTTTGTGGATTTTAGTGTTTCAGTGACTGATAAGATGGACAAAACTCAAGATTTACTGGGCATTCTCAATCAGAAAACTAATCAGTTGTTCCATGTAAGTGAAATGTCTTTAACAACTACTACCAGTATTAAGCCCATATCATAGGTGGATGGACATGAGACTCATAAGGATGTTGAGAAGGTTATGGATCAATGTCATAAGGTTGTCAAGGATAAACCCATTCGTCAACCATTGCTAGAAGATCTAGATATCTTGACGATTGAAGAGTTTGAAGTAGTCAAGAAGTATGTCAAGGATTCTACACAAAGAGGAACGGATTTATCTCTCAAAGAATGGGATCTTGCTGATGCAAAGGATCGGTGGAGAGATATGTGCTTACGAGACTATTATGGGAAAGGAAGTTCCTCCAAGTGGTACAAGGAAAACTGAAGCTCTTGGCCTGTCATGAGTTTTTGTAAAACAATTTATGGTTTGAAAATACATTTGTTTTTGGGTTTATAATCGTATTTTAACACTCCTTGCTTTGACTGTTTTTTCTCTCTTGTTGAAAGACAAAGGGGGAGAAATATGATCTGACATTTCGATATACTGCATTCTGCATTTTTAGTTTTGAGATTTTCATATGCATTACTAAACTAACAAATGCAGGTACGATAAAACATTTGTGTTGTCTTCCATCAAGGGGGAGATTGAAAACTCCACCTTGATTAAAATGGTTTACATGTGTTGATGATGGAAGACTTCACACAAATGTAGTAGTTGAGTATACTAACAATGTATTGATTATATTTCTAGATATTTGGTTGGTTTGAATTCAGTGCAGGTCTCATCTAAATATCAAGGGCCTTGAAGTTGGTTTCAAGGACAAAAGAAGATAACAAGTTCAAAAGGACAAAATCAAGGGCCTTGGAATCATAGATGCACGGAACAAGGATTCAAAATGAGTTGAAGATTTTATTGGAAGATTTTGTAACGGATAGATCTTATCAACCAAAGATCTTATCAACCGAAGGAAGATCTTATTAAATAAAGGAAGATCTCAACCGAAGAATAGAGAATCTTTTCTAGAAGATTTTCTAAACAACAAACGGAAAAAATATCTTCTCTCTCGATTCAACAGAAGACGAAAAGATCAAGGAGTTAAGGACTTGACGTGTTCTTAGGAGCTAAAGACTTGCAAACGTCTACCTTATCTCGACACAAGAAACGATCTTCATGGAAAATAAGATTCATCTTCAAACGGTCATTTCTACAACGGTTAGAAGACCTTTCCATAGAAGAGTATAAATAAAAAGGATGGTCGAAGAAGAAAGACACACAAGCTTACACAAGAAAATCTCTTTACGTCTTCTAGGAACCCAATCATCTTCATTCATTGTTTTTCTTTCTCTCATTCACGCAAAAGCTTTATCCCCTTAGAGAGAGAAAACACTAGAGCTCCATTGGAAGATCTAAATAGTGTTATACTAGAGTGTGTGTTACTCTGCGAAGTAACTAGGCTATTATAGCTAGGTTAAGAGTTGGAGCTAGATCGTAGCATTGGCTACATTGAGAGAAGAAGGGGATTTTTTTTCTAGTTTGTATCTAGGACTCTTTGAAGCTGATAATAGATAGTTAGATCCTAAGGATATACCCTGAGACGGAGAGTAGGCTATTTAGAGCCGAACTTCGTAAACATATCCTCGTGTCAATCTTTTCAATTCCGCACCATATATACTTCATTGTGACTAACTTTGTTTTGCAGGAGCAAGAAGTCAAGGCACTTGAAAAGAGTTTCAAAGCCTTGAAATCAAAGTTTCACGAGAAGGACAGATTGACATCAAGGTCTTTGAAAGGAGTTTCAAGGCCTTGAGATTTGGTTTGCGAAAAGTTTTCATACTCTATTCAACCTCCCTTCTAGAGTATCATTTAACTTATTTATTTCACCTACTGGTTCTTCAAGGGCGAATTAAACATCTATTCAAAAAATAATTTGCAGTGTTTACTGTTTCAGCCCAAAAAATTTTTGGTAAATATTTTTCTAAAAGCATTGTCCTAGATATATCCTCAAGAGTGCGGTTCTTTTGTTCCACAACTCCATTTTGTTGAGGAGTTCTAGGGGCGGAAAAATTATATGAAATGGCATATTTTGCACAAAACAAGTCAAACTTTAGTTGATCAAACTCTCTACCATGATCACTTCGTATAGAAACGATTGGTAGGTTTTTCAAAGTTTGTAACTCCTTAAACAGTTTTGAAAACTCAAATAAAGCTTCAGATTTTTCTCGTAGAAAAGAAATCCATGTGAAACGAGAGAAATCATCCACTATAACAAGGATATACTTCTTGCCTGTGGGAGATTTGACACGCATAGGTCCACAAAGATCCATGTGTAAAAGTCAATGGGTCGAGAAGAACTTACAGCTTTCTTGGGTTTGAATGAACCTCTTGTTTATTTACCTTGTGTACACGCCTTACATAGATTATTAACCCTAAAATTTAGGTTTGGCAAACCACGTACCAAATCTTTTATAAGTAGCTTCTGCATGGTGTGCATGCTTACGTGACCAAGTCTTCTATGCCAAATCCTTGGATCATCAGTCTAGGCCTTTAAATATTTTAGCTTAGTTCCTGAAACTTTGTTAGTACTCATAGAATAAACAGTATTACATCTAGGAGGAGTAAGCAACACTTCACCCGTCCTTTTGTCTTGAACCTCACACTTATCTGAATCAACTAAGACTTTGTTGCCTTTATCACAAATTTGAGATATGCTTAGCAAATTATATCTCAAACCATCAACCAAATAAACATCATCAATAAAGTTGGATGGATTATAGTAAATTTTACCAATGCCAATTATGTCACACTTTCCTTTATCACCAAGAGTAATGGTTCTAGATGATTGCTTCTTTAAATATGAGAATAAAGAGCTTTTTCCACTCATGTGTCTTGAGCAACCACTATCTAATATCCATTTGTGCTCCTTTACCTTGGTGATATCCTGCAAAACAGCAAACATCAACCTTTCCGAGTCAACCAAATGGCATATTTTGGTTCATACTCAGGTTCGATCATGTTTGGTGGTCTAGTACCTTTAGGAACCCAGATTTGTTTGACCTGTTTCCTTAAACATAAAGGATAGGTGTTTCTGATGATATAAGGATAATTTATTCTATAAGGACATGTAGATTTAACATGACCCTTTTTACAACAGTAGAAGCAAATAGGCATATGAATGCTTCCTTTGACCTTGACAAAAGTGGTGACATGTTTTCTAGGAACGCTCCTATGATAACCTATATCATTTTCGTTAAGGGAGGACTATTGATCACCCATCATTCTCTCAAGATTAGCTTTTGAACGAGTAAACTTAATAAGTGCATCAAGGTCTACCTTTTCTGTGTTAAGATTTTCAATCTCCAAAGACATTTCACTTAGTTGTTTTTCTTGTTCAAGTAGCTTTTCTTTTAAAGAATTTATCCTTATTCTATGTTCCTTATCACATATGATAATATCTTAAAGGAATTGTTTCAGGTCGATTTGAGGTTGAGACATAATAGTACTTACCACATTATCGACATACATATTTGAATCTTCTTCATGATCGGTCATAAGACACAAGTTTGCTTGTTCAATTTCGTCTTTTGATTTATTTGTTGATTCTGAATCACTCCATGAAGCAACCATTGCTTTCTTCTTTCAATCATTTTTCTTGAAGTTGGTCCCCTTCTTTTGTGCACAATCCTTCACAAGATGATCTGTTTCACCACATTCAAAACAAGTTAGTACTCTCGTTTTCTTATTAGAGTTATAAAACTTACCTCGGGGTTTTGATGCTCGTGGATATACTCTATTAGCAGATTGTTTCTTAATCTTGAGAATTCTTGTGAGACCCTTAGAGATCATGGCAATTGCATCTTCTTCTTCTTCATCATCATCATCATTCTCCTCTTCGTCAGATGGCAATTCATCTGTTCTTGATTTTAATGCCAAATTCTTGGAGTTGGATGGGAGCTCTCCATCTCCTTCGCCAAGAACCATTTCATGTGTGATGAGTTTTCCAAGGAGGTCATCAAGAGGAAGAGTTGTGAGATTTTCAGCTTCTTCAATAGCAGTCATCTTTGGTCCCCACTAGGCTTTAGGTAAAAGCTCCTTTGAACCTTCCTTACTTTCTCTTCGTTTGTGAAGATCTTTCCTAGTGAGTCCAGGTTGTTCACGATCTCAGTGGATCTGGTGAACATATCTTTGACTGATTCATTTGGATTCATCTTGAATAGTGTTAGCATGAAATATTGTGATATTTTAGGCACGTTTTCTAAGTGTATTTGATTCATATTGATAGTCATTGATTGAGCATTGATGCATTTGTGAGCTAGTTTGTCTATAATGTCGATATAGAGATCTACACAAGCTTTATGTTGATTATAGGTGATTGAGAGCTATTTCCGAATGGAATTGAGCAAGGATGAGTTTGATTGAGTATGTCCATGGATTGAGGACATTCCTAAGACCTAAGGGGAGTGCCAACTTGAGGAATGCACGAGGCTAGGGAAGAATCACGTTCTTGCCCTAAACCACGCTCTAAAATACGGCCGTACCACTTTCCGCGTTCAAGTCCACGGCCGTGGAACCATGGCTAGCGAAGCGTGGTTCATTCCAGTAACTTCTACGGCCGTGGAGAAGATGGTTCAAACCGTGTTGATTTCCACGCTCTAAATTACGGCCGTGGAACCCTTCCACGACCGTGATCTTGGCGATCTTTTTCGCCACACTTTAAGCCACGATCTCCTACGCAATTGGGCCGGGCCGATATTTTATCTTACACTATAAAAGGACGGACAAAGAGAGATTCCGTCACCTGGCTTTAGACGTACACTTGCGCTTGGAATTGCCCTAATTTTGCATTTGGCGGAGATTTATTTGAGAGATTTTTGGCGCATTGCTATTGGCGATTTCCGGATTGACGGAAGATCGAAGATTCGGAAGATTGTTCGCAAGGAGAATTCGCTTCTTGCTTAGGTTTGATTTAGAAGACGGATTGACATCCCGTTCTTCCTTCTTATCTAAGATTTGTGATTGTTTGTTCATTCCGAATCTAGTGACGATTATCGTTCTTGATTATGACTTTGAGATTGATTTGGAGTTTATTGAAGGTTTTTCGGAAGTTTTCATCTTTCAATCTTTTAATTCTTGAATTTGATATCAATATGACTATTGTTGGCTAAAAACCTTTAACAATTCTAAGGTGAAGGGTTGATAGTTGTGGCCTAGATGATGATAGATCGATCGTAAACAGATTGGATCCTGAGAGTTAGAGAGAATCACCGACAACCTTCAACCACGGTCTGTTCTTGAGTTCCATGGCCGTGGAAGCTCAAGAACTACCCGTAATTTTGTGTTAGTTTACGAACTTGCTTTTACTTTAATCCAAAGTTAAAGATTTGCTTTAACTTAGTCTTGGCTTGCCATTTCTAGGTGGTAGTGAAGCCTCAACAACCTCTACCTCGATTGTGAGTGTCACAACCTTAATCGGTTTAGTTAGTCTTGATCCTTGGATTACAAGTTTGGGTATTTGATGTTAATTCTTATCTTTAGAACCTTTCTATATTGAAGCCTCAACAACCTTTATAGAGAGTGTCTTGTAGGTGAGCCGTATAAGGTTTTTGGAACTTCACCGTACGATTACCTTACATTAGCATGCCTTTGCATATCTTAACTCTGTCCTTATATCATTAGTATATCTTGAATCGATTGCCACAGCTGGATTCCTGAATCTTTAGGGTTGTTGTTTTCCCAATAATTCGAAAAGCTCTTACATTTACTTGCTTGATAATCTACAATTGAATTTGTTCCCCCCAAATCCCTGTGTTCGATACTCTGGAATTCTTGCTTAACTATATCGATCCGTACACTGCGGGTTCGCTTGCTTGATTCTAGTTTTATAAATTTAAAGCTTATTTGCACGCACGCTAAGTGGCGAACAAGTTTTTGGCGCCGTTCCTAGGGATTTGGTCTAGGCCGAATTCGGTATACGATTGTCAAGCTTGGGAGCTTCTCCCTTGTTATTTGATATCTTTTCAAGTGCATGCGTAGGTCTAGGAACACCGGAGACCTCTTGCCTCTTGATCAAGAGCTTGAGAGGACTTTAAGGCAAAAGTGTAAGGAAAAGAAGATGGCTGAAGAAAGCGAACGTGATCTTCAATCGGAGCTAGCGGAGAAAGAAGCTCAACTCCAATGGAGTGAGAGGACACGTAGAGATGAAATGGATCGTCATCAATCTCAAGTTGACGATCTAAAAGATATGATGTTCCAGATGAGGATAGAACTAAGCAACCTTAAGAATAAGGGGAGCAAGAAATCTTCAAGGAGATCCTTAAGGTCGAATAGGGGTCATTCATCCGCTGATGATAGCAATTCCTCCATGCCACCGCTAGAGGAAATTGATCCCACGATCAATGTGAATCCATTCCATCCACGGGCAACTGCTAATCGCCGTGTTCCACCTAGGAATGCAAGGATCGAACGTGTGGATGCGGAGCCAAGAACTCTTGGCCAAAGGATGGATCCAACGCAGCAACCACGCCGTTTAGGTGTGAACTTTGATGCTGATAATGTACAATGGTTTAGTTTCAACCCTCAAGTTATTACTCTTGTTCGCTAAAACCAATTTGGCGGGACAAGTGCTGAATCTCCACACCAACACTTGCAAAACTTTGAGTGTATGATGGAGACAATGAGGCCAAAGAACGCGACTACCAACAACTATAAGCTCAAGCCTTTCTTCTTCTCTTTGAAAGGGAAAGCATTGTCTTGGTATCAAGCTCTTCGTAGTTGGAAATTAGACACATGGGAAGACCTTTCCGTGGAGTTCCTCACTAAGTTCTTTCCACCATCCAAAACGGCGGAACTTAGAGGTAAGATTAATGCATTTTCCATGAGATCTAACGAAAGTTTGTTTCAATCTTGGGAATGGTTTCAGGACTTGTTATTGGATTGCCCTCATCATGGCATATCCAAGCTTGCATTGCTGGAGATTTACTACAAGGGGCTGGATGTGGAGACACAATTCAAGCTCCAATCCCTCTCATGTGGTACATTCATGGACATGAGAGAAGATGACGCTTGGGACTTCATTGAGAAGCAAGCAAGGGTCATAGAGAAGTATTCCCACCGGAAAGTGGAGGGAAATCGTGTGGAGCAAGGAGCGAAGCTCACACATGAAGCTCAAAATCAAATTTTCTCCCTCAACAATGAGATCAAGGAGTTGAAGGAGGCAATCAAGACCAACTTTCCAAAGCAACAAGGAAAGGATGTTGGCTATTTGGGCAACAACAACAATGGCGGTGAGAACACAAACCGCAACAACAACAACAACCGGAACAACAACCGGAATAATTGGAATGGCAATAACAACAACCGGAACAACAATTGGAACAACAATAGGGGTTCAAACAACAACAATTGGCGCTCCAATCAACAAAATTCCGGTAACTCTTATCCTTCCAATTCGAATTCACTAACTCCACCTTCCTCTTCCTCTACTCCTTTGAGAAGCCAGGGGCAAACATCTAATGGAGGAAACACTTCGGGGAAGGAGAAGCCCGATCCTATGTTGGAAACGATCTTGGGAAAGCTTCAAGGTTTGGAGAACCGCATCATTAAGGTTGATGATCAAATTTCTAAGGTTGATAAAGCCCAAAAGGTTTTGGAAAACCAAATGTTCAGCCATGCGGAGGAAGCTCCTAGGAATCAAGGGAAACTTCCAGGAAAGACGGAGGACAACCCTAAGGGAAGGGTGATGGCAATCACAACTAGGAGCGGAGTGACTACCACTGATCCGCAGCCTAAGTTTGTTGAAGTCCCCGTAGAGAAAGACAAAGAGAAGGGGAAGGAGAAAGAAGAAGTCTACGTTCCTCCTCAGGCTTACAAACCTTCCCTACCATTCCCTCAATCTAGAGTGAGAGCGCGCCTAGATAAACAGTTTGGTAAGTTTATAGAACTCATGAGCAAGCTGCATATTAATATACCCTTTATTGATGCTATTGTAGGCATGCCGGCTTATGGCAAGTTCTTGAAGGAGCTCCTCTCCAACAAGAGGAAGCTAGAAGATTTCGGTGAGGTTAAGATGAGTTCGGATTCTTCGGATCTCATCAAGACCATGAAGGCGAAAATGCCCCCCAAGCTAAAGGATCCGGGGTCGTTTTGCATTCTCATAGGAGTGGGAGATGTCACATATGATGCGTTATATGACTTGGGAGCAAGTGTGAGCATCATACCACTTGCATTATGTAGGAAGATCGGTTTAGGCGACCCTAAACCGGTGAAGATGACGTTGTACATGGCGGATCGATCCATCACTCGCCCCGTCGGTATTGTAGAAGACGTCCCAGTCAAGCTAGGTAAATTCTTTGTTCCCATTGACTTTGTTGTGCTTGACATTCCTGCAGATAGTCCAGTCCCAATCATACTCGGAAGACCGTTTCTTGCAACTTCCGGCTGCATAGTCAATTGCAAGAATGCTAGACTCGCCTTTGACATAGGAGAAGAGAAGGTAGAGTCGTTCTTTCCACTCTAGTGAAGGAGCCAATCTTTGATGAGGATATATTCAATATCCAAGATGAAGAAAGGTTGTCTAGAGAGGAGGTAAGTGCTATTCTCTTCAAAGATCCTTTGCAAAAGGTTATTACTATGAGTCTAATGAATGTAGGGGAAGAAGAGGAGTGCAATGAGGCAATTGAAGCCTTAGAAGCACAAGAAGAAGTGGGTGAAGTGGAATTTGAGATGCTTCACGACGAGGCAGAAAACGTGAGAATCCACGGCCATACACTGTATTCCACGGCCGTGGATTTCACCAACCAAACCGTGTCCCACTCCAGAGGGTTACACAGTCGTAGAGAAGGCAGAGCAACCGTAACTACCTTCCACGCCTTAAACCACGGCCGTGGAAGATGTATGGAAACCGTGATTCAGGCCGTGGAAGAAGGTGATCGAGCCACTTCTTCAACTTCTTTTGATTCTTCTCCCACACCTTCTACACCCTTAGACACTTCTAAGGAGGCATCGGATGCTCCTCAAGAACCATTGGAAGCTCCGAAAGCAATGGAACTAAAGCCACTTCCTACTCATCTAAGGTACACTTTTCTAGGACCTAACTCTACTTATCCGGTTATTGTTAGTTCCGATCTAACCATAGATGAACATAGTAAGATTATGGTTGTCCTTAAGAAACATAGGAAAGCTTTAGGTTATATACTATAGAAGACTTAGTAGGAATCAAACCCTCCCTATGCATGCATAAAATATTAATGGAGGAAGAGTTTAGGACTTCAAGACAACCTCAAAGGCGGTTGAATCCGACCATGAAGGAGGTTGTCAAGAAGGAAATTCTTAAACTTCTTGATGCAGGTATCATCTATCCTATCTCCGATAGTAAGTGGGTGAGTCCGGTTCAAGTAGTTCCAAAGAAGGGAGGAATGACGGTCATCGCCAACAAGAATAACGAACTCATTCCTACCCAAACCTTAACGGGATGGCGGATGTGCATTGACTACCGCAAGCTTAACAACGCGACGAGGAAGGATCACTTCCCACTACCCTTCATCGATCAAATGCTTGAAAGGTTAGCACAACATTCACACTTTTGCTATCTTGACGGTTATAGTGGTTTCTTTCAGATTCCGATACACCCGGACGATCAGGAGAAGACCACATTCACGTGCCCATGGGGTACGTTCGCTTATAGGAGAATGCCGTTCGGGCTCTACAACGCCCCAGCCACCTTTCAAAGGTGCATGATGGCCATCTTCTCCGAATACATTGAGGAAATCATGGAGGTCTTCATGGATGACTTCTCCGTATACGGTTCCTCTTTTGACAATTGCCTTTCTAACCTTGCTCTTGTTTTACAAAGATGTGAAGACACTAATCTAGTTCTTAATTGGGAGAAGTGTCAATTTATGGTAATGGAAGGAATTATGTTAGGACACCTAATCTCTAGTAGAGGGATAGAGGTGGATAAGGCGAAAATAGAGACTATAGAGAAGCTTCCTCCCCCAACTTCGGTGAAAGGGATAAGAAGTTTCCTAGGACATGCTGGATTTTATAGACGTTTCATTCAAGACTTCTCTAAAATATCAAAACCGCTCACTAATCTATTGATGAAGGATGCAGTTTTTGAGTTTTTGCAGGAATGTTTGGATGCGTTTAACACCATTCGGCAAACTCTAATTTCAGCACCTATTATCCAACCCCCGGATTGGACTCTTCCCTTTGAGGTTATGTGCGATGCTAGTGACGTAGCTATAGGAGCTGTTCTTGGACAACGAAAGGAAGGGCGAACCCATGCCATATACTATGCTAGCAAGACGCTAGATGAAGCGCAACTCAACTATGCCACTACGGAAAAGGAATTCTTAGCCATTGTTTATGCTATTGACAAGTTTCGCTCTTATCTTGTAGGTGCAAAGGTGATTGTCTACACGGACCATGCTGCGATCCGGTACTTCCTTGCAAAGAAGGATGCGAAGCCAAGGCTAATTAGATGGATTCTTCTCCTACAAGAATTTGATCTAGAGGTCCACGACAAGAAGGGTTCAGAAAATTCTGTTGCGGATCATTTGAGTCGCCTAACACATCTAGAGGACGACGACTTACCCATAGATGAATCCTTCCCGGACGAACACCTATACATTATTGAGGAGTGCATCGATGTGATCTCCAAGGGTAACGAACCATGGTTTGCTGATTTTGTTAACTATTTGGTTTGCTAGGAGATACCGCCCGGATTATCCTACGCACAAAGAAAGAAGTTCTTTAAGGATGTTCGGGAATACTTTTGGAATGAACCTCTCCTCTTTAAGAGAGGTCCGGACGGCATCATTCGGCGATGTGTGCCGGAAGATGAGATGCAAAGTGTCATCCGCCATTGTCATTCACTACCTTGTGGAGGACACGCTAGTTCGAACAAGACTAGCGCAAAGGTATTGCAATCTGGATTCTTTTGGCCTACTTTATTTAGAGATGTGCAATCCTTTGTTTCTTGCTGCGATGCTTGTCAAAGAACAGGTAATATCTCTAGGAGGAATGAGATGCCTCTCAATAACATCCAAGAGGTGGAGATTTTCGACGTTTGGGGAGTATATTTTATGGGACCATTCCCATCATCTTGTGGAAACCAATACATACTCTTAGCGGTGGATTATGTTTCTAGATGGGTGGAAGCAATTGCCTCTCCCACCAATGATGCCATGGTGGTGGTTAAGTTCTTCAACAAGACCACTTTTCCACGATTTGGGACACCAAGGACTATCATTAGTGATGGAGGTTCTCACTTCATTGCCCGGCGCTTTGAAGCTCTTCTAGCTAAGTATGGGGTTACTCACAAGATCGCCACCCCTTATCATCCACAAACAAGTGGACAAGTTGAGATCTCAAATCGGGAGATCAAAGGAATCTTAGAGAAGACGGTTTCAAGGACAAGGAAGGATTGGTCTTTGAAGCTTGATGACGCATTGTGGGCATACCGGACTGCGTACAAGACTCCCATAGGAACCACACCATACAACCTTGTGTATGGGAAGTCTTGTCACGTACCGGTAGAGTTGGAGCATAAGGCATTTTGGGCTATCAAATGGTTAAATTTCAGCATGAAGGAAGCGGGAGAGAAGTGTCTCTTAGACCTTAAGGAGCTGGAAGAACTCCGCTTGAACGCCTATGAAAACGCCAAGATTTATAAGGAGAGAGCAAAGCATTGGCATGATAAGCATATCATTCCAAAGGACTTCAAAGAAGGAGATCAAGTTCTCCTCTTCAATTCAAGACTTGGTCTCTTTCCAGGTAAGCTTAAATCTCGTTGGACCGGACCTTTTCTAATTAAGCGTATTTTCCCCCATGGTACAGTTGAAGTATGGGGTGAAGCGGGCGGAAGCTTTAAGGTGAACGGTCAACGACTCAAGAAGTATACGCCGGAACTCCAAGCTGAAGAGTTCGCGCCTATCGCACTCGAATAAGTGCGAGATTGGTCTAGCTACGGACCTTAAACAAAGCACTTCTTGGGAGGCAACCCAAGGTATTGCATTTACGTTTTTGTTTTCAATTCATAGTTTAGCTTAGTTTAGACATTTTCGCTCTGTTTTGCCTTCGATTCCTTCCGGTATGTTCGTGTTTTTGGATGTAGGAACGGTGGAAAAGAAAAGGGGAAGAGTTGTTTTGAAGAAAAGTGACGAAACTTGGACTTTGGAGCATTACAGAGAGTTCCACGGCCTAAACCACGGTCGTGACAGCTACAATGACCGTAATTTCCAAAAGCCTTTGAAAAATCACCAAAACCACGGTTCCGTACAATTCCACGGCCGTGGAACCCCCCGATAGACCGTGGTTTTCAAAAATTTTGCCGGCCACTATATAAACCACGTTCTTCACAAAAACTCACCAAAAACCCAATTCCACGACCCTCTCTCACCGATTCCACGCCCTTCACCGCAAATCTCCGTTCGTTAATCGTTTTCAACGATTCTTCGTTCCAAATTGAAGCAAATTCGACCACCAACGAGATCCAAGGAACGAATCGAGCGGCAATTCACCAAGGAACGCAGAATTTGGATTTTAAAATCCGAAACCTAGGTTTTTTTTGCTCTTCTCTATCTTCGTCAATTTGGGTTTGTTTTTGCTAGAAATTATAGGAGAACTGATTGAAATTGGAAGGAATTAGACTAGGGCTGCCTGATTGCTGAGTTTGAGTGTTGTTTGTTGAGATTTGCGAAAGAACGAGACGAAACACGGTCTTTGTCAGTTCCACGACCGTGGAAAATCAAGAACAGACCGTGGTTTTGAACAGTGATGGATTTTGTTAGGAGAGTTTCAGGGAGGATAAAGGAGAAGAAGAATGAGCAGAACAAAAAGAGAAAGGGTAACCCCTCTTCCTCTTCATCCTCTAGAGCACCACCACCTTCCTCCCCTTCACCTCCATCATCACCTTCATCACCCGCACCTCCTAGCCCTAGAGTACCCACCATTCACGAGGATCATCTCGATGCACTCGAGAGGATCCATAAGAGGGTAGTTATCGGACCTAGGTATCTATGGTTGGAGGATCTAGTTCCTCTAAACATAGTAGATGACCTTACTTGGCTCTTGGATATAGCCAGTCTTATCGTCTTCTCGGCTATCCAAGAGGACGCTTATGAGGAGATAACGAGAGAGGTTGTGACGTCGTTTGAGCACAGCCATGTGGACAGGACCGTTTCTTTCCGTCTTATGGAAAGAAACTATGTTTTTACCATCCGTGAGTTTGGAGCCTTCTTTGGGTTCCAAGAGACCTTCAATGGTCGTTTTCCTAGTGGCGTTTACGCCAAAGACTTTTGGGAGGAGGTAGCTATGATTTACGCCAGCGAGGAACGCTGACAACCTGCTGATACCAAGGCTAAGTTGATGTACCACTTAGCTTTGAAGATTGCTCACCGTGTTCTTTCTGAGTGTCTCTTTCCTAGGACGGAGACACCTCAGAAGATCAAGACGGATGAGCTCTTCCTTGTGTATTCTATGCTGTATGGGCGCCCTGCTGACTGCGCCACCCTCTTAGCTGCTACCATGAGCAAACTTAAGAACAAGAGGGCGGGGAACATTGGATATGGTGGGATAGTTACCCACCTTGCTAGGATGTTGGGGGTTGATTTTTCTGTATGCACACGCATACCAGCTGTACTCCTAGGACTCCAGGTCTTCATGACTAGAGGCCTTATCTTCCCGACCCATAGAGGTCCGCCTTACGCAACCATGCCTTGGGAGAGCAGGACGGGGAGGGGCATTGAGTGGCTCCCGGAGTACTCCATTATGGTTGGACGCCATAATTGGAAGGCTATGTTCGTAGCTATGCATGCGAACAAGATTGCAGCTCCTCCGTATGTCCCACCACCGCCAGTAGTTGAGGAGGAGAAGATGAGGGATCAGTATGAGAGTGGAGGAGGAGCAGAGCAGGAGTTTGGCATGTTTCCGGATCAGCCGGATATTGCTTCTGATGTGCCTAGACGTTCTCCACGTCCAACCAGAGCTTCAGGTTCGTCCTCTCGCCGCGCCAGCGTGAGTGAGAGACCCACTTGGATGGATACACCTCCTACATGGTACGGAGCTCCACCTCCATGGTCCTCACAACAGCCATCAGCACCAGCACCAGCACCGTCCGACGCTCTAGGGTGGTACAGCCAGGCCCCAGGATGGTATGAGCAGATGCTGGATTGGGATACTGGCCATTCAGAGAGAGTAGGAGCATTGGAGATCCGAGCCGATGCTAGAGATGGACGCTTGGACGACCTCGATCATATGATGAGAGACGTCTACTGCCAGCAGTTTGGGCGGCACTACGACCCTAGCTTCTCTCCATTCCCGCCTCCACCAGCGCCGCAGTGATGATGATGATGACCGATATCTTTAGCCGCTCCACCGCCACTTTGTGAGTTTCTTTTTCTTTTCCTCTTTTCTTTCCCTCTTTTCTTTCTTTTATTTTAACATTAGGGACAATGTTTGTTCTAAGTATGGGGTGGGGTGTGACTAAAAGTTGTAATAACTCTTACTCACTTTGATTGCTTCTAGCGAGACTATCTTGCATGTTCATTATATTGTTGCACGTTGCATTATTGCATTGCATAAAAAAGAGTTTGAAAAACCCACAAAAATTGATAAAAATTTTGAAAAATTTTGTGCTTCTAAGGAATTGAGATGATTTCTATGATAATCACTACTTGTGAATTGAGTTTGATGACAATTGCATGCTTAAACGAATAGTGGATTGAAAAGAAATTAAATGAGTTGATTATACCTCTTTTGCAAGTTTCATAATGTGATGAATGTTACCTAAATCATGTTGAGGGATTGAAGTTGAAATCGCACTATAAGTTCTTATGCTTCTTGTTGAGATGATTAAGGCAATTCGACTTTGCTTTCTTCTTTCTTTGATTATTTAGCCCCTCATTGAAATTATGGCCTCCTTTGCCTATCCGGGAATTTGGAGGAGTTGATTGAAAAAGGCATGTATGATGTGGGAGGGCCATGAAAGCAATACTTTGCATTCAAAGGAATAGAAAGAAATTGTAGGTTTGGGGAAGTCAATCATGATGATGAGTAACTCGGCACCATTCACATAGCCGGGTGTTTGTGTCTTGCCAAAGTCGGATTGAGCGATATTCCTAGCGGATTATGGTATGTGCGCTAAGGGTTTGAGGCATCACATAAAAATTGAGAAACGCCAATCTCCTAGGCTTCGGTTTTTGTGCACCTCTATCCATAACTCAAAAAGTAAAGACGAAAAATGAAAAGAAGAGAGCGAAGCTCTATGTTGAAGGTGTTGCGGAAACCGCAAGAGAAGAAGAAAAGAGTAGTTGTCCACTTTTCCGGATTCATGCACCACATTCCTTAAAGTTTCCTTCCCTTTCATCATTCTAGACCTTTTTCTTTGAAAGTCCTTAAGATCAAAAGAATGTTATATGACTTGGTGATCTAAATTGAAGTTTCTTATGATTGATTTTGATAATGTTTAAGGGTTATGATGTTTGTATGGAAGTTTGATTGATTCATGAACTTTCTTTACTCTTTACTTTTTGATTAAGTGTATGAAAGTCTTATAAATGATTGAAGCAAGATTTGAGAATGATCTATTGATTAGAGGGCACATTCATCCAAAAGAAGTATTGCTTTGAGAAGGTACACATATTTCATCCTAACTCCTGTTTTAAAGCTTTTGAAAGACCTTGCTTAGGGACAAGCAAGTGGCAAGTATGGGGTTATTTGTTAGCATGAAATATTGTGATATTTTAGGCACGTTTTCTAAGTGTATTTAATTCATATTGATAGTCATTGATTGAGCATTGATGCATTTGTGAGCTAGTTTGTCTATAATGTCGATATAGAGATCTACACAAGCTTTATGTTGATTATAGGTGATTGAGAGCTATTTCCGAACAGAATTGAGCAAGGATGAGTTTGATTGAGTATTTCTATGGACTGAGGACATTCCTAAGAGCTAAGGGGAGTGCCAACTTGAGGAATGCACGAGGCTAGGGAAGAATCACGTGCTTGCCCTAAACCACGCTCTAAAATACGGCCGTACCACTTTCCACGTTCAAGTCCACGGCCGTGGAACCATGGCTAGGGAAGCGTGGTTCATTCCAGTAACTTCTACGGCCGTGGAGAAGATGGTTCAAACCGTGTTGATTTCCACGCTCTAAATTACGGTCGTGGAACCCTTCCACGACCGTGATCTTGGCGATCTTTTTCGCCACACTTTAAGCCACGATCTCCTACGCAATTGGGCCGGGCCGATATTTTATCTTACACTATAAAAGGACGGACGAAGAGAGATTCCGTCACCTGGCTTTAGACGTACACTTGCGCTTGGAATTGCCCTAATTTCGCATTTGGTGGAGATTTATTTGAGAGATTTTTGGTGCATTGCTATTGGCGATTTCCGGATTGACGGAAGATCGAAGATTCGGAAGATTGTTCGCAAGGAGAATTCGCTTCTTGCTTAGGTTTGATTTAGAAGACGGATTGACATCCCGTTCTTCCTTCTTATCTAAGATTTGTGATTGTTTGTTCATTCCGAATCTAGTAACGATTATCGTTCTTGATTATGACTTTGAGATTGATTTGGAGTTTATTGAAGGTTTTTCGGAAGTTTTCATCTTTCAATCTTTGAATTCTTGAATTTGATATCAATATGACTATTGTTGGCTAAAAACACTTAACAATTCTAAGGTGAAGGGTTGATAGTTGTGGCCTAGATGATGATAGATCGATCGTAAACAGATTGAATCCTGAGAGTTAGAGAGAGTCGCCGACAACCTTCAACCACGGTCTGTTCTTGAGCTTCCACGGCCGTGGAACTCAAGAACTACCCGTAATTTTGTGTTAGTTTACGAACTTGCTTTTACTTTAATCCAAAGTTAAAGATTTGCTTTAACTTAGTCTTGGCTTGCCATTTCTAGGTGGTAGTGAAGCCTCAACAACCTCTACCTCGATTGTGAGTGTCACAACCTTAATTGGTTTAGTTAGTCTTGATCCTTGGATTACAAGTTTGGATATTTGATGTTAATTCTTATCTTTAGAACCTTTCTATATTGAAGCCTCAACAACCTTTATAGAGAGTGTCTTGTAGGTGAGCCATATAAGGTTTTTGGAACTTCACCGTACGATTACGTTACATTAGCATGCCTTTGCATATCTTAACTCTGTCCTTATATCATTAGTATATCTTGAATCGATTGCCACAACTGGATTCCTGGATCTTTAGGGTTGTTGTTTTCCCAATAACTCGAAAAGCTCTTACATTTACTTGCTTGATAATCTACAATTGAATTTGTTCCCCGCAAATCCCTGTGTTCGATACTCTGGAATTCTTGTTGAACTATATCGATCCGTACACTGCGAGTTCGCTTGCTTGATTCTAGTTTTATAAATTTAAAGCTTATTTGCACGCACGCTAAGTGGCGAACAAATAGCTCGTATTGTTTGAGGAAGATGCTAATCTTTGTTTCGCTGACATGACTTGTTCCTTCGTAAGTGACAACAAGCTTGTCCCATATTTCTTTAGCACTCTTGCATGATGAGATGCGGTGGAATTCATTTGCATCTAATCCACAGTATAGTAGGTTCATTGCTTTGTATTTCTTTGACACACTGTCCAGGTCAGCTTGTATGAAGTCATCTTCCTTCTTTGGGACTTGGACACCTTCAACCATTGTCATTGGAACTTTAGGTCCATTTTGAATGATGCTCCAAAGCTCCATGTCCTGGTCAATAATGAACATACGCATGAGTGCTCTCCAATGAGCAAAGTTGTTGCCATAGAAGAGTAGTGGTCGAGGTGAGGATCTTTCTTGAGCAAATTACCATCACCTACAGGAGTCATGATTAGTCTCACTGATGGTTAAATCAATAAACGTGAGTCTAGCTCTAATACCAATTGAAAAACCCGTAGGTGAAATAAATAAGGTAAAAGATACTATAGAAGGGGGGGGGGAGGGTTGAATAGAGTATGAGAACTTTTCGCAAATCAAATCTCAAGGCCTTGAAACTCCTTTCAAGGGCCTTGATGTCGATTTGTGCTCTTTGTAAAATTTTGATTTCAAGGGCATTGAAACTACTTTCAAGGGCCTTGACTTCTTGCTCCTGCAAAACAAAGTTACTCACAGTAAAGTATATATGGTGCGGAATTGAAAAGATCAACACGAGGATATGTTTACAAAGCTTGGCTCTAAATAGCCTACTCTCCGTCCCAGGGTATATCCTTAGGATCTAACTATCTATTATCAGCTTCAAAGAGTCCTAGATATAAACTAGAAGAAATCCCCTTCTTCTCTCACTGTAGCCAATGCTACGATCTAGCTCCAACTCTCAACCTAGCTATAATAGCCTAGTTACTTCGCAGAGTAACACACACTCTAGTATAACACTATTTAGATCTTCCAATGGAGCTCTTGTGCTTTCTCTCTCTAAGGGCATATAGCTTTTGCATAAAAGAGAGAAAGAAAAACAATGAATGAAGATGTTTTGGTTGCTTGAAGACGTAAAGATGTTTTCCTGTGTAAGCTTGTGTACCTGTCTTCTTCGATCATCATCTTCATTTATACTCTTCTATGGAGAGGTCATCTAGACTTTGTAGAGATGACCGTTTGAAGATGAATCTTCTTCTCCATGAAGATCATTTCTTGTTTCAAGATAAGGTAGACGTTGCAAATCTTCAGCTGCTAAGAACACGTCGAGTCCTTAGCTCCTTGATCTTCTCCTCTTCAGTTGAATCGAGAGAGAAGATATTTTGCCGCTCTTTGTTTTTAGAACATCTTTTGAAAAGATTCTCTGATCTTCGATTGAGATCTTTCTTCGGTTGAGATCTTCGGTTGAGAAGGATCTTCTTCAAATCTTTTTGTTAAGAGAAATCTTCCTTGCATTTGAATCCTTGTTTCGTACATCTATAACTCCAAGTCCTTTGAGATTGTCATTTTGTAAACGCTATCTTCCTTGTCCTTGAGTTATACTTCAAGGCCCTTGAAATCCATATCAAGGCCCTTGACATTTTGATAAAAACTACATTGAATTCAAACCAACCAAACATCTAGAGATTATAATCAATACATTGTTAGTGTATCCAACTACCACATTTGTTTTAAGTCTTCCATCATCAACAGATGTAAAACATTTATAAACAAGGTGGATGTTTCACTAGGGACCCCGCACCTGCACCATGGCTTGGTTGTAGGTGCGGTGCCGCCCCTGCGGTTTTGCAGGGTGAACGCCGCCTTTTGACCGTCTTGCTTTTTCCTTCTGTCCTCTTTATGCTCCTCTTCTCCTCTGGATGAGGGTTGGTTTTCTCCATCTTTTCTTCCTCTTCTTCCTCATCACGTTCTTCGTCTTCTTCCTTTCCTCGGTTCTTTTCCTTGTTTCTTCCTTGAAGATCTCCAAGAGCAGTTTTTGTGTATTTGAGTTGGTTGATATGAGATGATGCTTTTGAGGTCGCGTACGTTGTTGTTGTTGTGTTGTGGATGAGTAGGTGAGAGTGGCGTTCTCCCTTTCCTAGGTTCATATGTGGTAAGTTTTCCTTCTTCCTTCCTTTCTTCTTCTTTATCATAGAAATTCCCACAAGTTGATCTTGTGTTGGCCTTCCTGGACATTTGATGATGTGTATATGTGTATGTATGTGATGTTTGTTGCCTTTGGCACAAGAAGAAGTGAAGAGATCGAGTGAGAGATTGAAGAGAAGCAAAGAATCTCCCCTCTATAATTTGTCCACCCCGTGCCTTGACAACTTCGCCCCCGGGGAAAAAGGAGTGTCACCAGCCCGCGGCTGAGAATCACTGTTCCCGCGGCGTCACCGCTTCTGCGCCTTGTTGATTCCGTAGGCGTGTTTTGTCGAGGACATACCAAGTGTGGTATGTGTCCTTCTTTTCCTAATGGATTTAGCTTAAGAGTGAGGCTAATCTAGTGTCGTTTATGTTGAGGTTGATGATGTATATGTTGAGGTAATGCCTTAGGCATTTGTAAGTTATGATGAGTTATCAAGGTTTAGATATAGGTTATGTATGAATATGATCATGTGGTGTAGGAGGTGGAATCTCCTAGGCTTGGATAGTGTTTGATATTGTGTGTGCCTTGTTAATGCAAGCACTAATCGTTTTCTAAAGGGGAAACTCTGACCACGTGGTTCAGGTTTACATTATGATAGGTAAGTCCATTGGGCTATCTTAGTTAGTGGTTATGAGTTTGAATGATTGTGATAGTGGTGTTTGCGCATATAATTGTTGCATTCATAACCTAAACTTGACAAGGAGGACCATATATGTATATTAAATGGCCCAAGTGTATTATAACAGGTCGTGACCACTTGCGTGAAGTTCGCCGAGAGTGTGGTGGTGCTTTGCGACCAGTCCACCAAGAGGGGAGGCTTGATCCTCTATTCTAAACCTGGGGGTTAAAGGGGACAGAGGCGAGGTTCTGGGTGCTCCTAGTGTTACAAAATAAGTTGAATTAGTAATGGTATAACGTAATATTGATAATAAAAGGTTTTGATGTGAGCACTGCATATTGTGATGTGATGATTTGTTTATATGTGCTATTGCTTTTATTCTTGTTCATGAACTATTAGCTAACGGTTTTACAACGTATTGTAAATGTTCAACAAGATAGGAAGACTGCAGAGTGATCTAGATGGGTGATCTGTCGCGGGCTTCCGTACATTAGGTTGTGCAAGGGTTTTGGGATGTTTATATACACATATGTTTTGATATTGCCGTTTTGTACTCAAAAGTGGATTTTGTATATGTTTTGATGAACGATCATATAGTTTTATGTATTTGGTTTATATTTATTTGTGTCATGTTGTAAGATCCAGTGAACTTGTTGTCAGGCTAGGGTCATGATCCATTGTGAGATCATAGCCCCATAGCGCCCCGAGTCCACCGGATTCGGGGTGTTACAAAGTTGGTATCAAATCCTTAATTTGACAACAATGACACTTGAAATCTGCGATAGGTCGAATAGATAAATAAACAGAAACCGAAAGGGAAAGGAATTTGGTTTTGAAATGTGTAAAAATATTTTGGGATAGAGTGTACGGGACGCCATCACCCCTTTTGAGGATCTCTGTAGCATATATATATATATATATATATATATATATATATATATATACATATATATATATAGAGATACATATTATGCGTTGATCTGTGCATGAATGTTGGATTTAAGTATGATATATCCATACATATGGCATATATATAGCCTTATAAGGTTAGATGCGTGTATCCCGCAGATGGCTCGGACTAGAGTGACATTTGCAGTAGTACGAAGTAGGGGTAGACCCCCTCTTCCTCCATTGGTGATAGATCATGGATAGGTTCCCATTGTTAATCCGCCTGTAGCGGAAGACATACATGAGGTTGCTGAGAGCGTCGTTCTTGAAACTGGGAACAACATGGCAAAGAGACAGAGATTAGAGCGAATCTAGTCACCTGACTCAGATCATGTCTCTAATAGGGGACTAGAGTTCCGTGCATACATACGTCGAGTGGAGTGTAATAGCTAGGATTTCCGAATTCTAATTAATGTTGATTAACTTAATCATTTATAGTAATTGACATATAACTCGCGAAGATTTTGCAAGTGATGAGTATGAGTCCCACCGTTATGTTCCTAGAGTAATTTTGGATGTTTGGGGAAATTTTTACTTTTTCCCACGGGTAATTATCTTTACCCTCCGGTGTTATTTGGAGCATTTGGGAGCTCCAATTAATAAAAATTCAGTTAAGAGAAATGATCTGGACATCAGATATGTCCTAGATATGAAATATCATGGATAGGCAAAACGGACAAAAGAGTCGCTATTTCGTTTCTTAACGGCTAAGAAAGACGGCTTAGGAATACACATTTTCCGAGACAATCGTTGAATAATTATCCCCACAATATTCCAGATCTAATATTCCAATCTCAAGAAGTTTGGAGAAGGAGGTTCCACCCGCCTTTGGATCGGTTAAAGGATAATCATCGGCTTCGCTAAAGGATAATTATCGTCTTCACTATAAATAGCGGAAAATCCTTTATTAATTCATTTCCTTTCACGTTTCCTCATAAAAGCTCTGATTTCTCTCAACCTTCAAATTCAGATCTACTCTCCGTTTCTGATCCGATTTCAATTCCGTTTGAGTTTCTGGATTCCTCTCTTCATTCTCTTCATATCAGTACCGAGTTTTTGCATTTCCGAGCAGATGAAGAGCTGGTCGAGCAAATATGTCACCAGGCAGATTCCGTCACTCAAATTCCGGCGAATTTGATGTTGTCCATGCATAGCCTGCGTCGTTGTGATTCCGAATCTTTTTTCAGATCGTAAATTGGGTTAGTAACGAAATAAGTTATGAATTTATTCGTTTTCCATACTGCGATTTGACCTAAATTGACTTTAGGCTTGTCAAAACGGATAATTAGAAATTCCATAATGAGCGTTATATTATTATGGTGATCATCGGTAGTTTGTTTGATGAAATCTGATGACATGTGGGTTTAGAAATTGCTTGCGCAAAACATTCTTCTGGCGAAATTTAATTAATTAATTAAAAGTTAATTAACTAAATGAGGATTAGAATTGAGATAGGGGAATGTCGATTAGATACTACCTTGAGATTTGAGAAATTGTGAGTTATATTGAGATATTGGGGTTTAGTTGGTTGTGAGGCTTATAGATTGATTATGATCCTTATGGATCCCTTGGGTCTTGCTGTGACCTTTTTTTATTGATAGGAGTATTGATATCTCTTTCTACCTTGTAATTAGGCAGTATCCATTTCAGGATTGGAGGTTGATCGTGGTTGTGATTGTACGAGGTTGAGGTAAGTCCGTAGGACTTACTTAGCTACCATCCTTATATTGGGTGTTTGCATGAGTGATGTGTGCGTTATATGTTTGCTATGATAGCATGTGATGTCGTATATACCGACCTAGGTTTTATTGATTGCCCTGTATGCGTGGCTGTGATAACCTTTCCTCTTCATCCCACCGTGGAGTCTGGGATGTTCTCTTGAGACACACCAGACCTGGTATACGGGGAGGGCACAACACTACTCCCATAGGGTACACGGGTTGTGTGATCGATTCCACTCCAGATGGCTATCATTCTCAGAGGCGAGGATATATCGGTCCTCGTGTCACATATTTTCATCTATATATATATATATATATACGATTTGAGTGAATGACTATTATATGAAGATAATAAAATGGGTAAATGTGTGATAGCATGATTATATGTTTATCTTTCATGACTTGTGCTTGTGCTTATGCATTACTTTATATATGTATGGTTAGCTAACGGTTTCATACAGTGTTGTAGATATTTGCAGGATAGGCGCTGCTGGGTGATCTGGAAGGGTGACAGGCCGAGGACTCTCGTACATTAGGTGGTTGGTTTGGGATGTTTACCCTTCCCCTCTTGCGTGAGGATGATGTCTTGTTTTCCCTCCTGTGTGAGGATGTGGTTTTGTGTACTCGGCTATGTTGTTGTTTACTTTGGATCGTACAATTTACACTGTGTTATGTATTTGTTTTATATTTGTCAGTGCCATGTTATAAGGTCTAGTGAACTTGTTGTCAGGCTAGGGTCAGGATCCATTGTGAGATCCTAGCCCAATGTGGCACTCCGAGTCCCGCAAATTCGGGGTGTTACAAAATTGGTATCAGAGCACAGGTTGACAACAATGGCACTTGCTACCTACAATAAGGTCTGATAGGTAAAATAATCAGTACCCGAAAGGGGTCTGACGTTTGAAAACGTTTTTGGTTGTAAGTGTGGTTTTGGGTTAGAATGTACGAGAAGTCGTCACCTCTGCCATAGATCTCTGCATCGTAGATATGTATATATGTATGCGTATATTATGGATTATGTGGATGTATTATATATATATATCTATACATATGACATATATATAGCCTTGTAAGCTTAGGTGCGTATATCCTACAGATGGCTTAGACTAGAGCAGTATCTGTAGTGGGACGAGGTAGGGGTACACCCCTCTTCCTCCGGTAACATCAAGTCAAGGACCAGTTTCCGCTGTTGTTTTGCTTATGGTAGGGAACGAGTTTGAAGAGAATGATCATGTCTCCATGAGCAGATCCGAGTTTCGAGAATATATGCGCCAAGTATATGAGGCTGTTATAGCGATTAGACCTACACCGGATCTACCAACATCTGTGGGACCAACTGAAGCTTCTGGATCAAAGAAGAAACAACGAGTCGAACTAGCGAAAGATGAGGTAGGCCATCTAAGTGGTAAGCAGAATCCGGCTTGTGGACGTTTGAGTAGTCCCCGTTCTAAACGGACTTCTAGTGAGAAAAGAACTTGTTATAATTGTGGGAAGCCTGGACACATAAGACCACACTGTCCAAAACCGGCGGTGATTTGCTTCACCTGTGGTAGACCAGGTCATAAAGTTGCCTTTTCTAGGCAAGGTGGAGTTGTATCATGACAAGGTTCTTCTTCTGCCAATATGTTGGGAGGTGGTCAAAAGACCCCTCAGCAGCAAACATAAGGACAATAGAAAATCCCAGATCGTCAGCCTACTCAGGGATCCGTTCCCAGACCGAGTAGAGATAGAGGTCGTGGTGGGAGTGCCAAAGACACTAGAAGAGCTTAGGGTAGAGCCTTGGAGCTGAGAAGTGTAGAGGAGTCATCCGTACCAGTTACTGTTATATATGGGACGTTTATGTCTCATCTGTGGCTATCCAGATCATTTGCGCTCTGAGTGTCCCGTGGCACTGATAGCTTGTTTCACCTGTAGTAAACTAGGCCATCTGGCCCCTTTCTGTCAGCAAGGTGGTGTTTCTTCTCAGCAAGACCTTCCTTTTTCCGGTGTAGAAAGAGTGGAAGTGGAGGCTATGAAGATGACCTCAGTGATACGTGAGGAGCATAGACCCGAGATTTAGTGGTGATATGTAGTGGAGCTTTTGGTGTTAGCTGTACAGGTACCATTCTTGTTAATAGTTTACCTAGTGGAGTTTTGTTTGTTGTGAGTGCTATGCACTTCATGTCTTTTGATGCATGCGTTAATAGTTGACTGTGGAAAGAGTAGAATATAGACTTTCCTTTACATGATTACTAGTTAGGGGTCTAAGGTACCCGCGAGATTGTGATTATCCGATTCATTCAGGGACTTGTGTATGGTTTATAGACTTCTTTGCCATGCCTTAGGTGCATGAGAAAGTCACTATGTGTATGGTTTGGATGAATAGATATGATGTCATGTTAGATATCAGTAGGAAGGTTGTTACAATCTCTACTGAGACCGATTAGACAGAGGTCTTCCGAGGTTACGACCTTTGAAGAGATGAGTCTTGTCATTAGTGCCGTATGAGCAGCGAAGTTGATAACACAAGGAGGTGATGTTTTCTGATGTTATGATATGAAGAAGATAGTTCCACGTTGGAGGATATTCCAGTGGTTTATGAGCTTATAGACGTGTTACTGAACCGTCTAGTTGCCACCTCAGCGGAGTGTGGACATTGTTATTAAGTTGAAGTGTGATACGTCACTGATTGGAAAAGCCCATATCATATGGTGCTTGTTGAGATGTTGTAACTGAAGGATTGAAGAGTGCGCTGAGACGGGCTTCCTTCGCCCTACTGTATCCAATGTCTCGTATTGACGACCTGATGAATCAGCTTCAAGGAGCAATCGTGTTTTTCAGGATTTCCTTGCGCTCAGATTACCACCAATTGAGGGTGAGAGAGCAGGATGTGCATAGGATAGCTGTTCATACCCGTTATGGACACTACAAGTATGTAGATTTCATTTGGGTTGACGAATGCCTTAGCAGTCTTTATGGAGTTGATGAATAGTATTTTCGTCGACTTCTTTGAACAGTTTGTGGTGGTCTTCATTAATGACATTTCGATATACTCTCGTAGTAGAGAGAAGCAGACCGATCATCTGAGGACAGTCTTGTTGGTGTCGAGAGATAGAGGGTTGTATACTACGCTCTCTAAGTATGAGCGGGATGCCAGTGGTAGCCTTCTTAGGCCATGTCGTCTCCGCCAGTGGGATCTTGGTTGATCTGACGAGGATTGAGTATGTTGCAACATGGACGATACTGATGAACATTAAGGGAATGCGTAGTTTTCTTGGCTTAGCCGATTACTACCCACGCTTGTGGAAGGGTTTTGTGAATATGTATCCCTTTACGAGTCGTCTAAGGAAGACCCTCAAAATTGTGTGGTCAAAGCAATATGCCAGAATGTTGAAGAGTAGAGGAGACATTTGACCTCTGCTTCGATTTTGTTATAGTCCAAAGGTTCTGGGGATTCCATAATATACGGTGATATATCACAGCTAAGTTTCAGACGCTTATTAATACAGAGGAGTGGAGTTATAGATATTTGGGTCTATAGTTGAAGACGTGTGAGGAGAACTACCTGACGCCTGATTTATAGTTAGCAGCGGAGTTGAATAACCACCAGCGTTAGGGACTCGAGTTGATCAAGACTTCAACCCAAAGATTCCATACTATTCAGAGAAGTTGAACGTTGTCGCCAACAACTTGAACCGAAAGACGCCTCAAGAGAAGACAACTATGAGGCTGACAGTTCAGCCTCAGCTTTAGAGAGATCCAGTTTGGCGAGAGTTGGATAATCAGTTCCTTGATGAGGATATCCAGTTATGCCTTAAAGGTTCTACCTGGTTTGTTGGATGAGGTCCAACAGAAGTAGGGGACCTGCCCGACCTTGTTGAAGTTGGGAGAGAAGATGTCTCGTAATGAGGCACCACAGTTCTCCATGAGAGTAGATGGAATGATGAAGAGTCATGACCTCTTTTGTGTACCTGCTGATGCAGATTGAGATAGACAATTTTATAGTACATTCAATGTATACCTTACTTAGTACATTCATGTACGAGTAAGAGGTACAACGAGGTGAGACGATTATATTGATGGAGAAGATGGAAACTGATGTAATCAGATTTGTGACACAATGTGTGACTTGTAAGTAGGTCAAGATAGAACATTTCCGACCTAGAGATGAGCTCCATCCACTACCAGTGCAGTAGTGGAAGTGGTAGGACATCTTTATGGACTTTGTAATGGGATTGAGGCCTTGTGGGAATTTTGATGCATCCGGATTGTTAGTGACAGATTAACGGAGCCGACACATTTCGTTCCAATTAGAGAGACGTGGCCAGCGAATGCATTGGTTGAGGAGTACACTAGACAGATAGTGAGACTCCATGATGTACCGAGAATGATCATCTCTGATCGAGATGGACGTTTTACCTTGAGATTTTGGGCAGCAGATACAGACTGCTTTGAGGGATGAGTTTACACTGTATGACTGCGTTTCACCCCCAAATAGATGGTCAGTTAGAGAGGACCATCCAAACCCTTGAGATATGTTATGAGCTTATGTATTGAACTGGAACCATGGATGGTTAGATTACCTCCATTAATGAGTTTATTACGTGATAATGATTAACGCGCATCTTTTGGGATGCCCCCTATGAGGCATTATACATAAGTAGATGCCGTACACCTTTATGCTAGAATTGACCTAGGAGTATTAGTAGAATAACACCTGATCCGATTTAGGATTTTATACTTCAAGTAACGCTGATTAGAGGAAGAATGTGGGCTGTACATAGTCGCCATATATCATATGTAGACGATAGGCATCGACCTCTAAAGTTCAAGTGAGAGTTCATGACCGGATGAGAGCATCTCTGCTGTGAAATGTTAGAGGTGTTGGCATAAAAGGGAAACCGAGTTTCCAATATGTCGGTTACTTGGGATCTTGACCAGAATTGTGAAGGCAACATGATGTTTAGCTTTGCCTTTGAGGTTAGAGGGTGTTTACCCAATGTTCATACGTCTCAGCTGAGGGAGTATATACCAGGTTCGAGACACCTGGTGAGTTATGATGATCTAGTGGTTAAGCCGAACCGCATCCTTGTTGAGCATTTGGTTACATTCCTGGAATGAGGTATGAGACGCTTGCATTCGAAAGACTTTTCCATTTTAAAGGACGTAGTGGTCGAGGTGAGGACCTAAAGACACCACATGAGAAACTAAGGATAGTATCCTGAGGAACTATCCAAAGTTGGTGTCGAGACAGGTCCATCTGTGGGAGCACGAGTAGATCTTAGTGCTATCTTGATGAATGTTGTGCTTATGTACTTATATGCCTTGATGTGTCTATTCCATGCTAGTTGTGATGTGATTAATGATCTTAGTAGATCTTGTTGTGCTAGCGTAATGTATGTCATAGTTGGAGATGATTATTTCCTCCACGCTATCTGAGTATGATTTATATTTATAGCTGGAGATAGTTCTTTCCTCCATGCTATTTGAGTGTGATTAGGATTCAGTTGGAGATGGTTTTTTCCTCCATGCTACTTTGATGGACATAGTTTTAGTGGAGATGTGATTCCTCCATGCGATATATAAGCTTATGGTTTGCTAGAGACGTATTTTCTCTATGTCTGTGATATGTTTTGGCTAGAGATGTGCTTCCTCTATGCCTTGTGATGTGGTATGGCTAGAGACGTGATTCCTCTACGCCTTTGGGTAGCGTTAGGGCCCTGTTTTCTAGAGTTGATGATTCCTCCATGGTGACATTGAGGTTATAGATTGTTATAGGTGATGACCTTCTGAACGGAGATGTAATACCTCCGATAGAGAGAGTGAGAGTTATACCTCGGCTTATGGGTCCGAGATGACTTTGGGATTTTGCAAGTTTCGAGACGAAACTTTTTTAAGGGGTGGGTGATGTAATAGCTAGGATTTCCGAATTCTAATTAATGTTGATTAACTTAATCGTTTATAGTAATTGACATATAACTCGCGAAGATTTCGCAAGTGATTAGTATGAGTCCCACCGTTATATTCGTAGCGTAATTTTGGGCGTTTGAGGAAATTTTTAATCTTTTCCCCGGGTAATTATTTTTACCCTCCTGTGTTATTTGGAGCATTTGGGAGCTCCAATTAATAAAAAATCAGTTGAGAGAAATGATCAGGACATCGGATATGTCCTAGATATGAAATAGCATGGAGAGGCAAAACGGACAAAAGAGTCGCTATTTCGTTTCTTAACGGCTAAGAAAGACGGCTTAGGAATACACATTTTCCGAGGCAATTGTGGAATAATTATCCCCACAATATTCCAGATCTAATATTCCAATCTCGAGAAGTATGGAGAAGGAGGTTCGACCCGCCTTTGGATTGGTTAAAGGATAATTATCGACTTCGCTAAAGGATAATTATCGTCTTCACTATAAACAGCGGAAAATCCTTTATTAATTCATTTCCTTTCACGTTTCATCGTAAAAGCTCAGATTTCTCTCAACCTTCAAACTCATATCTACTCTCCGTTTCTAATCCAATTTCAATTCCGTTTGAGTTTCTGGATTCCTCTCTTCATTCTCTTCATATCGGTACCGAGTTTCTGCATTTACGAGCAGATGAAGAGATGGTCGAGTATATATGTCACTAGGCAGATTCTGTCGCTCAAATTCCGACAAATTTGATGCTGTCCAGGCGTAGCCTGCGTCGTTGTGATTCTGAATCTTCTTTCAGATCGTAAATCGGGTTAGTAACGAATAAGTTATGAATTTATTCGTTTTTCATACTGCGATTTGACCTAAATTGACTTTAGGCTTGTCAAAACGGATAATTAGAAATTCCATAATGAGCGTTATATTATTATGGTGATCATCGGTAGTTTGTTTGATGAAATCTGATGACAGGTGGGTTTAGAAATTGCCTGCGCAAAACATTCTTCTGGCGAAATTTAATTAATTAATTAAAAGTTAATTAATTAAATGAGGATTAGAATTGAGATAGGGGAATGTCGATTAGATACTACCTTGAGATTTGAGAAATTGTGAGTTATACTGAGATATTGGGGTTTAGTTGGTTGTGAGGCTTATAGATTGATTATGATCTTTATGGATCCCTTGGGTCTAGGTGTGACCTTTTTTTATTGATAGGAGTATTGATATCTCTTTCTACCTTGTAATTAGGCAGTGTCCCTTTCAGGATTGGAGGTTGATCGTGGTTGTGATTGTACGAGGTTGAGGTAAGTCCGTAGGACTTACTTAGCTACCATCCTTATATTGGGTGTTTGCATGAGTGATGTGTGCGTTATATGTTTGCTATGATAGCATGTGATGTCGTATATACCGACCTAGGTTTTATTGATTGCCCCGTATGCGTGGCTGTGATAACCTTTCCTCTTCATCCCACCGTGGAGTCTGGGATGTTCTCTTGAGGCACACCAGACCTGGTATACGGGGAGGGCACAACACTACTCCCATAGGGTGCACGGGTTGTGTGACCAATTCCACTCCAGATGGCTATCATTCTCAGAAGCGAGGATGTATTAGTCCTCGTGTCACATATTTTCATATATATATATATATATATATATATATAAGTGAATGACTATTATATGAAGATAATAAAATGGGTAAATGTGTGATAGCATAATTATGTGTTTATCTTTCATGACTTGTGCTTGTGCTTATGCATTTCTTTATATATGTATTGTTAGCTAACGGTTTCATACCGTGTTGTAGATATTTGTAGGATAGGCGCTGCTGGGTGATTTGGCAGGGTGACAGGCCGAGGACTCTCGTACATTAGGTGGTTGGTTTGGGATGTTTACCCTTCCCCTCCTACGTGAGGATGAAGTCTTGTTTTCCCTCCTGTGTGAGGATGTGGTTTTGTGTACTCGGCTATGTTGTTGTTTACTTTGGATCGTACAATTTACACTGTTTTATGTATTTGTTTTATCTCTGTCAGTGCCATGTCGTAAGGTCCAGTGAACATGTTGTGAGGCTAGGGTCAGGATCCATTGTATGATCCTAGCCCAATGTGACACTCTGAGTCCCGCCACTTCAGGGTGTCACATGGAGGAGGCTGCCAGGGCAGGTTGACGTGCCCCGGATCTTCCAGCACATGTGGGATTATCTGAGATGTCCCAAGGAGATACTTTGATGCTAGTCATACCGGCACGTGCTCTTGAGGTTGCTAGAGCTCTAGAGGAGTCGAGAGGGCCTCCACTAGACACCTGGTTGAAGGCATTTTAGTAGATGGGAGTACCTCCTTTCGTTGGAGAGGTAGGCGTAGAGGTTGATTTGTGGATCTTGTCCCTAGCCTGACAACAGTTCATTAGATCTTACAACAACGCACAAATAGATGTAAAACCTAATACATAAACCGTATAAATATATATACATCCTAAAGGATTACAAAACATAGCCGAGTACAAAAAAAGCAACAACATATCCAAACGTATAGAAAACATCCCAAAACCCTCACACATCCTAGTGTACAAAAGCCCTCGGCTCATCACCCATTTGTCTCACTCTAGAGTCTTCCTATCCTACAAAATATCTACAACACGGTATAAACCGTTAGCTAACAGATCATGAATATGAATAAAAGTAATAGAACATACACACATCAACGCATCACAATATGCAATGCCACACACAAAACCGTTTATTATCTTCAATTACGTTATAACATTACCAATTAAACTTTTTTTGTGGCACGAGGAACCTTAGAAACTCGCCTCTGTCCCCTTTCACACAAGTTTTGCATGGTGATCTACCTCCCCCTTGGAGTGCCGGTTTCAGAACACCTTCTCTACTCTTGGTGAACTTTGACAGGTGGTCACGATCCATTATAATACACATGGGCCTTTTAAATATGCATATGTGGTCGTCCTAGTCCGGTTTAGGTTATAAATGCAACAATCATATGCAAAAGCATCACTATCACAATCAATCAAATTCACAACAACTCGCTAAGTAAGTCCAATGGACTTACCTGAAACAAATATAAACATGTACCACATCACAGTTTCCCCTCAAGGAAACGATATGCGCTTGTATCAGCAAGGCACACACAATATAAAACACTGCTAAGGTTAGGAGACTCATCTCCTACACCCCAAAATCATAATCAAACCACAACTCGTATCGAAACCTCAACACCTCAACATAACTCACAAATGCCGAAGGCATTACCTCAACATATATCTCATCAAGCTCATCATGCACACCTCACTAGCCTAGCCTCACTCTCAAGCTAAGCCAAAAGGAAAGGAAGGAAGCATATCACACTTGGTATGTACAAGACACGCACCTGCAGAAGAAAGAAGGCGCAGGAATGGCGACACACCGCAGGGGCGGTGACACTCAACCACAAGGTCGGCGACAGTGGCTCAGCCGCAGGGGCGTCGGATCCGATCCGCGAGGGCGACTAACTGTGCAAAGAGTGATTATCTGCTTCTCTTTGCGTCTTTCGCTCAATCTCTTTACTTCTTCATCGTCCAAAGACAATCCACGTCATACATACATACATATATGTCAACAATTGTCGACGAAGATCAAACACAAGCATAACTTGTGAGATCCTAAGCTAAAGAAGAAGGAAAAAAGAATGAAGAAGGAAGAAAGGAAGAAACCTACCTCATCCACACAAAACGATTCTCACACTTCTGGCACTTAAAACCAAAACACACATCAACAATATCATCATCAAAACCATCTCTAAACATCAACATCATACAACTAAGCCTCCACAAAGATTAACTCTTGAAGAATCCCAATGAAAACTCAAAGGGAGAAGAGAAAGAGATGAATGTGGAAGAAGAGATGAAATAGGGAAGCAAAGATGGAAACCCTCATCCGGAAGGAAGAAGAAGGCTTATAAAGGAAGCCACGACCAAAAGAACGGGTCAAAGTGTCAACAAAAACGGCTGCAGCCGCCTCAGCCGTGGGGGCGGGTCCTCAGTGCCATTGGGGCGGTGCACCGCAGCTGCGGCCATACAAAACCGCAGGGGCGGGGTCTATTTGAAGACTAAGGGTATTACATCAGATCCCCCTAAAAACAAGTTTGGTCCCAAAACTTGAACAATTACCCAAATCCTCTCGGACCTATATGCCGAGGTATAAACATTCTCTCTATCGGAGGTATCACATCTCCGTTCAAAGGTATCTACCTATATCATTTTATAACCTCAAATCACAACATGGAGGAATCATCATTCCAACAATAAGATCACAACTATTAATTAAAGGCATAAAGGAAGACCATCTTTAGCTAACCTATACCACATCACAATGGCATGGAGGAAAACCATCTCCAGCCAAACCATACTCATTACACAAGACGTGGTGGAAAACTGTCTCCAACCAAACTATGTCCATAAGCAGTAGCATGGAGGAATAACGATCTCTGCCTAGACCCTAATCACATCACAATAGCATGGAGGAAGAACCATCTCCAGCTATAAACACAATTCGTGCTAGCAAACAAGATCTAATAAGATCGTATGCACACATCACAACTAGAACCAAAACATATCATATCACATAAGCACATAATCATAATACTCACCAAGATAGCACTAAGATCTACTCGCCGATCCTACAGGTGCATCTATCTCAACATAGAACGCTAGATAGTTCTTCTAGATACTATCATCGGTCTCCCATGTGGCCACATCGGGTCCTCGTCTAGACTATTGTATCCTCAACATATGGATGTCCTTCGAACGCAGCCGTCTCAGACCTCGCTCTTGGACTACAATCAGATGCTCAACAAAAGTGTGATTTGGCTCTTCCACTAAATCATCATAACTAACGATGTGTCTCAGATCTAGTATATACTCCCTCAGGTGAGACACATGGAAAACATGATAGAAACCCTCCAACCTCGGTGGTAAATCCAATCTATATATTGCTCTCCCAACTCTGTCAAGAATCTCAAAAGGACCGATATATCGGGGACCCAACTTCCCCTTTATGCCAAAACGTCTGACACCACACGTCGGAGATACTCTCAACTAGACAGGAGCTCCAACTTTAAACTCTAGAGGCCGACGCCTCTTTCTGCATATGACTTCTAGCGACTCTGTGCAGCTAGCATCCTCTCTCTGATCAGCGCTACTCGTGCAATATCATCCCGAATCTGATCTGGCGCTATATCACTGACACTGCTAGGCTTATCCCGACATAATGGCATATGACATCACCGCCTATACAGTGCCTCATATGGGGCCGTTCCAATCGATGCATACGAGCTGTTGTTGTACGAAAACTCAACCAATGAGAGGTGATCTAACCACACCTACCCCCAGTCCAACACACAAGCTCGCAACAAATCCTCTAGGGTTTGGATGGTCCTCTCGGGAAGACGAAGGACAACCCCAAGGGAAGGGTGATGGCTATCACCACTAGGAGTGGTGCGACAACCACCGACCCGTAGCCCAAGTTTGTGGAAGTCCCAGCTGAGAATGGAAAAGAAAAGGAGAAGGATAAGGAAGATGTTTATGTTCCTCCTCCAGCTTATAAACCTCCCCAACCATTCCCGCAGTCTAGAGCAAGAGCGCATCTACACAAACAATTCGGTAAGTTCATTGAACTCATGGGAAAACTGCATATTAATATACCTTCCATTGATGCTATTGTAGGTACAAGAGGAAGCTAGAAGACTTTGGAGAAGTCAAGATGAGTTCGGAATCTTCGGAGCTCATCAAAACAATGACTGAAAAGATGCCCCCAAAGCTGAGAGATCCGGGGTTATTTTGCATTCCAATTAGAGTAGGAGAAGTCACATGTGACACCCTTTGTGACTTGGGAGCAAGTGTAACCATCATCCCGCTTGCTTTTTGTAGGAAGATCGGTTTAGGTGAACCTAAACCGGTGAAGATGACGTTATACATGGCAGATCGATCCATAATTTGTCCCATCGGTATAATTGAAGACGTCCCAGTCAAGCTCGGTAAGTTTTACATTCCAATTGATTTTGTTGTGCTTGACATTCTTGCAGATTGTCCGGCTCCGATCATACTCGGAAGACCGTTTCTTGCAACATCCGGTTGTATAGTGGATTGCAAGAATGCTAGACTAGCTTTTGACATAGGAGAGGAGAAGGTTGAATTTGTTTTCTCAACTTTGGTGAAAGAGCTAGCTCTTGGAGAGGACATGTTCAATATCTATGACGAGGAAGCGTCTAGAGAAGAAGTGAGCTCGATTCTATTCAAAGATCCATTGGAAAATGTCATAACCATGAGCATCACGGAAAAGGAAAGGAAGAGGATTGTAATGAGGAGATTGAAGCCTTGGAGGAGGAGGTAAAATAAGTGCAAGAGGAAGAGTTTGAAAAACTTTACGATGGCTCAAGAAACGTGAGAAACCACGTTCAGTCGTGTTATTCAACGGCCGTGGTTTCCCCCAAGATGACCGTAACCAGCTATTCTGAGAGTACCAGTAAGTTACACGGCCAAAAACACGGCCGTGGAACCACCAATGGTGCCGTAATTGAGATCCTTGCCCTAAACCACGGCCGTGGAAGTAACAGTGGTGCCGTAATTTTGGGTATTTCTGAGAACAATTCCGTTCTTTCCACAAATACTCTTGAGTCTTCTTGCATCACTCCTACACCCTTAGAGACTTCAAAGGAAGCGTTAGACACATCTCAAGAATCATCAAAGGCATCAATAGATATGGAATTGAAGCCACTTCCCACACATCTTCGGTATGCATTTGTTGGAACTAATTCTACTTTTCCCGTAATTATTAGTTCCGAATTAAGTGAAGATGAACATGATAAACTAATGGATGTTCTAAGGAAATATAGGAAAGCATTAGGTTATACCATAGAGGATCTTGTAGGAAATAAACCATCATTATGCATGCACAAGATTCTACTGGAGGAAGATTTTAAGCCTTCGCGACAACCTCAAAGACGGTTAAATCCGATCACGAAGGAGGTTGTTAAGAAGGAAATTCTTAAGTTACTTGACGCAGTTATCATCTATCCTATCTCCGATAGAAAGTGGGTGAGCCCCGTTCAAGTTATCCCGAAAAAAGAGGAATGACGGTTATCACTAACAAGAACAATGAGCTCATTCCTACAAGAACCGTGACGGGATGGAGGATGTGCATTGATTACCGCAAGCTGAACAATGCAACAAGGAAGGATCACATACCGCTACCATTCATTGATCAAATGCTTGAGAGGTTAGCACATCACTCCTATTTTTGCTATCTTGACGGTTATAGTGGATTCTTCCAGATTCCGATCCATCCGGACGATCAAGAGAAGACCACATTCACGTGGTGCCATTCGGGCTTTGGAACGCCACAACCACCTTTCAAATGTGCATGATGGCCATCTTCTAGGAGTACATTGAGGAAATAATGGAGGTTTTTATGGACGATTTTTATGTTTATGGTTCCTCATTCGATAATTGTCTTTCTAACCTCTCTCTCATGTTGCAAAGGTGTGAAGACACTAACCTAGTTCTTAATTGGGAGAAGTGTCAATTCATGGTTAAGGAAGGCATCGTGTTAGGACACTTAATCTCTAGTAGACGGATTGAGGTAGACAAGGCTAAGATAGAGACTATAGAGAAACATCCTCCTCCATCTTCGGTGAAGGGGATAAGAAGTTTTCTAGGACATGCTGGATTTTATAGATGTTTTATCAAAGACTTTTCAAAGATATCGAAACCGCTTACTAATCTATTGATGAAGGATGCAGTTTTTGATTTCTTACAGGATTGTTTAGATGCTTTCTACAATATCTGGGAAGCTCTCATATCAACCCCGATCATCCAACCTCCGGACTGGAATCTCGCGTTCGAGTTTATGTGTGATGCAAGTGACGTAGCTATTGGAGCGGTGTTGGGGCAAAAGAAAGAAAGCCGAACCAATGTAACGCTAGATGAAGCGCAGCTCAACTACGCCACAACTGAGAAAGAATTCTTAGCTATTGTATATGCCTATGAAAAGTTTCGTTCTTATCTTGTAGGTGCGAAGGTAATTGTATACAGGGACCATTCAGCGATCCGATATTTACTCGCCAAGAAGGATGCGAAGCCAAGACTGATTAGATGGATTCTTCTCCTACAAGAATTCGATCTAGAGATCCGTGACAAGAAAGGCTCGGAAAATTCTGTTGCGGATCATTTCAGTTGTCTACCACACATTGATGATGACGATTTACCTATAGATGACTCCTTCCTGGATGAGCACTTACACATCATAGAGGAGTGCATCGACAAGATATCTAGAGGTAACGAACATTGGTTTGCTGATTTTGTAAATTACTTGGTTTGTCAGGAAATACGTCCCGGATTATCCTACGCACAAAAGAAGAAGTTCTTTAGGGATGTCTGGCAATACTATTGTAATGAACCTCTACTCTTCAAGAGAGGTCCCAATAACATCATTAGTAGATGTGTGCCGGAAGACGAAATGCAAAGTGTCATTCGTCATTGTCATTCACTACCTTGTGGAGGACACGCTAGTTCCAATAAAACTAGCGCTAAGATATTGCAATCTGGATTGTTTTGGCCTACTTTATTTAAGGATGTGCAAACCTTTATTTCTTGTTGCGATGCTTGTCAAAGAACAGGAAATATCTCTAGGAGAAACGAGATGCCTCTCAACAACATTCAGGAGGTGGAAATCTTTGACGTTTGGGGAGTGGACTTCATGGGACCTTTCCCATCATCTTGTGGAAACCAATACATACTTCTAGCTGTAGATTATGTTTTGACATGGGTTGAAGCCATTGCCTCTCCAACTAATGATTCCATGGTTGTTGTCAAGTTCTTTAAAAGAACTATTTTCCCAAGGTTTGGGACACCACAAACCATCATTAGTGACGGAGGTTCACAATTCATTGCCCGAAGATTCGAAGCTCTACTAGTTAAGTATGGGGTGACTCACAAGATCGCCACTCCATACCATCCACAAACAAGTGGACAAGTGGAGATTTCGAATAGAGAGATCAAGGGCATCCTTGAGAAGACTGTTTCTAAGACAAGGAAGGATTGGTCTTTGAAGTTGGATGATGCATTATGGGCGTATACGACTACACACAAGACTCCCATAGGTACAACACCATACAACCTTGTCTATGGGAAGTCTTGTCATCTCCCGGTTGAGCTAGAACACAAGGCGAACTGGGCCGTGAAGTTGTTGAACTTCGGTATGAAGGAAGCGGGCGAGAAGCGCCTCTTGGACCTTAATGAGCTTGAAGAACTCCGTTTGAACGCCTATGAAAACGCCAAGATTTACAAAGAAAGGGCGAAGCGTTGGCATGATAAGCATATCATTCCAAAGGATCTAAAAGAAAGAGATCAACTTCTCCTCTTCAATTTAAGACTTTGTCTCTTTCCAGGTACGCTTAAATCTCGTTGGACTGGACCTTATCTAATCAAACGTGTTTTTCCCCATGGCGCAGTTGAAGTATGGGGTGAAAAGAGCGGAAGTTTCAAGGTGAATGGCCAACGTCTTAAGAAGTATTCACCGGAGCTCCTGGTTGAGGAAATCGCTCCGATTGTCCTCGAATAAACTCAGGAACGGTCTAGCTACGGACCCAAAACAAGCGCTTATGGGGAGGCAATCCAGTGTATTGCACTTACGTTTTTGGTTTTCATTCTTAGATTAGTTTAGTTTAGTTGTTTTTGCTTTGTTTTTCCCTCGATACTGATAACACGATTTATGACTTAGGTTTAGGTAATCATTTAGATAGGTTCATCACTCATTCATGCATGGTTTAGCACAAATTCGCGACGTTTGCACCCAATTCACGAATTTTGTCGAGATAGACGTCTACACGGACTTGTGCGTTGCTTTGTAGGTATTTCGAGGGCCTTTTGGACATTAACCGATACATTAGAGGGCCAAACCTCATGATGGTACACATCCAAGGCTAAGGAGGAGCATAAATGGAGCAAAAAGGGACACAAAGACCACTATTGGGCCAAACCTCATGATGGTACACATCCAAGGTTCTAAGGATTCTAAGGACAAGCTGCGGTGTTTGGGAAAGAATGTTCACTAATGGAAGCGATTTCCGGCGCCAAAAACTTGTTACGCTAAGATCGTGTGATGTGCACGCAATAAGTCTTAAATTTATACTCGTTATATTTATCCTAACTCCTAGCGAACCCGCAGTGTACGGGACGTTTGTAGAAAGGTAAGTATTCCGAGGTCGAACACAAAGACTAAGGTGAAATCTAGTCAAGCAATGATCAAAGATAGTGTGAATCTAGACTAAGATAAGATGAGGAACAAAGAAAATGGAAAACACAATGTTTTTTTTGGTTTTTGTGGTGATCAAACAAAGATCACAAGTCAAGCAAGGTAATAAAACAACTAACAAATTAAGCTAGCAAACGAGTAAGTAACACAAAGCACAAGTATATGATCAAGAGAGAAAAGTAGATTCTAGAGGTCAAGATTTCCGGTTATGGCATTGGACTCAAGGTTCTAAGGATTCTAAGGACAAGCTGCGGTGTTTGGGAAAGAATGTTCACTAATGGAAGCGATTACCGGGTAAGTCTCTCACTTCACTAATCCCGCATCAAACTCCTATTACCGGGTAGGTCTCAAGGGGTTAGAGTAAGGAATTTCGCACAAACTAGATGCTACTTAAGGGTAACCCTCTCCTTACCGGGTAAGTCTCGGAATAGGGTAATCTCAAGCAATAATCCTAGCACACTCGATCCAATAGCGGCTTATGAGGCTCACTACTACCTGGCATTCATCATCTTAGGTATCTAAGGTCGGAAATCATCTGGTAGATCTCTTCCCTCACTTAGATTGGTAGCATTAGGTGATACTAACCTAAATTAGGCTTAATAAACACTAGGATTTAACAACCTAACATCCCAATCATACAGATTCAGTACTTAGAAAGCAACAGAAGAATAAATCGGGTAGATCTTAATATAAATCGGCCGATCTTCATGATGAACAACCCGATTTTTCTTCCTGGGATGGGTTTCGTGCATACAAATCATCCTAAACTAACATATAAGTCCATCCTATCATCACCCAAGCCATAACCATCAATCTATCACTCTAGAATCACAATAAACTAGCCAATAATATGCATATCAAGATCCAAAATCATCAAACAAGCATACATGGTGTTCATAGATGAATAATGAAAGATGAGAAACAAAATCAATAAATCTCAGCAAAATCCAAGTTGTAGCAAGACTTACAAACTCTTAAATGAAGATCCAAAACGTTCCTAACAATCCTTGCTAAAGTTCTTCAATCAAAGACTACAAAAGCCACTCAAAATCACTCAAAACCTCACTATTCTCCTAAAATGGTGTTCTTCTTCTTCCTTCAATCCTTGAGAGCTTTTCTTCTCCTCCAATCTTTCTCCAAAATCAATGAGCTGTGAATGAGAGTGTGGGAGAGGGGAGATGCTCAGCAACCACCTGCAAGACCACTTATATTCTCCACCAAGAGCAAGGACGGACAAGAGATCGTGGGACACGTGGCTTAAGTTGTCAAAGGCCCAAAAATCGACCCAGTGGACAAAAATCGGCCGATTTAGCTGCTAGTTAGTCCGATTTTCTTCAGCAGAAACATGCTATGATCGTCTAGCCATGAGTTGATCCATTGCTTGCACCAATAGTGGTGTTTGTGTCCCTTGTTGCTCCATTTATGCTCCTCCTTAGCCTTGGATGTGTACCATCATGAGGTTTGGCCCTCTAATGTATCGGTTAATGTCCAAAAGACCCTCGAAATACCTACAAAGCAACGCACAAGTCCGTGTAGACGTCTATCTCGACAAAATTCGTGAATTGGGTGAAAACGTCGCGAATTTGTGCTAAACCATGCATGAATGAGTGATGAACCTATCTAAATGATTACCTAAACCTAAGTCATAAATCGTGTTATCAAAAATACCCCATACTTAAGGTTTGCTCGTCCCCGAGCAAATTCCCAACTATAGACTAAAAGATGACATGATTTATGTATGCAGAAAAATGGCAAAATCTTTTGGAGTTGTGCTTCTAATATTGGATCACCTTCATAGTCATGTTTCATGGCAATGGACAAGCAATTATGCATCAAATAAATGAAAGCATGGAAAGACAATTACACTTAACTTGATAGCATGCAATGAAATGTAAAGATGAAGAAGTCAAGATGATCATGAGTATATTCAATCTAAATCACTTAGTCTTACACACATGCAAGTAGGTCAAAAGGACTTGTAAAATAGAAGGCCAAGAAACGTTGTGATTAGGTGGGAATTTTCTAGGCTATGTGATGCTAATCCGGGAAAGGAAATAAACAACCACAACTTCAAATTTTCTTATCAACTTCCCTCAAGTGTATATTTTTCTTCATTTTCTTTTCTTTCTTTTATTTTTGAGACAATGGCATTGGTGTGCAAAAGCCGAAACCTTGGTGATTAGCCATTCTCGGGCTTTTTCTATTTTTTCGAGATGCATCCACACCGGGCACACATACCAAAGCTCGTTAGGACTATTGGTTTATTTGACTTTGGCAAGGCACCAACACCCGATTATGTGAAGTGTACCGAGTTACTTGTCATTTAAGCCAATGTCCCCAAGCCTATATTTTTGGCTACACTTTCACAACAAATTCAGCATTTTATGCATGACATTCTTTTCATCAACAACTTCACCCCACACTTGCTTTTCACACACATCAACACACTAGCATGCTCCTATTGCCGGATGGGTCAAAAGAGGTCAAATTTATCTCAATTGAGGTGCTCAAGCAACATGATCAAGATGAGAAGTAGAGGAAAATGAATTGCCTTAATCACTCCTAATTGATGTGCAAGAACTAGCATGCAATTTCGACTTTCAATACTCAATCCATTCTAGGCAAACATCATGATCACCAATCATTCATGGTATTCAAGAGAAGTACTTCAAGTCCACATATACATTCATCAATTTAACACATAAGGCCATCCATAGCCAATCCACAAGACAAGATTCATCATTAGGGTCATATCCAAGCCTTAGAAGCACTAAAATTTTTTAAAATTTTCTGAATTTTTTTTGATTTTTCGAAATATGTATGTACAATGCAAGACATATTGAAACATGTGACAAAATTAAACTATCCTAGATGCTAATCATGCAAGTGATCATGAAAACCCCACCCCATACTTAGAAACACATTGTCCCTAATGTGTAAACTAAATAAAGAAGTGAAAGAGAGTCCTCACAATGTAAAATTGGTGATGCTTTGGTATTTCGGTTCATATTGGATGATGATGGTGGATGATCGATCAAGGATGGTAGAGAGCTCTTGATGTTCATTATGGTGTCGGAACCCGCGCTTGGCACCGCAAGCCGTCCAAGTTCCACGTCCGCTCCACCCATGCTTGATTGGAGATCATCACTTTCCTTGACAGAAGGAAAAATCGGCCCATAACCCAGGAAAATCGGCCGATTTTGTGCATGAACAGTCTGATTTTTCTGGGTGATTTCCTCCTCGTCTATGTGCTTGGATCTTGTACCTTAGATAGCTCCATGAGGTCTTCACATGACCTCCAACATCTCATAAATCATGACAATTAACAAGATCTAGCACCCAAAAACACAAAAGAAAAACAAAGCACACCAAGAGTGAGATTAAACAAAAGCAAGAAAAAGAAAGGGAAAAATATGTACCAATGGGTTGCCTCCTATTAAGCGCTTCTTTAAGGTTATTAGCTTGACCAAATTCAGGAGCGTTTTAATCAAGATGAAGCGGGGCAATCACTTCCACCGGGGCTTCCGGGATGTACTTCTTCAATCGATGCCCATTCACTTTGAAGTTACTACAATGATCTCCTCCTATCTCCACCGCTCCATGAGGAAAAACTTTCTTCACCACATATGGCCCGGTCCATCTTGATTTGAGCTTTCCGGGGAAGAGTCGCAGCCTCGAGTTGAAGAGAAGGACAAGGTCGCCTTCACTCAACTCCTTCGGGATGAGGCGCTTGTCATGCCATCGTTTAGTCCTCTCCTTGTAGATCCGGGTATTCTCATAAGCATCCAACCGGATCTCCTCAAGGGCGTTTATATCAAGCAACCGCTTTTCTCCGGCCTCCTTGAGATCAAAATTTAGCCACCTTATACCCCAATATGCTCGATGCTCCATCTCTACCCGAAGGTGGCAAGACTTTCCATAGACCAACCTGTAAGGAGTGGTGCCAATTGGTGTTTTAAAAGCGGTCCTATATGCCCACAAGGCATCATCGAGCTTCATAGCCCAATCTTTTCTCGTCCTTGATACCGTCTTCTCAAGAATGGCCTTGATCTCCCGGTTGGAGATCTCCACTTGGCCACTAGTTTGGGGATGGTAAGGTGTTGCCACCTTATGAGTCACCCCATACTTAGCCAAAAGTGCCCCAAAGTTCCTATTGGTGAAGTGCTTCCCTCCATCACTTATGATCACCCTTGGTGTTCCAAACCTAGGAAAGATCACTCGGTTGAAGAACCGCACCACAACCTTGGCGTCATTTGTAGGAGAGGAGATTGCCTCCACCCATCTCGAAACATAGTCAACCGCCAATAGGATGTAGAGGTTGCCACATGAAGAAGGGAATGGTCCCATGAAGTCCACACCCCACACATCAAATATCTCTACCTCTTGTATGTTGTTCAAGGGCATCTCATTTCTCCTTGAGATATTGCCCGTCCTTTGGCAAGCATCACAAGCTACCACAAAGCTTTGCACATCCTTGAACAAACTTGGCCAAAAGAAACCCGATTGCAACACTTTAGCACATGTCTTGTGTGAGCTAGCATGCCCTCCACATGGCAAGGAATGACAATGGCGGATCACACTCTCCACCTCATCCTCCGGTATGCATCTCCTAAACATTCCATCCGGCCCTCTTTTGAACAAAAGTGGCTCACTCCAATAGTAATGCCTCACATCTTTGAAGAACTTCTTCCTTTGGGCATATGTCAAACCGGGAGGCATTTCCTCACACACTAAGTAGTTCACAATGTCGGCATACCATGACTCACTTCCCCTAGACACTTGGAACAAGCATTCCTCCACCATTTGCAATTGCTCATCCCGGAATGAGTCATCAATCGGGATGTCATCTCTCTCAATCTCCAATGGTGGGAGTCTACGAAGGTGATCGGCCACGGAGTTCTCGGATCCCTTCTTGTTCCGGATTTCCAAGTCAAAATCTTGAAGAAGAAGGATCCACCAAATCAACCTAGGCTTTGCATCCTTCTTGGTAAGGAGATAACGGATCGCAGCATGATCCGTATAAATAATGACCTTCGCTTCAACAAGGTATGACCAAAACTTCTCAAAGGCATACACTACCGCTAGCAACTCTTTCTCGGTTGTGGCATAGTTAAGTTGGGCATCATCTAGCGTCTTGCTAGCATAATAAATGGCATGAGTTCGCCCATCTTTCCTTTGCCCCAAAACAGCCCCAACGGCTACATCGCTTGCGTCACACATGATCTCAAACGGTAAACTCCAATCCGGAGGTTGCATGATAGGTGCGGAGATCAAGGCGTTCTTCAACCTACAAAAAGCTTCAAGACAATCCTTGGAAAAGACAAAATCAACATCCTTCATTAGTAGGTTAGTGAGAGGCTTAGAAATTTTAGAGAAATCTTGGATAAACCTCCGGTAAAAACCGGCATGCCCTAAGAAACTCCTTACCCCCTTCACCGAGGTAGGTGGCGGCAACTTCTCTATCGTTTCAATTTTGGCCCTATCAACCTCAATGCCACGGTTAGACACCAAGTGTCCTAACACAATGCCTTCACTTACCATGAAGTGGCATTTTTCCCAATTCAAGACAAGATTTGTCTCCTCACATCTTTGCAATACTAATGACAAGTTAGCCAAGCAATTATCAAAGGAAGAACCATAAACAGAGAAATCATCCATAAACACTTCCATGATATTTTCTATGTATTCCGAAAAGATAGCCATCATACACCTTTGGAAGGTGGCGGGTGCATTACACAACCCAAATGGCATTCTCCTATATGCAAAAGTACCCCATGGACATGTAAAGGTTGTTTTCTCTTGGTCATCGGGGTGGATAGGGATTTGGAAGAATCCGCTATAACCATCTAAGTAGCAAAAATGAGAGTGTTGAGCTAATCTCTCTAGCATTTGGTCAATGAAGGGAAGGGGGAAGTGATATTTCCTAGAGGCCATGTTCAACCCCGTAACCGTCCTTCTTAGGTACTACATGAACGGTCATCCCACCCTTGTTACGCTAAGATCGTGTGATGTGCACGCAATAAGTCTTAAATTTATACTCGTTATATTTATCCTAACTCCTAGCGAACCCGCAGTGTACGGGACGTTTGTAGAAAGGTAAGTATTCCGAGGTCGAACACAAAGACTAAGGTGAAATCGAGTCAAGCAATGATCAAAGATAGTGTGAATCTAGACTAAGATAAGATGAGGAACAAAGAAAATGGAAAACGCAATGTTTTTGTTGGTTTTTGTGGTGATCAAACAAAGATCACAAGTCAAGCAAGGTAATAGTGGAAGGAATTGACAAAACTTGGATGTTGGCACACAACAGAGACTTCCACGCCCTAAACTATGGTCGTGGAATTAACAGGTGACCTTAATTCTCCAAAATCAAGCAAAATTCATCAAAACCACGGGTTCTGTACATTTCCACGGCCGTGGAATGCCCCGAGTGACCGTGATTTTCAAAAATTTTACGGGCACTATATAAATCACCTTCCTTCACAAAAACACATCCGAAACGCAAATCCACGCCCAAAACTAAGCCCAGAATTGCCGACTACCTTCCTCAACCCGTGATTCTTCGTTCGGAGTCCGATTCGATCGGTTCTTGAGCCTAAAGTGGAGCATTTTAGATCATCTACACGATGCAAGCAACAAACTGAGCGAGCAATCCACGTTGGAGAAGGAATTTTGATTTGAAAGATCCAAACCCTAGGTTTTTCTCCCTTTCCTCTTCTTTGTCAATTTGGTTCAATTTCTTGGCAAGAATTTAGGAGAACTGAATAGAATCGGAATTGGAATTAGTCTAGAACAGTGATTGCTGAATTTGGTGTTGATTTGCTGTGATTTGAGAGAAACATACCAAAACCACGGTCTATGTACGTTCTACGGCCGTGGTTTACCAAGAATACGCTGTAATTTTCATTGTTGCTGAGAAAAATGTTTAGGTTCCTCCTCTTCCCAACCTCCCCCTAGTGAACCACCATCACCACCACCTCCTAGAATCCCAACTATCCATGAATATTACCTAGGAGCTTTAGAAACAATTGAGAAGAGGCCGGTCATAGGACCTAGATACCTTCTCCTAGAGGAGCTTGAGCCGCTCAATGTTTTGAACGACTTGACATGGCTCTTGGATAGAGCTGGATTGATCGTCTTATCCGCTATTAGAGAGGACGCTTATGAGGAGATAACAAGGGAGTTTGTGACTTCCTTTGAGCATAGCCATGTGAACCGCACGATCTCTATGAGTTCTCCATCGTTCAGTTTGGAGCATTCTTTGGGTTCCATGAGAGCTTCAATGGTAGGTTTCCTAGTGGGGTGTATGCTAAGGATTTTTGTGAGGAGATTGCCATGATATATGCTAGTGAGGATCGTTGGTAACTGGACGACACCAAAGCTAAGCTCATCAACCACTTAGCCTTGAAGATAGCTCATAGGGTCCTTTCGGAGTGTCTTTTCCCTAGGACCGAGACCACACAAAAGATTAAGACTGATGAGCTCTCCCTCCTTTATTGTATGCTAAACGGTAGACCCGCCGATTGCGCCACACACCTTGCCTCCACCATGAGTAAATTGAAGAACAAGAAAGCAGGGAACATTGGTTATGTTGATATGGTGACTCATATAGCCAACCAATTGGGGATAGAATACTCCGCTTGTACTAGGATAGCGGTGAGACCATTGGGTCTCAACGGGCTCCTGACTAGAGGCATTATCTTTTCCTGCCACCAAGATCTACCTACCGCAGCCATACCATGGGAGGAGAGAGGTGGTAGAGGTATCCCTTGGCTTGCCGAGTATTCTATGATGCTAGGCCGCCACAATTGGAAGGCAACCTTTGCGGCCATGCATGCCAATAGACTTGTAGCTCCTCCATATGTGTCGGATGACATCCCAGCTGGGGATGATGATGAGGAGATGGGAGGAGGTGATGACCATGATGTAGGAGGTGATGAGCATACCTTTGGTACATTCCCGGATCAGCCGGCCGATTTCCCGGAGCCACCTAGACGTTCTTCCCGCCCCTCTAGACCTTCCGGTGCTTCTTCTTCATGCAGGGCTAGTGTGAGTGAGAGGCCGACTTGGATGCGACTCCACCCGCTTGGTATGAAGAGCTGCCGTCATGGATGGGAGTTCCTCCTCCATGGTATGAGCAGGCACCGGTGGCACCGACTCCTCCTCCTCAGGACGCTCCTGCATGGTATGGACAACCGCCGGATTAGTACTCGCAGCTTCCGGGATGGGCTACCGATCTTTCCTGGAGAGTGGGAGATCTAGAGATCCGACAGGAGACTCATGACGCACGGAGCCAAGAGAATGACCGTATCTTGAGGGATGTCTACCACCAGCAGTTTGTGCGGCCTTTAAGCACGGATTTCTTTCCATATCCACCACCGCCTCCTCCACAGTGATGGTGTTTATTGACCGCCAGTTTGAGCCACCACACCGCTGTTAGTGAGTTCCTTTTGCTTTTCTTTTCTTTTCTTTATTTCTTTCAAACATTAAGGACAATGTATGTTTCAAGTATGGGGTGGGGTGTGACTATCGTTTCTAATAACTCTACTCACTTTGCTTTGCATGACTATGAACACTTGCATGTTTCCTTTCATTGTCACATATCTCATTATTGCATTGCATGAAAAAGGCTTTGAAAAACCCAATAAAGTTTGAAAAATTTGAAAAGATTTTGTGCTTCTAAGATTTGAGATGATTTCTATGATGAAAATTACTTGTGGAATGAGTTCTTGATGACAATTGTATGCTTAAATTGAATTATGAACTGTGAAGAGATTGAGTATGTTGTTTATCCTTTCTTGCAAGTTTCATAATATGATGGTTTTTATCTAAATCATATTGAGAAACAAAGGTTGAAATCACAATATAAGTTCTTATACTTCTTTATGAAATGATTAAGGCACATGTGACGCCCTTTGTGACTTCGGAGCAAGTGTAAGCATCATCCCGTTTGCTTTGTGTAGGAAGATCGGTTTAGGTGAGGCTAAACCGGTGAAGATGACGTTATCCATGGCGGATCGATCCATAACTCGTCCCGTCGGTATCATTGAAGACGTCTCAGTCAAGCTCGATAAGTTTTCTATTCCAATTGACTTTGTTGTGCTTGACATTCCTGCAGATTGTCCGGCTCCGATCATACTCGGAAGACCGTTTCTTACAACATCCGGTTGTGTAGTGGATTGCAAGAATGCTAGACTAGCTTTTGACATAGGAGAAGAGAAGGTTGAGTTTGTTCTCTCAACTTTTGTGAAAGATCCAACTCTTGGAGAGGACATTTTCAATATCTATGACGAGGAAGCGTCTAGAGAAGAAGTGAGCTCGATTCTATTCAAAGATACATTGCAAAAGGTCATAACCATGAGCATCATGGAAAAGGGAGAGGAAGAGGATTGCAATGAGGAGATTGAAGCCTTGGAGGAGCTCAAAGAAGTGCAAGAGGAAGAGTTTGAAAAACTCTATGATGGCTCAAAAAACGTGAGAAACCACGGTCAGTCGTGCTATTCCACAACCGTGGTTTCCCCAAGATGACCGTAACCAGCTATTCTGAGAGCACCAGTAAGTTACACGCCCAAAACCACGGCCGTGGAACTACCAGTGGTGCCGTAATTGAGATCCTTGCCTTAAACCACGGCCGTGGAAGTAACAGTGGTGCCGTAATTTTGGGTATTTCTGAGAACAATTCCATTCTTTCCACAAATACTCTTCATTCTTCTTGTATCACTCCTACACCCTTAGAGACTTCTAAGGAAGCGTCAGACACATCTCAAGACTCATGAAAGGCATCAATAGCTATGGAATTGAAGCCACTTCCCACACATCTTCGGTATGTATTTTTTGGAACTAATTCTACTTTTCCCGTAATTATTAGTTCCAAATTAAGTGAACATGAACATAGAAACTAATGGTTGTTCTAAGGAAACATAGGAAAGCCTTAGGTTATACCATAGAGGATCTTGTAGGAATTAAACCATCATTATGCATGCAAAAGATTCTAATGGAGGAAGATTTTAAGCCTTCGCGACAACCTCAAAGACGGTTAAATCCGATCACGAAGGTGGTTGTTGATAGGTAATGGAATCACTATCATTTAGGATAGTTTTTAGAGTCTTTTTATAGCATTTGTGTCGGTTCATGCTACTAACTCCTTGGTCCAGAAGAAAAAGACTAAAAGAAGCTAAGGAAGGAGTTATAAGCACTTAGGAGTGAAGATCATTCACAAAGCAAAGCTTGTGTTGCCTCACCGCCCGAGCGGAGCCTTGTCCCCGCCCCTGCGGGTGACGCCTTACACCGGAGCGCTCCCTGCACCTTCGCCAGTGCCGGCCATGAAGTGTGTCACCGCCCCTGCGCCACTCCTTGGCGCCCTTGCGGTGACTTACCCTGAAGAAACAAAAACCAGCTCCCCTGCGCCTTCTACTGCGCCCCTACCGGCGCCTCAACCTGGGAGCTGGAAAACGAAGAGGTTGTGTCACCGCCCCTGCGTTGACATAGGGAGGCCCCGGTGGCTTGGCATAAAAAACGACAGGAAGTTCAAGGGTCAGATGTTTGAATAACATTGAAGATCCGCCCCAGCGGAATTTCCTAGCTGCCCCTGCGAAGAAGATCAAGCGTTTTTCCCTTCACCGCCCCTGCGGAACTGAAGGTCGCCCCTGCGGTTTAACGTCAGAAGATTTACTCCGGCTGTTTACACCACCTTTATGGTATTAAAGGTGGTTGTTTTAGGCCGGCCATTTACTCCCACTTAGTGTCTTTTGTAGTATAAATAGTCTTTGGTTGATTGCTAGAAAGGAGAATATTGTTAGCCAACAAATTATCCACTTAGATTTTCCTGCTACCTTTGTCATGAGTTGCTAAATCCCCTGCTATATTGGGTTGGTTTGAAGCTGCGTTGTTACTTTGGTTGTAAGTTTTCTTTAATATAAGTTTTCATTCATTAATGCTTTGTGTTTCCTTGATCTCCATTGCCTAATTGCATGTTTTACTATTACTTGATATTGATCACCTTAGGTTCTAAAGTGCATGCAAATAACTAGGATTAATAGGTTCCGGGTTCGGGTCTATAATCTAGTAGTAACTTTAAATAATAACGGGGTGTAATTACTTAAAGAAAAGGAACACAAATATAAAGATAAGTTTAATGGTTTTAATCTTCTCTTTATATCCCTTAGTCTTTGTTTGAAAGCTAACTTGTTATTTGTTCTTGTAGGTTTATGGAACACTAACCTGTTAAGTTGTGTTGATGCCAGTTGGCTCAACACATGTATACGAACGAGACGGGAGATTACTTGAAAACATGTAAAAGGAACTCACCAATGTATCAATTGCATGCTTAGAATCAACCTAGTGTAGATTCACCCATCTTTGTCTTACTTTTCGCATTAATCGTTTTAATAAGTTCTTGTGTATCAATTCAACCAAACCCCCCCTTTTTTGTAACTTGTTACCATAATCGATAATTCCATCTAATAAAACACCTTAACTCTCTTGGGTTCGACCCTTACTTAACTACTATACTTGCTTTAGTGCTAAGTTGGGATTTACTTTTGATTGGGTATAGACGACCTTAGAAATACCTTCAGTCAAATTTTGGCGCCGTTGCCGGGGAGTTTTAGTGTTTTATAGTTATTATTGATTATTGGTTTGAACTATTTTTATGGTTCAAACCCGTGCTACTAACTCCGGATTTGCTTCTTTTGATCCAGAAATTGAGAGGGCGCACATCCGGCAACGAAGACAACAACAACTTCAAGAAGAGATGGCTAACCGTACACTTCGTCAACTCATGCAGCCCACCTTGGCTCAAAACCCCTTGCGGTTACTATACCGGCATTAGGGGAAGGAGTCAATTTTGAGCTCAATTCGGGCCTCATTCACTTGCTTCCATCCTTCCATGGGCTAAGTGGTGAAGATCTCATCAAATACCTTGGGAAGTTTCATACCGTTTGTATGAGCATGAAGCCGGCCAACATTACCGAAAAACAAATCAAGATGAGGGCATTCGGCTTCACACTCAAAGATTCCGCGGATGATTGGTATTACCACCTTCCATCCAGGAGTATCGACACTTGGGAGAACCTTCACAAGGCGTTCTTGGAGAAATACTTTCCAACCAAGAAGGCCAATAGCTTGAAGAAAGCTATAAGAAACATCGAGCAAGAGGCGAACGAAACTATTTATGAGTACTTCGAAAGGTTTGCACGCCTCCGATCCAGCTGTTCTTTTCACGGATATTCAACTCAAGATCTAGGCTTGTACTTGTACAATGGCTTGCTAGACAATGAAAGGAGGATCGTCGATGCGGCTTACGGAGGTAATATTCTTAACTCTACTCCTGACCTTGCTCTGGAAAAGATACAAGAACTAGCGGAAGGTACTCGAAACTTTGGAAGGACCCCGTCCAAGAAAGGAGTTCATGTTGTGAGTTCAAGGAAGAGCCAGATTTCCACCGAGCTTGCGGAACTGAAGCAAATGGTGAAGAGACTAACACTTATGGGAACCCCACTGCAGCTCAAGACTTGTGGTGTTTGTGCTGACCCATATAATCCAACGGACATGTGTCCACAAGTCCAAGATGACGATGCAGAAGCGAACGCATTGGGTTATGGACAACCACAACAGAAAAGGCCTACGAACGATCCCTATGCACAAAATTTCATGCCAAACTGGCGTGACCAACAGAACTTTCGTTGGAGGGATCAACAAAACCAACAACAGGAGCCCCGTCAAGGTAAGTATCAATCAACTGAAGATATGTTGTAGGTTTTGACTAAACACTTTGCTACTCATGTCCAAACAACAGAATCTAGCATCAAGAACCTTGAAATACAGGTTGGTCAAATGGTGGAAGCCATTTCAAGGACCGAATCAAGACTTTCTGGAGGATTGCCTTCCTAGACGTTTATAAGCCCCAAGGAGAATGTTAGTGCCTTAACATTAAGGAGTGGGAAGCAAATCCAACAAAAACCAGCAAAAGAACCACAAAGTAAACCTTCTGTCGATTTTACCGCACCCACAACCGCCCTTGCAGCTGCAACTGCGCCCAACACAGAGCAAACGACGCCCCTACGGCTGGATGACCCCGCCCCCGCGGTGACAACCCCTGAACCGCCCCTGCGCTTACAAGCTGACGCCCCTGCGGAAAACACAACAGAAGGTTCTGCTGAGAGGGATACTTACGTCCGGCCTAATTTTCCGCCACTGTACTCTGAGAAACCACCAACTCCTTTGCCTGAAGCTTTGAAGGAGAGAAGAATCATTATAGGACAAGGACCTCTTTGACACTTTCTCCAAATGCGAGGTAAACATTCCCCTCCTTAAGTTGGTGAAAAGTATTCCTATGTATGCTCGTTTTTTGAAGGAACTTTGCACTATCAAGAGGAATCAGAAGCTGAAAGGGAAACAAAAAGTGCAAGTAAGTGACCATGTGTCGGATGTTTTCCAACGGAGAATGCCCAAGAAGTGCAGCGATCCGGGTATGGTAAGCATTCCTTGTGTTATAGGGGAAACCCGCTTTGACAAAGCAATGCTTGATCTTGGTGCTTCTATCAATGTTTTACCATATTCGATTTACAAATCACTTGACCTTGGGCCATTAATGAAAACTAGGATTGTAGTACAACTTGCTGATAGATCTAATGTGTACCCGAAAGGGATAATTGAAGATGTGTTAGTAATGGTAGACAACCTAATTTTTCCTGCTAATTTCTTTGCATGGATATGGAAAATGATTCACATGATGAACCCATTCTGTTAGGTAGGCCATTTCTGAAAACTGCTAGGACTAAAATTGATTATGTTAGTGGCAAATTGACCATGGAGTTTGATGGAGAAGTAGTGGAATTTGACATTTATGATGCAATGAGATTTCCTAGTGATGATCATTCTTTATGTGTTATTGACAATGTTGAACTTTTTGTGCAAGATGTTTTTGATAACTCTGATGTTTATGAATTGAAAAATGTGATTGAGCATGACATTGATGGTTTCAAATCGGATTATGTATTAACATCCAGCATGAAAGAGGTCCTAGCCCAATTAGATGGGCATAAAAGGCTACCTATTTGCAATTTGGTCATTGGGCCCACTTTACTAACCCCAAGCGATAAGCTTGTTCCGTCCATAGTGCAGGCACCCGAAATAGAATTTAAGGACCTTCCGTCACACCTCAAGTATGTTTTCCTTGGAGAACACAATACCTTGCCAGTGATCATCTCCAACAAGTTGACTACCGGTCAAGAAGACAAGTTGGTGAAGGTACTAAAAGAGCACAAGACGGCCTTTGGATGGACCATTGCGGACATCAAAGGGATAAGCCCTTCAACTTGCATGCATAGGTTTTTACTAGAGGACGAAGCCAAACCCTCTAGGCAACCTCAAAGGAGGTTGAATCCGCCGATGATGGATGTGGTAAAAAAGGAAGTGTTGAAGCTCCTTCAAGCGGATATGATGTTTCCTATCTCGGATAGCACTTGTGTTAGCCCAACCCAAGTAGTTCCAAATAAGGGAGGCATTACCATGGTGGAAAATCAACATGGAGAGATGGTCCCGAGCAAAACACAAACCGGATGGAGAGTTTGCATTGACTACCGTAAGCTCAATAAGGTAACACGAAAAGACCATTTCCCATTACCTTTTATTGATCAAAAGTTGGAACGTCTTGCAGGTCATCAGTACTACTATTTCTTAGATGGATATTCGGGCTATTTCCAAATATCCATTGCGCCAGAATATCAAGAAAAGACGATGATCACTTGCCCATTTGGCACTTTTGCATACCGCAGAATGCCATTTGGACTTTGCAACGCACCCGGCACCTTCCAACGGTGCATGATAAGTATTTTCTCCGAATACATAGAAAATTTCATTGAAGTCTTCATGGATGATTTTACCGTCCATGGAGACAGTTTCGACGCATGTTTAGGACATTTGAAACTTGATCTTGAAAAATCTGTTGAAACCAATTTGGTTCTTAACTCGGAAAAATGTCATTTCATGGTCGAACAAGGAATTGTGCTAGGACATGTAATATCCTCAAAAGGGATAGAGGTAGATAGGGCAAAGGTTGATGTAATTCAAAATTTACCTTCTCTTACTAATGTTCGGGAAATCCGATTTTTTCTTGGTCATGCAGGTTTCTACCGATGTTTCATAAAATATTTTTCAAAGATCTTGGCACCCCTATGTGAATTACTCAAAAAAGACGTCACCTTCACAGTGGATGAGGATTGCAAGAAAGCTTCGACACTTTAAAGGCATGTCTTACCACCGCACCGATCATCCGTTCCCCGGATTGGCAGAAACCTTTTGAAATCATGTGTGACGCCAGTAACTACGCCGTTGGAGCGGTCTTAGGACAAAAAGACAGACGGACTTTCCATGTGATCCATTATGCGTCTATGACACTCAATGGAGCGCAAAAAAATTACTCTACCACCGAGAAGGAAATGTTGGCGGTGGTTTTTGTCCTTGAGAAATTCAGGCAGTAACTACTTGGGGTAAAGGTAATTATATTTACTAACCATGCAGCTCTTAGGTACCTCATGGGAAAGAAGGAGGCAAAGCCACGATTGATCCGATGGGTGCTCCTTCTAAGTGAGTTTAACCTAGAGATAACGGACAAGAAGGGGGCTGAGAACCTGGTGGCTGATCATTTGAGCAAACTAGTGCAAGAGGAGGAAGGTCCAGGAAAAGGAAGAGAGATAGCTGGAAGTTTTGCAGACGATACATTTAACACAACTCTTTGTTGTGTAACCGCCCCTGCGCCTCACACCAGCCTCCCCTACGGCTCAGTCTAGGCGCCCCTGCGGAATTGTTGACAGAGGTTTGTCTTAAGCTCCAATCTTTTAAGCCTTGGTTTGCGGACATTGTGAACTTCATTGTCAAAAAGGAGTATCCTCTAGACTTCACCAAGGCACAACGAGAGAAGGTAAAGGCTGAAGCTCGACACTACGTTTGGGACAATCCTTACCTTTGGAAGCACTGTAGTGACCAAGTGATCCGTCGTTGCATTCCGGACAATGAGGTACAATCGTCCTAACTTTCTGTCATTCTGAAGCATGTGGAGGGCACTTTGGGGCAAACAAAACTACAAGAAAAGTTTTGGATGCCGGTTTCTTTTGGCCACACATTTTTTGAGACGCTTTTGCGTTTGCAGAGTGTGTGATAGATGCCATAGAGTAGGAAATCTTTCAAGGAGACATGAAATGCCCCAATCCTCTCTTATATTTTGTGATATATTTGACGTTCGGGGAATTGATTTCATGGGGCCGTTTCCTACTTCATTCGGGAACACATATATTTTGCTTGCGGTGGACTATGTTTCCTAGAGGGTGGAGGCAAAGGCAACCAAAACTGATGATTCAAAAGTGGTTGCAGCTTTTCTTAAGGAAAAATCTTCACAAGATTTGGAATTCCAAAAGCCTTAATCAGTGATAGGGGTACCCATTTCTGCAACAAGACGATCACGGCTCTCCTTAAGAAGTACCACGTCCACCAAAGAGTATCAACAGCTTATCATCCATAAACAAACGGTCAAGCTGAGGTATCCAACCGGGAAATAAAGACCATTCTTGAAATGACAGTTTCTCCCGGACGGAAGGATTGGAGTGCAAGGCTAAATGACGCCCTCTGGGCATATCGGACAGCCTAAAAAACTCCTATCGGGAGGTCTCCTTTTAGGCTCGTGTTTGGGAAAGTTTGTCACCTACCGGTGGAGCTAGAGCACAAGGCTTGGTGGGCGGTAAAAAAGTGCAACATGAACATAGAGAAAGTGGGAGAATTCCAAAAAATCCAATTGCAAGAGTTGGAGGAATTGAGGGTAGATGCATATGACCATGCTACCACATACAAAGAAAAGACCAAAGCATGACATGACCGGAACATTCTCCGGAAGGACTTCAAGGTAGGTATTAAGGTACTTCTCTTTCAGTCACGTTTGAAACACTTTGCAAGTAAGCTGCGTTCGAGATGGACAGGGCCGTTCATAGTAGTCGAACTATACCCTCACGGAGCTGTGGCTCTGCATGATCCCCAAACGCACAATGTGTTCAAGGTAAACGGACAAAGGCTAAAGCTTTACCTTGAAGGAGTCAAGAACGATCCAATTGACGAGATGGTCCTGGAGGAAGCACAGTCAGAGAAGTAGAGATCTTACGTCGAGCCAACGACGTAAAACAAATGCGTTTCTCGGGAGGCAACCAGAAGGAATAAGAAGAGGAGCCTCTGTCAAGAAACCACCCCTGCGGCTCTGTGCCCCTGCCCCTGCGGTGACACTCATGCCGAGTGCCCCCCGGCGCTGGGCCTGCGCCTGTGACATGCTTGTCACCGCCCCCGCGGTGACATCCCTACGCCCCTGCGGCGGGCATCCTTGACACGCATCCTCGGCGCCGCCCCCGGCGTTGAGGCGTTGAGCCTGCGTGACCCTTCTCCCTTGTCACCGCCCTCGCGGCGACAATCTCCCGCCCCTGCGGGTTAACCCTGAAAAGAAAAAAAAATATGATCTCGAAAATGCCTACACCTACCACACACCACCCACCAACCTTCTTCTCCAAACACACGAGCCCTCCAAACCCTACTCCCTCATACCACACTCACGCTCCCGTGCCCTCTTGCTCACCAACCACCTCGTCGACATCCCTACACAGCCTCCGACAACCAGCCACCAAATGCGACGCCTCGACACCACCCTCACCCACTACCCCCTTACTCTCTCATATTCCTACAACCTTCATCCTCACCCACTTCAAACATTCCACTCCTGCTACACCGTCGACGACGACTAAACCGCTAAGGCAGTCACCGGAGCAGCCTCAGCAACACCACTTTGCTCGCTCCCTAGAAAATCGCCTCTGCAGTTCTCCCGACCTTGCGCCTACAAGTACCCGCACTGCTCCTTACCGCCCCTGCGCCTGCATCAGCCGCCCCTGCGGAAAAGACACCAGAAAGGTTGATTTCTTTTCCTTGTTTCGATATTTACAAATCTTTTGCTTCAATCATCTTCAAGAATGGATGCACCAAGGAAATACAAGATGTCCAAAGCAGAAAGGGAGCGTTACAGGATTGTGTAGGATCAAGTTGTGTATGCAACTCGATTTTTGCATATTCCTACTTTGGAGAAGCTTGGCATGCTAGAGAGCATGCAATCCTTTTTGGCGAATGGTGGGCTCGGAGACATCCTACAGAGAAGTGCTCCAACATATCCCAAGCTCAGCAGACAGTTCATCTCCACTTTCACAATGGAGAAGGGAGATCATGTGTGTATCGGCCTCGCCTTCAAGTTCAACAAGGTGAAATACACACTTGATTACAATGATATACAAGAGGTCTTCGGGGTAACTCTCAACCCCTCTGCAAACTAGTGGGATCCAGTCCCGACCCCGGACCTGTATGAGTTCTAGCAGGCAGCTACTGGGTCAGAGTTCCATGTTGCGGGTGAGTACTCCAACAAACTCACTCACCCTAGCTTGAGGCTCATCTCAAAGATCCTCATGAGTGTCTTCTGTGGACACAAAGAGGAAAAAAAGGTCACCCTCAAGGACCTCCCACTACTCTACTCCTGCCTTCCGCAGAGCGAGAAGGTGATGGATTGACCGTCCCTCTTCCTTTCCGCTTTGAAGCGGATTAGGAGGGATGATCCAGGGTACATTGTCGGTGGTGAGGTGATCTCCTTAATCGCCTCACAGGTGATGGACCTATCCGAGTTAGAGGACGGGCTGGGAGAACCTATTTTGGATCTCCCTTGCAGATGGGAGCCACCTCACCTTTCTCCCTCGGCCTGTACCATTAGGAGATGAGCTCTCTGAGCTCTACAGTCCGGCAGACCCCTTCGTGCCGAGGAGGCCACTACTGGCCATTGTGGAGAGGCATGCCGCTAGCTCCAGCCGGGCTCATCAGGAGGAGCACTTGCCCATCCCAGATGACGAGGAGATGCCCACTACGGCACCAGAGGAGGATCCGGCCCTTCCGAGCCTTCAGGCTCAGATGAAGGCTATGACCACCCAGTACCGGACATGGCAATTTGATTACCAGTGGACTATGCTGGAGCAGTAGCAGAGCTGGAAGACCAACTTTGCCACCTCCATGACCTCCCACTTCGACCAGCGGCAGGAGGCTTGACAGGCATCCCAACAGCAGCAGCTGGAGGCTCAGTAGCTGGCTTGGCAAGCCAGCTTTGAGACCTCTTTTGGTCGTCGGATGATAGCTCAACAGGACCGCATAGATGACATCTACCGCCGGCAGGAGCATTTATTCCGCCATTTTCCTTACCCACCGGAGGAGGGTCCAGGTGGTCCATCCGAACCATCCCACTGAGGGGTACGTTTCTCTCCCTTTCTCCCACATTTATCTTTGCCTCATTTCCACATTAAGGACATTGTCGGCGGTGGGGTGATCTCCTTGATCGCCTCACAGGTGATGGACCTGTCCGAGTTAGAGGACGGGCTGGAGGCGCTTCTCTACACTGAGGGGATGCTTAGGAGGTGCAAGCTCCTCCGGCAGGACGGGGAGAACCTATTTTGGATCTCCCTTGCAGATGGGAGCCACCTAACCTATCTCCCTCGGCCTCTACCATTAGCAGATGAGCTCTTCGAGCTCTTCATTCCGACCGACCCCTTCGTGCCGAGGAGGCCATTAGTGGCCATTGTGGAGAGGCATGCCGCTTGCTCCAACCGGGCTCATCAGGAGGAGCACCTGCCCATCCCAGATGACGAGGAGATGCCCATTGCAGCACTAGAGGAGGATCCGGCCCTTCCGAGCCTTCAGTCTCAAATGACGGCTATGACCACCCAGCACTGGACATGGCAGTCTGATTACCAGCGGACTATGCTGGAGTAGCAGCAGAGCTGGCAGACCAACTTTGCCACCTCCATGACCTCCCACTTCGACTAGCGGCAGGAGGCTTGGTAGGCATCCCAGCGGCAACAGCTGGAGGCTCAGCAGCTGGCTTGGCAAGCCAGCTTTGAGACCTCTTTTGGTCGTCGGATGACAGCTCAGCAGGACCGCATAGATGACATCTACCGCCAGCAGGAGCATTTCTTCCTCCATTTTCCTTACCCACCGGAGGAGGGTCTAGGTGGTCTATCCGAACCATCTCACTGAGGGGTACATTTCTCTCCCTTTCTCCCACATTTATCTTTGCCTCATTTTCACATTGAGGACAAAGTGTACTTCAAGTATGGGGGAGGGACATATCATTGCTTGTATAGTTTCACTTGAGTTGTTTTGTTATTTTGCACTTTGAATTCAGTTTGAAATTCACAAAAAAAAAGAAAGAGAACAAAGCCAAAGAAAATGAAAAGAGGCATGAAATCCTTGGATAAACCGAAAACCCGAATGGGCGGTTTAGTCAAAAAGAAGGTAGTCCGACCAACCTTAGGTTGGTGAAAAATTGGACTTGAGGAATATGAGTGAAAGTGAGATCATAAAAAGAAGAAGAGTGGCAAGGTGAAAACCCGAAAGGGCACCTTGGCAAAATGAGCGACACCGAGTGTCGGTTTCCCATCCGGCGTTTGGCAACATAAGAAGGGGAGTCATAAGGAGGTTGCCCGGGTAGGCCACTCTTGGAGCAATAAGGATGGTAGTTTCTCCCTTTTTCTCACATTTCCTCTCTTTTCCTTCTTTCTTTCTCGGCTTTTCTCTTGTTTTCATTGTCTTTTTTGCTTGCCCATGCTTCCTGAGGCCTTTGAGTCTAATTGTTGTCATTTGTTTTACCCGGGATGAGTAAAAGGTCTAAGTAAGAGGGAGTTTGATAGGTGATGGAATCACTATCATTTAGGATAGTTTTTAGGGTCTTTTTATTGCATTTGTGTCGGTTTATGCTACTAACTCCTTGGTCCAGAAGAAGAAGACTAAAAGAAGCTAAGGAAGGAGTTATAAGTACTTAGGAGTGAAGATCGTTCATGAAGCAAAGCTTTTGTTGCCTCACCGCCCCAACGGAGCCTTGTCCCCGCCCCTGCGGGTGACGCCTTACACCGGAGCGCTCCCTGGACCTTCGCCAGCACCGGCCATGAAGTGTGTCACCACCCCTGCGCCACTCCTTCGCGCCCCTGCGGTGATTTGCCTTGAAGAAATGAAGACCAGCTCCCTTGCGCCTTCCACTACGCCCTTGCCTGCGCCTCAACCTGGGAGCTGGACGACGAAGAGGTTGTGTCACTGCCCCTGCGTTGACATAGGGACGCCCTGGTGGCTTGGCATCAGAAACGTCAGGAAGTCGAAGGGTCAGAAGTTTGAAGAGCATTGAAGATCCGCCCCAGCGGAATTGCCTAGCCGCCCCTGCGGCCATGAAGAAGATCAAGCGTTTTTGCCTTCACCGCCCTTGCAGAACTGAAGGCTGCCCCTGCGGTTTAACGTCAGAAGCTTTACTCCGGCTGTTTACACCACCTTTATGGCATTAAAGGTGGTTGTTTTAGGCCAGCCATTTACTCCCATTTAGTGTCTTTTGTAGTATAAATAGTCCTTAGTTGATGGCTAGAAAGGAGAATCTTGTTAGCCAACAAATTATCCACTTAGATTTTCTTGCTACCTTTGTAATGAGTTGCTAACTCTCCTGCTACATTGGGTTGGTGTGAAGCTGCATTGTTACTTTGGTTGTAAGTTTTCTTTTATATAAGTTTTCATTCAGTAATGCTTTGTGTTTCCTTGATCTCCATTGCCTAATTGCATGTTTTACTATTACTTGATATTGATCACCTTAGGTTCTAAAGTGCATGCAAATAACTAAGATTAATAGGTTCCGGGTTCGGGTCTTTAATCTAGTAGTAACTTTAAGTAATAACGGGTTGTAATTACTTAAAGAAAAGGAACACAAATATAAAGATAAGTTTAATGGTTTTAATCTTCTCTTTATATCCCTTAGTATTTGTTTGAAAGCTAACTTGTCATTTGTTCTTGTAGGTTTACGGAACACTAACCTGTTAAGTTGTGTTGATGCCGGTTGGCTCAACACATATATACGATCGAGACGGGAGATTACTTGAAAACTTGTAAAACGAACTCACCAAAGTAGAAATTGCATGCTTAGAATCAACCTAGTGTTGATTCACCCATCATTGACTTACTTGCCGCATTAATCGTTTTCATAAGTTCTTGTGTATCTATTCAACCAAACCCCCCCTTTTTGTTACTTGTTACCATAATCGATAATTGAATCTAATAAAACACCTTAACTCTCTTGGGTTCGACCATTACTTAACTACTATACTTGTTTTAGTGTTAAGTTGGGACTTACTATTGATTGGGTATAGACGAACTTAGAAATACCTTCAGTCAGTTGTTAAGAAGGAAATTCTTAAGTTACTTGACGTAGTTATCATCTATCCTATCTCCGATAGCAAGTGGGTGAGCCCCGTTCAAGTTGTCCCGAAGAAAGAAGGAATGACGGTGTTCGCCACTTAGCGTGCGTGCAATCAAGCTTTAAATTTATATAACTAGAATAAAAGCAAGCGAACATGCAGTGTACGAATCGGCGTAGATTAGCAAGTATTCTAGAGTATCGAACACAGGGATTAGGGGGGAACAAATTCAATTGTAAAGTTGTCAAGCAATAAAAGGTTAAACTTTGCAAATATATTGGGAAAACAGCAACCCTAAAGATCCACGTATCTAATTGTGGCAACGATTCAAGATATACTATATATATAAGGACAGAGTTGAGAATTGCAAAGGTATACTAAAGTAAGGTTATGTACGGTGAAGTTCCAAAACCCTATATAACTTATCTAAGGACACTCTCTATAAAGGTTGTTGAGGCTTCAGTATAGAAAGGATCTAAAGACAAGAATTAATATCACATACCCAAACTTGTAACCCAAGGATCAAGACTAACTAAACCAATTAAGGTTGTGACACTCGAAATCGAAGTAGAGGTTGTTGAGGCTTCACTAGTACCTAGAAAAGGCCAGCCAAGACTAAGTTAAAGCTAATCATTAACTTTGGATCAATGTAAAAGCAAGGTTCGTAAACTAACACAATTTACGGGCTGATCTTGAGTTCCACTTCCGTGGAACCTCAAGAACAGACCGTGGTTTGGGGCGTCGGCGAAATCTCTCTAACTATCAGGGTCCAATCTGTTTACGATCAATCTATCATCATCTAAGCCACAACTATCAACCCTTCACCTTAAAATTGCTAAAGGGTTTTAGCCAATAACCATCATTATCAAATCAATAATCAAGTTTAAAGAGAGAATAGATGAAAACCTCGAAAACTCAATAACAATCGAAAACTCAATCTCAAATCCGAACAATCAATGTTTGTATCGAATGAATACAGAAAAAGGGAATAGAAATCCTCACAACAATTTATGGGAACAATGAAGAACGGGATGTCAATCCGTCTCCAATTGTAAACCCTAAGATATACTCGAAGTACACAATATCCAAATCGCGTCCTTCTCCGAATCTTCCCTGTACGCAATAAAATCTTCAACCCTCCCTCTCTTTGGGGATCCAAATCCTGGGGCTGTCACCGTCCGCACTTCAATGTTAAAGCCTATCGAATATATGTAGGGATAAATCTAGGGTTTAACGATGAAACCCTAAATATTTGGGCTGAAAAGAAGTCAAGCCGCTAGTATAAAAAAATACTCTGCACTACGTCAGCAGGTATCAGAGAATACTTTGGTGCGTCAGGCGGTATCAAAAGATACTTTGGCGCGTCAGGCGGTATCAAAAGATACTTTGAGCCGCCAAACGGTATTAGAAAATACTTTAGGCCGCGTCAGCCGGTATCAGAAGATACTTTGGGCGCGTTCTAACTTCCTTTTATGCTCCTTTTTGTGTCGCTTCAAGGCTTAATCCTTAAATATGACATTTTGCTCCATAATTTGCCAAATTGCCTACAAATGCAATAAAACATTGTGTAGACCTCTATTCTTGCAAAGTAGGTGAATATAACCATAAATGCCATGAATGTATGTCTATGCATGCAAAATAAAAGGAAAATTTATATAAATACATGCCTAAAAATAGGTCATAATTCATGTCATCAGACGGTTATCACTAACAAGAACAATGAGCTCATTCCTTCAAGAACCGTGACGGGATGAAGGATGTGCATTGATTACCGCAAGCTGAAAAATGCAACAAGGAAGGACCACTTCCCGCTACCATTCGTTGATCAAATGCTTGAGAGGTTAGCACAACACTCCTATTTTTGCTATCTTGACGGTTATAGTGGTTTCTTCCAGATTCCGATCCATCCGGACGATCAATAGAAGACCACATTCACGTGCCCGTGAGGGACGTTTGCATATAGAAGGATGCCATTCGGGCTTTGCAATGCCCCAGCCACCTTTCAAAGGTGCATGATGTCCATCATCTCGGAGTACATTGAGGAAATAATTGAGGTTTTTATGGACGATTTTTATGATTATGGTTCCTCATTTGATAATTGTCTTTCTAACATCTCTCTTGTGTTGCAAAGGTGTGAAGACACTAACCTAGTACTTAATTGCGAGAAGTGTCAATTCATGGTTAAGGAAGGCATTGTTTTTGGACACTTAATCTCTAGTAGAGGGATTGAGGTAGACAAGGCTAAGATAGAGACTATAAAGAAACTTCCTCCTCCATCTTCGGTGAAGGGGATAAGAAGTTTTCTAGGACATGCTAGATTTTATAGACGTTTTATCAACGACTTTTCTAAGATATCAAAATCGCTTACTAATCTATTGATGAAGGATGCAGTTTTTGATTTTTCACAGGATTGTTTAGATTCTTTCTACAAGATCCGGGAAGCTCTCGTATCAGCCCCGATCATCCAACCTCCGGACTGGAATCTCCCGTTCGAGGTTATAAGTGATGCAAGTGACGTAGCTGTTTGAGCGGTGCTGGGGCAAAAGAAAGAAGGCCGAACCAATGCTATCTATTATGCTAGCAAGACGCTAGATGAAGCGCAACTCAACTACGCCACAACTGAGAAAGAATTCTTAGCTATTGTTTATGCCTTGGAAAAGTTTCGTTCTTATCTTGTAGGTGCGAAGGTAATTGTATACACGGACCATTCAATGATCTGATATTTACTCGCCAAGAAGGATGCGGAGCCAAGACTGATTAGATGGATTCTTTCCTACAAGAATGCGATCTAGAGATCCGTGACAAGAAAGACTCGGAAAATTCTGTTGCGGATCATTTGAGTCGTCTACCACACATTGATGATGACGATTTACCTATAGATGACTCCTTCTTGGATGAGCACTTACACATCATAGAGGAGTGCATAGACAAGATATCTAGAGGTAACGAACATTAGTTTGCTGATTTTGTAAATTACTTGGTTTGTCAGGAAATACCTCCAAGATTATCCTACGCACAAAAGAAGAAGTTCTTTAGGGATGTCCGGCAATGCTTTTGGAATGAACCTCTTCTCTTCAAGAGTGGTCCCGACGGCATCATTAGTAGATGTGTGCCGGAAGACGAAATGCAAAGTGTCATTCGTCATTGTCATTCACTACCTTGTAGAGGACACGCTAGTTCCAATAAAACTAGCGCTAAGATATTGCATTCTGGATTCTTTTGGCCTACTTTATTTAAGGATATGCAAACCTTTATTTCTTGTTGCGATGCTTGTCAATGAACATTCAGGAGGTGGAAATCTTTCACGTTTAGGGAGTCGACTTCATGGGACCTTTCCCATCATCTTGTGGAAACCAATACATACTTCTAGCAGTGGATTATGTTTGGACATGGGTTGAAGCCATTGCCTCTCCAACTAATGATTCCATGGTTGTTGTCAAGTTCTTTAAAAGAACTATTTTCCCAAGGTTTGGGACACCACAGACCATCATTAGTGACGGAGGTTCACAATTCATTGCCCGACGATTCAAAGCTCTACTAGCTAAGTATGGGGTGACTCACAAGATCGCCACTCCCTACCATCCACAAACAAGTGGACAAATGGAGATTTCGAATAGAGAGATCAAGGGCATCCTTGAGAAGACGGTCTCAAAGACAAGGAAGGATTGGTCTTTGAAGTTGGATGATGCATTATGGGCGTATACGACTGCATACAAGACTCCCATAGGTACAACACCATACAACCTTGTCTATGGGAAGTCTTGTCATCTCCCGGTTGAGATAGAACACAAGGCGTACTGGGCCGTGAAGTGGTTGAACTTCGGTATGAAGGAAGCGGGCGAGAAGCACCTCTTGGACCTTAATGAGCTTGAAGAACTCCGCTTGAACGCCTATGATAACGCCAAGATTTACAAAGAAAGGGCGAAGCGTTAGCATGATAAGCATATCATTCCAAAGGATCTCAAAGAAGGAGATCAAGTTCTCCTCTTCAATTTGAGACTTCGTCTCTATCTAGGTAAGCTTAAATCACGTTGGACTGGACCTTAAGAAGTTTAAGTATGGGGTGAAAAGAGAGGAAGTTTCAAGGTGAATCGCCAACGTCTTAAGAAGTATTCACCGGAGCTCCTGGTTGAGGAAATCGCTCCGATTGTCCTCGAATAAACTCAGGAATGGTCCTGCTACAGACCCAAAACAAGCGCTTCTTGGGAGGCAATACAATGTATTGCACTTAAGTTTTTGGTTTTCATTCTTAGATTAGTTTAGTTTAGTTGTTTTTACTTTGTTTTTCCCTCGATACCTCCCGGTATGTTATGTTTTTGGATGTAGGAATAAGGATTGGGCAAAGGAAAGAAACAAAAGTTGGAAGGAATTGACGAAACTTGGATGTTGGCACACAACAGAGAATTCCACACCCTAAACTACGGTCGGGAATTAACAAGTTACCGTAATTCCCCAAAATCAAGCAAAATTCATAAAAACCACGGGTTCCGTACATTTCCACGGCCATAGAATGCCCCGAGTGACCGTGATTTTCAAAAATTTTACGGGCACTATATAAACCACCTTCCTTCACAAAAACACATCCAAAACCCAAATCCATGCCCAAAACCACGCCCAAAATCGCCGACTACCTTCCTTTACCCGTGATTCTTCGTTCGGAGTCCGATTTGACCGGTTCTTGAGCCTAAAGTTGAGCATTTTAGATCATCTACACGATCAAAGCAACAAACTGACCGAACGATCCACGCTGAAGAAGGAATTTCGATTTGAAAGATCCAAACCCTAGGTTTTTCTCCCTTTTCTCTACTTCGTCAATTTTGTTCAATTTCTTTGCAAGAATTTAGGAGAACTGAATAGAATTGGAATTGGAATCAGTCTAGGACAGTGATTGCTGAATTTGGTGTTGATTTATTGTGATTTAAGAGAAACAAACCAAAACCACGGTCTCTATACGTTCCACGGTCGTGGTTTACCAAGAACAGGCCGTAATTTTCACTATTGCTGAGAAAAATGTTTAGGAGAAAGTCTAATAGGAACAAGAAGAGAGAGGATGATAGTTCCTCCTCTTCCCAACCTCCCCCTAGTGAACCACCATCACCACCACCTCCTAGAATCCCAAGTATCCATGAAGATTACCTAGGAGCCTTAGAAAGGATTGAGAAGAGGCCGGTCATAGGACCTAGATACCTTCTCCTAGAGGAGCTTGAGCCGCTCAATGTTGTGAACGACTTGACATGGCTCTTGGATAGAGCTGGATTGATCATCTTCAAGAACTGTGACAGGATGGAGGATGTGCATTGATTACCACAAGCTGAACAATGCAACAAGGAAGGATCACTTCCCGCTACCATTCGTTGATCAAATGCTTGAGAGGTTAGCACAACACTCCTATTTTTGCTATCTTGACGGTTATAGTGGTTTCTTCCAGATTCCGATCCATCCAGACGATCAATAGAAGACCACATTCACGTGCCCATGGGAGACGTTTGCATATAGAAGGATGTCATTCGGGCTTTGCAACACCCCAGCCATCTTTCAAAGGTGCATGATGCCCATCTTCTCGGAGTACATTGAAGAAATAATGGAGGTTTTTACGCACAATTTTTAAGTTTATGGTTCCTAATTTGATAATTGTCTTTCTAACATCTCTCTTGTGTTGCAAAGGTGTGAAGACACTAACCTAGTACTTAATTAGGAGAAGTGTCAATTCATGGTTAAGGAAGGCATTGGTTTTGGACACTTAATCTCTAGTAGAGGGATTGAGGTAGACAAGGCTAAGATAGAGACTATAGAGAAACTTCCTCCTCCATCTTCGGTGAAGGGGATAAGAACTTTTCTAGGACATGCTAGATTTTATAGACGTTTTAACGAAGACTTTTCTAAGATATCAAAACCGCTTACTAATCTATTGATGAAGGATGCAGTTTTTGATTTCTCACAGGATTGTTTAGATGCTTTCTACTAGATCCGGGAAGCTCTCATATCAGCCCCGATCATCCAACCTCCGGACTGGAATCTCCCATTCGAGGTTATGTGTGATGCAAGTGACGTACCTGTTGGAGCGGTGCTGGGGCAAAAGAAAGAAGGCCGAACCAATGCTATCTATTATGCTAGCAAGACGCTAGATGAAGCGCAACTCAACTACGCCACAACTGAGAAAGAATTCTTAGCTATTGTATATGCCTTGAAAAAGTTTAGTTCTTATCTTGTAGGTGCGAAGGTAATTGTATACACGGACCATTCGTAGATGTGTGCCGACAACATCATTAGTAGATGTGTGCCGGAAGACGATCCTCCGGTAACGTCAAAAGAAGTCGACTTCATGGGCAATAGCTGAGAAAGAATTCTTAGCTATTGCCCATGAAGTCGACTCCCCAAACGTCAAAAAAAGAAGTTCTTTGGGGATGTCTGGCAATACTATTGGAATGAACCTCTAATCTTCAAGAGAGGTCCCGACAACATCATTAGTAGATGTGTGCCGGAAGACGAAATGCAAAGTGTCATTCGTCATTGTCATTCACTACCTTGTGGAGGACACACTAGTTCCAATAAAACTAGCGCTAAGATATAACAATCTTGATTCTTTTGGCCTACTTTATTTAAGGATGTGCAAACCTTTATTTCTTGTTGCGATGCTTGTCAAAGAACAGGAAATATCTCTAGGAGAAACGAGATGCCTCTCAACAACATTCAGGAGGTGGAAATCTTTGACGTTTAGGGAGTCGACTTCATGGGACCTTTCCCATCATCTTGTGGAAACCAATACATACGTCTAGCTGTACATTATGTTTTGACAAGGGTTGAAGCAATTGCCTCTCCAACTAATGATTCCATGGTTGTTGTCAAGTTCTTTAAAAGAACTATTTTCCCAAGGTTTGGGATACCACATACCATCATTAGTGACGGAGGTTCACAATTCATTGCCCGACGATTCGAAGCTCTACTAGCTCAGTATGGGGTGACTCACAAGATTGCCACTCCGTACCATCCACAAACAAGTGGACAAGTCGAAATTTCGAAAAGAGAGATCAAGGGCATCCTTGAGAAGACTGTCTCAAAGAAAAGGAAGGATTGGTCTTTGAAGTTGGATGATGCATTATGGGCGTATACGACTACACACAAGACTCCCATAGGTACAACACCATACAACCTTGTCTATGGGAAGTCTTGTCATCTCCCGGTTGAGCTAGAACACAAGGCGTACTAGGCCGTGAAGTTGTTGAAGTTCGGTATGAAGGAAGCGAGCGAGAAGCGCCTCTTGGACCTTATGAGCTTGAAGAAATCCGCTTGAACGCCTATGAAAACGCCAAGATTTACAAAGAAAGGGCGAAGCGTTGGCATGATAAGCATATCATTCCAAAGGATCTCAAAGAAGGAGATCAAGTTCTCCTCTTCAATTTAAGACTTCGTCTCTTTCTAGGTAAGCTTAAATCTCATTGGACTGGACCTTATCTAATCAAACGTGTTTTTCCCCATGGCGCAGTTGAAGTATGGGGTGAAAAGAGCGGAAATTTCAAGGTGAATGGCCAACGTCTTAAGAAGTATTCACCGGAGCTCCAGGTTGAGGAAATCGCTCTGATTGTCCTCGAATAAACTCAGGAACGGTCTAGCTACGGACCCAAAACAAGCGCTTCTTGGGAGGAAATCCAATGTATTGCACTTACAATTTTGGTTTTCATTCTTAGATTAGTTTAGTTTAGTTGTTTTTTTGCTTTGTTTTTCCCTCGATACCTCCTGGTATGTTATGTTTTTGGATGTAGGAATAAGGATTGGGCAAAGGAAAGAAGCAAAAGCTGGAAGAAATTGACAAAACATGGATGTTGGCACACAACAGAGACTTCCACGCCCTGGAATATGGTCGTGGAATTAACAGGTGACCCTAATTCCCCAAAATCAAGCAAAATTCATCAAAACCACGGGTTCTGTACATTTCCACGGCCGTGGAATACCCCGAGTGACCGTGATTTTCAAAAATTTTATGGGCACTATATAAACCTCCTTCCTTCACAAAAACACATCCAAAACCCAAATCCAAGCCCAAAACTAAGCCTAGAATCGCCGAGTACCTTCCTCAACCCGTGATTCTTCGTTCGGAGTCCGATTCGATCGGTTCTTGAGCCTAATGTGGAGCATTTTAGATCATCTACACGATCCAAGCAACAAACTGAACGAATAATCCACGCTGGAGAAGAAATTTGGATTTGAAAGATCCAAACCCTAGGTTTTTCTCCCTTTTCTCTACTTTGTCAATTTGGTTCAATTTCTTGGCAAGAATTTAGGAGAACTGAATAGAATTGGAATTAGAATTAGTCTAGGACAGTGATTGCTGAATTTGGTGTTGATTTGCTGTGATTTGAGAGAAACAGAGCAAAACCACGGTCTATGTACGTTCCACGGCCGTGGTTTACCAAGAACAGGCCGTAATTTTCACTGTTGCTGAGAAAAATGTTTAGGTTCCTCCTCTTCCCAACCTCCCCCTAGTGAACCACCATCACCACCACCTCCTAGAATCCCAACTATCCATGAATATTACCTAGGAGCCTTAGAAAGGATTGAGAAGAGGCCGGTCATAGGACCTAGATACCTTCTCCTAGAAGAGCTTAAGCCGCTCAATGTTTTGAAAGACTTGACATGGCTCTTGGATAGAGCTGGATTGATCGTCTTCTCCGCTATTAGAGAGGACGCTTATGAGGAGATAACAAGGGAGTTTGTAACTTCCTTTCAGCATAGCCATGTGAACCGCACGATCTATTCTAAGTTGATGAAGGAGAATTATGAGTTCTTCATCGTTCAGTTTGGAGCATTCTTTGGGTTCTCTGAGGGCTTCAATGGTACGTTTCCTAGTGGGGTGTATGCTAATTATTTTTGGGAGGAGATTGCCATGATATATGCTAGTGAGGATCGTTGGCAACCGGCCGACACCAAAGCTAAGCTCATCTACCACTTAGCCTTGAAGATAGCTCATAGGGTCCTTTCGGAGTGTCTTTTCCCTAGGACCGAGACCACACAAAAGATTAAGACTGATGAGCTCTTCCTCCTTTATTGTATGCTTAACGGTAGACCCGCCGATTGCGCCACCCTCCTTGCCTCCACTATGAGTAAATTGAAGAACAAGAAAGCAGGGAACATTGGTTATGGGGATATGGTGACTCATATAGCCAACTAATTGGGGATAGACTACTCTGCTTGTACTAGGATAGCGGCGAGACCTTTGGGTCTTAACGGGCTCCTAACTAGAGGCATTATCTTTCCCCGCCACCAAGCTCTACCTACCGCAGCTATACCATAGGAGGAGAGAGGTGGTATAGGTATCCCTTGGCTTCCCGAGTATTCAATTATGCTAGGCCGCCACAATTGGAAGGCAACCTTTGCGGCCATGCATGCCAATAGACTTGTAGCTCCTCCGTATGTGCCGGATGACATCCTAGCTGGGGATGATGATGAGGAGATGGGAGGAGGTGATGACCATGATGTAGGAGGTGAAGAGCATACCTTTGGTACATTTCAGGATCAGCCGGCCGATTTCCTTGAGCCACCTAGACGTTCTTCCCACCCCTCTAGACCTTCCGCTGCTTCTTCTTCACGCAGGGCTAGTGTGAGTGAGAGGCCGACTTGGATGGTGACTCCACCCGCTTGGTATGAAGAGCAGCCGTCATGGATGGGAGCTCCTTCTCCATGGTATGAGCAGGCACCGGTGGCACCGACTCCTCCTCCTCAGGACGCTCCTGCATGGTATGGACAGCCACCGGATTGGTACTCGCAGCTTCCGGGATGGGCCACCGATCTTTCCAGGAGAGTGGGAGATCTAGAGATCCAACAGGAGAATCATGACACACGGATCCAGGAGAATGACCGTATCTTGAGGGACGTTTACCGCCAGCAGTTTGGGCGGCCTTTTAGCCCGGATTTCTTTCCATATCCATCACCCCCTCCTCCACAGTGATGATGTTTATTGACCGCCGGTTTGAGCCATCACACCGCCATTAGTGAGTTCCTTTCGCTTTTCTTCTGTTTTCTTTATTTCTTTCGAACATTGAGGACAATGTATGTTTCAAGTATGGGGTGGGGTGTGACTATCGTTTCTAATAACTCTACTCACTTTGCTTTGCATGACTATGAACACTTGCATGTTTCCTTTCATTGTCACACGTTTCATTATTGCATTGCATGAAAAAGCCTTTGAAAAAACCATGAAAACTTGAAAAATTTGAGAAGATTTTGTGCTTCTAACATTTGAGATGATTTCTATGATGAAAACTACTTGTGGAATGAGTTCTTGATGACAATTGTATGCTTAAATTGAACTATGAATTGTGAAGAGATTGAGTATGTTGTTTATCCTTTCTTGCAAGTTTCATAATGTGATGGTTTTTATCTAAATCATATTGAGAAACAAAGGTTGAAATCACAATATAAGTTCTTTGTGACTTGGGAGAAGTGTAAGCATCATCCCGCTAGCTTTGTGTGGGAAGATCGGTTTAGGTGAACCTAAACCGGTGAAGATGACGTTATACATGGCGGATCGATCCATAACTCATCCCGTCGGTATCATTGAAGACGTCTCAGTCAAGCTCGATAAGTTTTATATTCCAATTGATTTTGTTGTGCTTGACATTCCTGCAGATTGTCCGGCTCCGATCATACTCGGAAGACCGTTTCGTGCAACATCCGGTTTTCTAGTGGATTGCAAGAATGCTAGACTAGCTTTTGATATAGGAGAAGAGAAGGTTGAGTTTGTTCTCTCAACATTGGTGAAAGAGCCAGCTCTTGGAGAGGACATTTTCAATATCTATGACGAGGAAGCGTCTAGAGAAGAAGTGAGCTCGATTCTATTCAGAGATCCATTGCAAAAGGTCATAACCATGTGCATCATGGAAACGGGAGAGGAAGAGGATTGCAATGAGGAGATTGAAGCCTTGGAGGAGCTAAAAGAAGTGCAAGAGGAAGAGTTTGAAAAACTCTACGATGGCTCAGAAAACGTGAGAAACCACGGTCAGTCGTGCTATTCCACGGCCGTGGTTCCCCCCAAGACGACCGTAACCAGCTATTCTGAGAGCACCAGTAAGTTACACGCCCAAAACCATGGCCGTGGAACCACCAGTGGTGCCGTAATTGAGATCCTTGCCCTAAACCACGGCCGTGGAAGTAATAGTGGTGCCGTAATTTTGGGTATTTCTGAGAACAATTCCATTCTTTCCACAAATACTCTTCATTCTTCTTGCATCACTCCTACACCCTTAGAGACTTCTAAGGAAGCGTCAGACACATATCAAGACTCATCAAAGGCATTAATAGCTATGGAATTAAAGCCACTTTCCACACATCTTCGGTATGCGTTTCTTGGAACTAATTCTACTTTTCCCGTAATTATTAGTTCCAAATTAAGTGAACATGAACATGAGAAACTAATGGCTATTCTAAGGAAACATAGGAAAGCCTTAGGTTATACCATAGAGGATCTTGTTGATAGATAATGGAATCACTATCATTTAGGATAGTTTTTTAGAGTCTTTTTATTGTATTTGTGTCGGTTTATGCTACTAACTCCTTGGTCCAAAAGAAAAAAACTAAAAGAAGCTAAGGAGTTATAAGCACATAGGAGTGAAGATCGTTCACGAAGCAAAGCTTCTGTTGCTTCACCGCCCGAGCGGAGCCTTGTCCCCGCCCCTGCGGGTGACGCCTTATACCGGAGCGCTCCCTGCACCTTCGCTAGAGCCAGCCATGAAGTTTGTCATCGCCCCTGCGCCACTCCTTGGCGCCCCTGCGGTGACTTGCCCTTAAGAAATGAAGACCAGCTCCCCTGTGCCTTCCACTGCGCCCCTTCCTGCACCTCAACCTGGAACCTGGAAGACGAAGAGGTTGTGTCACCGCCCCTACGTTGAACAACATTGAAGATCCGCCGCAGCGGAATTGCCTAGCGGCCGCTGCGGCCATGAAGAAGATCAAGCATTTTTCCCTTCACCGCCCCCGCGGAACTGAAGGTCGCCCATGTGGTTTAACGTCAGAAGCTTTACTCCGGCTGTTTACACCACCTTTATGGTATTAAAGGTGGTTGTTTTAGGCCGGCCATTTACTCCCACTTATTGTCTTTTGTAGTATAAATAGTCCTTGGTTGATTGCTAGAAAGGAGAATCTTATCAGCCAACAAATTATCCACTTAGATTTTCCTGCTACCTTTGTAATGAGTTGCTAACTCCCCTGCTACATTGGGTTGGTTTGAAGCTGCGTTGCTACTTTGGTTGTAAGTTTTCTTTAATATAATTTTTCATTCAGTAATGCTTTGTGTTTCTTGATCACCATTGCCTAATTGCATGTTTTACTACTACTTGATATTGATCACCTTAGGTTCTAAAGTGCATGCAAATAACTAAGATTAATAGGTTCCGGGTTCGGGTCTATAATCTAGTAGTAACTTTAAGTAATAACGGGTTGTAATTACTTAAAGAAAAGGAACACAAATATAAAGATAAGTTTAACGGTTTTAATCTTCACTTTATATCCCTTAGTCTTTGTGTGAAAGCTAACTTGTTATTTGTTCTTGTAGGTTTACGGAACACTAACCTGTTAAGTTGTGTTGATGTCAGTTGGCTAAACACATGTATACGATCGAGACGGGAGATTACTTGAAAACTTGTAAAAGGAACTCACCAAAGTAGCAATTGCATGCTTAGATTCAACCTAGTGTAGATTCACCCATCTTTGTCTTACTTGTCGCATTAATCGTTTTAATAAGTTCTTGTGTATCAATTCAACCAAAGCTCCCCCTTTTTGTCACTTGTTACCATTCTCGATAATTCCATCTAATAAAACACCTTAACTCTCATGGGTTCGACCCTTACATAACTACTATACTTGTTTTAGTGCTAAGTTGGAATTTACTTTTGATTGGGTATAGACGACCTTAGAAATACCTTCAGTTAAACTTTGGCGCCGTTGCCGTGGAGTTTTAGTGTTTTTATAGTTATTATTGATTATTGGTTTGACATATTTTTATGGTTCAAAACCGTGCTACTAACTCCGGCTTTGCTTCTTTTGATCTAGAAATTAAGAGGGCGTACATCCGGCAACGAAGACAACAACAACTTCAACAGGAGATGGCTAACCGTACACTTCGTCAACTCACGCAGCCCACCTTGGCTCAAAACCCCTTGCGGTTACTATACCGGCATTAGGGGAAGGAGTCAATTTTGAGCTCAAGTCGGGCCTCATTCACTTGCTTCCATCCTTCCATGGCCTAAGTGGTGAAAATCCCATCAAATACCTTGGGAAGTTTCATACCATGTGTATGAGCATGAAGCCGGCCAACATTACCGAAAAAGAAATCAAGATGAGGGCATTCGGCTTCACACTCAAAGATTCCGCGGATGATTGGTATTACCACCTTCCATCCGGGAGCATCGACACTTGGGAGAACCTTCACAAGGCGTTCTCGGAGAAATACTTTCCAGCCAAGAAGGCCAATAGCTTGAAGAAAGCTATAAGAAACATCGAGCAAGAGGCGAACGAAACTCTTTATGAGTACTTCGAAAGGTTTGCACGCCTCCGATCCAGCTGTCCTTTTCATGGATATTCAACTCAAGATCTAGTCTTGTACTTGTACAATAGCTTGCTAGACAATGAAAGGAGGATCGTCGATGCGGCTTGCGGAGGTAATATTCTTAACTCTACTCCTGACCTTGCTCTGGAAAAGATACAAGAACTAGCGGAAGGTACTCGAAACTGTGGAAGGACCCCGTCCAAGAAAGGAGTTCATGCTGTGAGTTCCGGGAAGAGCGAGATTTCCTCCGAGCTTGCGGAACTGAAGGAAATGGTGAAGAGACTAACACTAATGGGAACCCCACTGCAGCTCAAGGCTTGTGGTGTTTGTGCTGACCCATATCATCCAACGGACATGTGTCCACAAGTCCAAGATGACGATGCTGAAGCGAACGCATTGGGTTATGGACAACCACAACAGCAAAGGCCTAAGAACGATCCCTATGCACAGAATTTCATGCCAAACAAGCGTGACCAATAGAACTTTCGTTGGAGGGATCAACAAAACCAACAACAGGAGCCCCGTCAAGGTGAGTATCAATCAACTGAAGATATGTTGCAGGTTTTGACTGAACACTTTGCTACTCATGTCCAAACAACAGAATCTAGCATCAAGAACCTTGAAATACAGGTTGGTCAAATGGTGGAAGCCATTTCAAGGACCGAATCAAGACTTTCCGGAGGATTGCCTTCCTAGACGTTTATAAGCCCCAAGGAGAATGTTAGTGCCTTAACATTAAGGAGTGGGAAGCAAATCCAACAAAAACCAGCAAAAGAACCACAAAGTAAACCTTCTGTTGATTTTACCGCACCCACAGCCGCCCTTGCAGCTACAACTGCGCCAAGCACAGATCAAACGACGCCCCTGCGGCTGGATGACCCCACCCCCGCGGTGACAACCCTTGAGCCGCCCCTGCGCTTACAAGCTGATGCCCCTGCGGAAAAAACAACAGAAGGTTCTGCTGAGAGGGATACTTACGTCTGGCCTAATTTTCCGCCACTGTACTCTGAGAAAACACCAACTCCTTTTCTTGAAGCTCTGATGGAGAGAAGAATCATTGAGGACAAGGACCTCTTTGAGACTTTCTTCAAATGCGAGGTAAACATTCCCCTCCTTAAGTTGGTGAAAAGTATTCCTAAGTATGCTCGTTTTTTGAAGGAACTTTGCACTATCAAGAGGAATCAGAATCTGAAAGGGAAACAAAAAGTGCAAGTAAGTGAGCATGTGTCGGCTGTTTTCCAACGGAGAATGCCCAAGATGTGCAGTGATCAGGGTATGGTAAGCATTCCTTGTGTTAAAGGGGAAACCCACTTTGACAAAGCAATGCTTGATTTTCCATCAATGTTTTACCATATTCGATTTACAAATCACTTGGCCTTGGGCCATTAATGGAAACTAGGATTGTAGTACAACTTGCTGATAAATCTAATGTGTACCCGAAAGGGATAATTGAAGATGTGTTAGTAATGGTAGACAACCTAATATTTCCTGCTGATTTCTTTGCATGGATATAGAAAATGATTCACATGCTGAACCCATTCTGTTAGGTAGGCCATTTCTGAAAACTGCTACGACTAAAATTGATTATGTTAGTGGCAAATTGACCATGGAGTTTGATGGAGAAGTAGTGGAATTTGATATCTATGATGCAATGAGATTTCCGAGTGATGATCATTCTTTATGTGCTATTGACAATGTTGAACTTTTTGTGCAAGATGTTTTTGATAACTCTGATGTTTATGAATTGAAAAATGTGATTGAGCATGACATTGATGGTTTCAAATCGGATTATGTATTAACATCCAACATGAAAGAGGTCCTAACCCAATTAGATGGGAATCAAAGGCTACCTATCTACAATTAGGCCATTGGGCCCACTTTACTAACCCCAAGCGAGAAGCTTGTTCCGTCCATAGTGCAGGCACCTGAAATAGAATTGAAGGACCTTCCGTCACACCTCAAGTACGTTTTCCTTGGAGAACACAATACCTTGCCGGTGATCATCTCCAACAAGTTGACTACCGGTCAAGAAGATAAGTTGGTGAAGGTACTAAAAGAGCACAAGACGGCCCTTGGATGGACCATTGCAGACATCAAAGGGATAAGCCCTTCAACTTGCATGCATAGGATTTTACTTGAGGACGAAGCCAAACCCTCTAGGCAACCTCAAAGGAGGTTGAATCCGCCGATGATGGATGTGGTCAAAAAGGAAGAGTTGAAGCTCCTTCAACCGGATATGATCTTTCCTATCTCGGATAGCACTTGGGTTAGACCAACCCAAGTAGTTCCAAAGAAGGGAGGCATTACCATGTTGGAAAATCAACATGGAGAGATGGTCCCGAGCAAAACACAAACCGGATGGAGAGTTTGCATTGACTACCGCAAGCTCAATAAGGTAACACGAAAAGACCATTTCCCATTACCTTTTATTGATCAAATGTTGGAATGTCTTGCAGGTCATCAGTACTACAATTTCCTGGATGGATATTCGGGCTATTTCCAAATATCCATCGCGTTAGAAGATCAAGAAAAGACGATGTTCACTTGCCCATTTGACACTTTTGCATACCGCAGAATGCCATTTGGACTTTGCAACGCACCTGGCACCTCCCAACGGTGCATGATAAGTATTTTCTCCGAATACATAGAAAATTTCATTGAAGTCTTCATGGATGATTTTACCGTCCATGGAGATAGTTTCGACGCATGTTTAGGACATTTGAAACTTGTTCTTGAAAAATGTGTTGAAACCAATTTGGTTCTTAATTCGGAAAAATGTCATTTCATGGTCGAACATGGAATTGTGCTAGGACATGTAATATCCTCAAAAGGGATAGAGGTAGATAGGGAAAAGGTTGATGTAATTCAAAATTTACCTTATCCTACTAATGTTCAGGAAATCCGATCTTTTCTGGGTCATGCAGGTTTCTACCGACGTTTCATAAAATATTTTTCAAAGATCTCGGCACCCCTATGTGAATTACTCAAAAAAGACATCACCTTCATAGTGGATGAGGATTGCAAGAAAGCTTCGACACTTTGAAGGCATGTCTTACCACCACACCAATCATCTGTTCCCCGGATTGGCAGAAACCTTTTGAAATCATGTGTGACGCCAGCAACTACGTCGTTGGAGCGGTCTTAGGACAAAAAGACGGATGGGCTTCCCATGTGATTCATTATGTGTCTATGACACTCAATGGAGCGTAAAGGAATTACTCTACCACCGAAAAGGAAATGTTGGCGGTGGTTTTTGCCCTTGAGAAATTCAGGCAGTAACTACTTGGGGTAAAGGTAAATATATTCACTGACCATGTAGCTCTTAGGTACCTCATGGTGAAGAAGGAGGCAAAGCCACGATTGATCCGATGGGTGCTCCTTCTAAGTGAGTTTAACCTAGTAATAATGGACAAGAAGGGGGCTGAGAACCTGGTGGCCGATCATTTGAGCAGACTAGTGCAAGAGGAGGAAGATCTAGGAAAAGGAAGAGAGATAGCTGGAAGTTTTTCAGACGATACATTTTACACAACTCTTTGTTGTGTAACCGCCCCTACGCCTCACACCAGCCTCCCCTACGGCTCAGTCTAGGCGCCCCTGCGGATTTGTCGATAGAGGTTTTTCTTAAGCTCCAATCTTTTAAGCCTTGGTTTGTTGACATTGTGAACTTCATTGTCAGAAAGGAGTATCCTCTAGACTTCACCAAGGCACAACGAGAGAAGGTAAAGGTTTAAGCTCGACACTACGTTTGGGACAATCCTTACCTTTGGAGCACTGTAGTGACCAAGTGATCCGACGTTGCATTCCGGACAATGAGGTACAATCGTCCTAACTTTCTGTCATTCTGAAGCATGTGGAGGGCACTTTGGGGCAAACAAAACTACAAGAAATGTTTTGGATGCCGGTTTCTTTTGGCCACACATTTTTCGAGACGCTTTTGCGTTTTGCAAAGTGTGTGATAAATGCCAAATAGTAAGAAATCTTTCAAGGAGACATGAAATGCCCCAATCCTCTCTTATATTTTGTGAAATATTTGACGTTCGGGGAATTGATTTCATGGGGCCGTTTCCTACTTCATTCGGGAACACATATATTTTGCTTGCGGTGGACTATGTTTCCTAGTGGGTGGAGGCAAAGGCCACCAAAACTGATGATTCAAAAGTGGTTGCAGCTTTTCTTTAGGAAAATATCTTCGCAAGATTTGGAATTCCAAAAGTCTTAATCCATGATAGGGGTACCCATTTCTACAACAAGACGATCATGACTCTTCTTAAGAAGTACCACGCCCACCAAAGAGTATCAACAGCTTGTCATCCACAAACAAACGGTCAAGCTGAGGTATCTAACCGGGAAATAAAGACCATTCTTGAAAAGACAGTTTCTCCCGGACGGAAGGATTGGAGTGTAAGGCTAAATGACGCCCTATGGGCATATCGGACAGCCTACAAAACTCCTATCGGGATGTCTCCTTTTAGGCTAGTGTTTGGGAAAGTTTGTCACCTACCGGTGGAGCTAGAGCACAAGGCTTGGTGGGCGGTAAAAAAGTGCAACATGAACATAGAGGAAGAGGGAGAATTCCGAAAGCTCCAATTGCAAGAGTTGGAGGAATTGAGGGTAGATGCATATGACCATGCTACCACATACAAAGAAAAGACCAAAGCATGGCATGACCGGAACATTCTGCGGAAGGACTTCAAGGTAGGTAATAAGGTACTTCTCTTTCAGTCACGTTTGAAACTCTTTGCAACTAAGCTGCGTTCGAGATGGACAAGGCCGTTCATAGTAGCCGAAGTATACCCTCACGGAGTTGTGGCTCTGTATGATCCCCAAACACACAAGGTGTTCAAGGTAAACGGACAAAGGCTAAAGCTTTACCTTGAAGGAGTCAAGAACGATCAAATTGACGAGATGGTGCTGAAAGAAGCACAGTCAGAGAAGTAGAGATCTTACGTCAAGCCAACGACGTAAAACAAAGGCTCTTCTCGGGAGGCAACCCGAAGGAATAAGAAGAGGAGCCTCTATCAAGAAACCGCCCCTGCGCCTCTGTGCCCCTGCTCCTGCGGTGACACTCATGCCGAGTGCCCCCCCGGCGCTGGGCCTGCGCCTGCGACATGCTTGTCACCGCCCCTGCGGCGGCCATCATTGACACGCTTCCTTGGCGCCTCCCCTGGCGTTGAGCTTGCGTGACCCTTCTCCCTTGTCACCGCCCCCGCGGCGACAATATCCCGCCCCTGCGGGTTAACCTAGAAAAGAAAAAAAAAGTGGATCTTGAAAATGCCTACACCTACCACCCACCACCCACCAACCTTCTTCACCAAAGACACGAGCCCTCCAAACCCTACTCCCTAACACAACACTCACGCTCCCATGCCCTCTTGCTCACCAACCACCTCGTCGACGTCCCTGTGCCGCCTCCGACAACCAGCCACCAAACGCGACGCCCCGGCGCCACCCTCTCCCACTACCCCCTTACTCTGCCACATTCCTACAACCTTCATCCTCACTCACTTCAAACATTCCACTCCTGCTACACTGTCGGCGACGACTAAACCGCCAAGGTAGTCACCGGAGCAGCCTCAGCAACACCACTCGCTCGCTCCCCAGAAAATCGCCTCTGCAGTTCTCTCGCCCTTGCGCCTGCAAGCACCCGCACCTGCGCCTTACCGCTCCTGCGCCTGCATCAGCCGCTCCTGCGGAAAAGACACGAGAAAGGTTGATTTCTTTTCCCTGTTTCGACATTTAATAATCTTTTGCTTCAATCATCTTCAAGAATGGATGCACCAAGCAAATACAAGATGTCCGAAGCAGAAAGGGAGCGTTATAGGATTGTCCAGGATCGAGTTGTGTATGCAACTCGATTTTTGCATATTCCTACTTTGGAGAAGCTTGGCATGCTAGAGAGCATGCAATCCATTTTGGCGAATGCTGGGCTCGGAGACTTCCTACAGAGAAGTGCTCCAACATATCCCGAGCTCAGCAGATAGTTAATCTCCACTTTCACAATGGAGAAGGGAGATCATGTGTGTATCGGCCTCATCTTCAAGTTCAACAAGGTGAAATACACACTTGATTACAACGATATACAAGAGGTCTTTGGGGTAACTCTCAACCCCTCTGCAAACTGGTGGGAACTAGTCCCGACCCCGGACCTGTGTGAGTTTTGGCAGGCAGCTACTGGGTCAGAGTTCCATGCTGGGGGTGAGTACTCCAACAAACTCACTCACCCAAGCTTGAGGCTCATCTCAAAGATCCTCATGAGTGTATTTTGTGGACACAAAGAGGAAAAGAAGGTCGCCCTCAAGGACCTCCCACTACTCTACTCATGCCTTCCGTAGAGCGAGAAGGTGATGGACTGGCCGTCCCTCTTCATTTCCGCTTTAAAGCGGATTAGGAGGGACGATCCGAGGTACATTGTCGGCGGTGGGGTGATCTCCTTGATCGCCTCACAGGTGATGGACCTGTCCGAGTTAGAGGACGGGCTGGAGGCGCTTCTCTACACTGAGGGGATGCTTAGGAGGTGCAAGCTCCTCCGGCAGGACGGGGAGAACCTATTTTGGATCTCCCTTGCAGATGGGAGCCACCTAACCTATCTCCCTCGGCCTCTACCATTAGCAGATGAGCTCTTCGAGCTCTTCATTCCGACCGACCCCTTCGTGCCGAGGAGGCCATTAGTGGCCATTGTGGAGAGGCATGCCGCTTGCTCCAACCGGGCTCATCAGGAGGAGCACCTGCCCATCCCAGATGACGAGGAGATGCCCATTGCAGCACTAGAGGAGGATCCGGCCCTTCCGAGCCTTCAGTCTCAGATGACGGCTATGACCACCCAGCACTGGACATGGCAGTCTGATTACCAGCGGACTATGCTGGAGTAGCAGCAGAGCTGGCAGACCAACTTTGCCACCTCCATGACCTCCCACTTCGACTAGCGGCAGGAGGCTTGGTAGGCATCCCAGCGGCAACAGCTGGAGGCTCAGCAGCTGGCTTGGCAAGCCAGCTTTGAGACCTCTTTTGGTCGTCGGATGACAGCTCAGCAGGACCGCATAGATGACATCTACCGCCGGCAGGAGCATTTCTTCCTCCATTTTCCTTACCCACCGGAGGAGGGTCTAGGTGGTCTATCCGAACCATCTCACTGAGGGGTACATTTCTCTCCCTTTCTCCCACATTTATCTTTGCCTCATTTTCACATTGAGGACAAAGTGTACTTCAAGTATGGGGGAGGGACATATCATTGCTTGTATAGTTTCACTTGAGTTGTTTTGTTATTTTGCACTTTGAATTCAGTTTGAAATTCACAGCAAAAAAAAGAAAGAGAAAAAGGCCAAAGAAAATGAAAAGAGACATGAAATCCTTAGATAAACCGAAAACCCGAATGGGCGGTTTAGTCAAAAAGAAGGTAGTCCAACCAACCATAGGCTGGTGCAAAATTGGACTTGAGGGATGTGAGTGAAAGTGAGATCATCAAAAGAAGAAGAGTGGCAAGGTGAAAACCCGAAAGGGCGCCTTGGCAAAATGAGCGACACCGAGTGTCGGTTTCCCTTCCGGCGTTTGGCGACATAAGAAGGGGAGTCATAAGGAGGTTGTCCGGGTAGGCCACTCTTGGAGCAATAAGGATGGTAGTTTCTCTTTTTTTCTCACATTTCCTCTCTTTTCCTTCTTTCTTTCTCGGCTTTTCTCTTGTTTTCATTGTCTTTTCTGCTTGCCCATGCTTCTTGAGGCCTTTGAGTCTAATTGCTATCATTTGTTTTACTCGGGATGAGTAAAAGGTCTAAGTTTGGGGGAGTTTGATAGGTGATGGAATCACTATCATTTAGGATAGTTTTAGGGTCTTTTTGCATTTGTGTCGGTTTATGCTACTAACTCCTTGGTCCAAAAGAAAAAGACTAAAAGAAGCTAAGGAAGGAGTTATAAGTACTTAGGAGTGAAGATCGTTCATGAAGAAAAGCTTCTGTTGCCTCACCGGCCCAGCGGAGCCTTGTCCCTGCCACTGCGGGTGATGCCTTAGACCGGAGCGCTCCCTGCGCCTTCGCCAACACCGTCCATGAAGTGTGTCACCACCTCTGCGCCACTCCTTGGCGCCCCTGCGGTGATTTGCCTTGAAGACACGAAGACCAGCTCCCCTGCGCCTTCCACTGCGCCCCTGCCTACACCTCGACCTGGGAGCTAGAAGACGAAGAGGCTGTGTCACCGCCCCAGCGTTGACATAGGGACACCCCGTTTGCTTGGCATCAGAAACGTCAGGAAATCGAAGGGTCAGACGTTTGAAGAGCATTGAAGATCCGCCCGAGCGGAATTGCTAGCCGCCCCTGCGGCCATGAAGAAGATCAAGTGTTTTTGCCTTCAACGCCCCTGCGGAACTGAAGGCCGCCCCTGCGGTTTAATGTCAGAAGCATTACTCCGGCTGTTTACACCACCTTTATGGCATTAAAGGTGGCTATTTTAGGCCGGCCATTTACTGCCATTTAGTGTCTATTGTAGTATAAATAGTCCTTGGTTGATTGCTAGAAAGGAGAATCTTGTTAGCCAACAAATTATCCACTAAGATTTTCTTGCTACCTTTGTAATGAGTGGCTAACTCTCCTGCTACATTGGGTTGGTTTGAAGCTACGTTGTTACTTTGGTTGTAAGTTTTCTTTTATATAAGTTTTCATTCAGTAATGCTTTTTGTTTCCTTGATCTCCATTGCCTAATTGCATGTTTTACTATTACTTGATATTGATCACCTTAGGTTCTAAAGTACATGCAAATAACTAGGATTAATAGGTTCCGGGTTCGGGTCTTTAATCTAGTAGTAAATTTAAGTAATAACGGGTTGTAATTACTTAAAGAAAAGGAACACAAATATAAAGATAAGTTTAATGGTATTAATCTTCTCTTTATATCCCTTAGTATTTGTTTGAAAGATAACTTGTTATTTGTTCTTGTAGGTTTACGGTACACTAACCTGTTAAGTTGTGTTGATGCCGGTTGGCTCAACACATATATATGATCGAGATGGGAGATTACTTGAAAACTTGTAAAACGAACTCACCAAAGTAGCAATTGCATGCTTAGAATCAACCTAGTGTTGATTCACACATCATTTTTCTTACTTGTCGCATTAATCGTTTTCATAAGTTCTTGCGTATCTATTCAACCAACCCCCCCCCCCCCCCTTTGTTACTTGTTACCATAGTCGATAATTGCATCTAATAAAACACCTTAACTCTTTTGGGTTCGACCCTTACTTAACTACTATACTTGTTTTAGTGCTAAGTTGGGACTTACTTTTGATTGGGTATAGACGACCTTAGAAATACCTTCACTCAGTTATTAAGAAGTAAATTCTTAAGTTACTTGACGTAGTTATCATCTATCCTATCTCCAATAGCAAGTGGGTGAGCCCCGTTCAAGTTGTCCCGAAGAAAGGAGGAATGATGGTTATCACTAACAAGAACAATGAGCTCATTCCTTCAAGAACTGTGACAGGATGGAGGATGTGCATTGATTACCACAAGCTGAACAATGCAACAAGGAAGGATCACTTCCCGCTACCATTCGTTGATCAAATGCTTGAGAGGTTAGCACAACACTCCGATCCATCCGGACGATCAATAGAAGACCACATTCACGTGCCCGTGAGGGCCGTTTGCATATAGAAGGATGCCATTCGGGCTTTGCAATGCCCCAACCACCTTTCAAAGGTGCATGATGGCCATCTTCTCGGAGTACATTGAGGAAATAATGGAGGTTTTTATGGACGATTTTTATGTTTATGGTTCCTCATTTGATAATTGTCTTTCTAACATCTCTCTTGTGTTGCAAAGGTGTGAAGACACTAACCTAGCACTTAATTGGGAGAAGTGTCAATTCATGGTTAAGGAAGGCATTGTTTTTGGACACTTAATCTTTAGTAGAGGGATTGAGGTAGACAAGGCTAAGATAGAGACTATAGAGAAACTTCGTCCTCCATCTTC
>BSUD01000007.1:80686039-80712323 GCA_033239045.1 Fagopyrum esculentum | reverse complement strand
ACCCCCCCCCCCCCCTTTGTTACTTGTTACCATAGTCGATAATTGCATCTAATAAAACACCTTAACTCTTTTGGGTTCGACCCTTACTTAACTACTATACTTGTTTTAGTGCTAAGTTGGGACTTACTTTTGATTGGGTATAGACGACCTTAGAAATACCTTCACTCAGTTATTAAGAAGTAAATTCTTAAGTTACTTGACGTAGTTATCATCTATCCTATCTCCAATAGCAAGTGGGTGAGCCCCGTTCAAGTTGTCCCGAAGAAAGGAGGAATGATGGTTATCACTAACAAGAACAATGAGCTCATTCCTTCAAGAACTGTGACAGGATGGAGGATGTGCATTGATTACCACAAGCTGAACAATGCAACAAGGAAGGATCACTTCCCGCTACCATTCGTTGATCAAATGCTTGAGAGGTTAGCACAACACTCCGATCCATCCGGACGATCAATAGAAGACCACATTCACGTGCCCGTGAGGGCCGTTTGCATATAGAAGGATGCCATTCGGGCTTTGCAATGCCCCAACCACCTTTCAAAGGTGCATGATGGCCATCTTCTCGGAGTACATTGAGGAAATAATGGAGGTTTTTATGGACGATTTTTATGTTTATGGTTCCTCATTTGATAATTGTCTTTCTAACATCTCTCTTGTGTTGCAAAGGTGTGAAGACACTAACCTAGCACTTAATTGGGAGAAGTGTCAATTCATGGTTAAGGAAGGCATTGTTTTTGGACACTTAATCTTTAGTAGAGGGATTGAGGTAGACAAGGCTAAGATAGAGACTATAGAGAAACTTCGTCCTCCATCTTCGGTGAAGGGGATAAGAAGTTTTCTAGGACATGCTAGATTTTATAGACGTTTTATCAAAGACTTTTCTAAGATATCAAAACCGCTTACTAATCTATTGATGAAGGATGCAGTTTTTGATTTCTCACAGGATTGTTTAGATTCTTTCTACAAGATCCGGGAAGCTCTCGTATCAGCCCCGATCATCCAACCTCCGGACTGGAATCTCCCGTTCGAGGTTATAAGTGATGCAAGTGACGTAGCTGTTTGAGCGGTGCTGGGGCAAAAGAAATAAGGAATGCTATCTATTATGCTAGCAAGACGCTAGATGAAGCGCAACTCAACTACGCCACAACTGAGAAAGAATTCTTAGATATTGTTTATGCCTCGGAAAAGTTTCGTTCTTATCTTGTAGGTGCGAAGGTAATTGTATACACGGACCATTCAGCGATCTGGTATTTACTCGCCAAAAAGGATGCGAAGCCAAGACTGATTAGATGGATTCTTCTCCTACAAGAATGCGATTTAGAGATCCGTGACAAGAAAGACTCGGAAAATTCTGTTGCGGATCATTTGAGTCATCTACCACACATTGATGATAATGATTTACCTATAGATGACTCCTTCCTGGATGAGCACTTACACATTATAGAGGAGTGCATAGACAAGATATCTAGAGGTAACAAACATTAGTTTGCTGATTTTGTAAATTACTTGGTTTGTCAGGAAATACCTCTAGGATTATCCTACGCACAAAAGAAGAAGTTCTTTAGGGATGTCCGGCAATGCTTTTGGAATGAACCTCTTCTCTTCAAGAGAGGTCCCGACGGCATCATTAATAGATGTGTGCCGGAAGACGAAATGCAAAGTGTCATTCGTCATTGTCATTCACTACCTTGTAGAGGACACGCTAGTTCCAATAAAACTAGCGCTAAGATATTGCATTCTAGATTCTTTTGGCCTACTTTATTTAAGGATATGCAAACCTTTATTTCTTGTTGCGATGCTTGTCAAAGAACAGGAAATATCTCTACGAGAAACGAGATGCCTCTCAACAACATTCAGGAGGTGGAAATCTTTCACGTTTAGGGAGTCGACTTCATGGGACCTTTCCCATCATCTTGTGGAAACCAATACATACTTCTAGTTGTGGATTATGTTTTGACATGGGTTGAAGCCATTGCCTCTCCAACTAATGATTCCATGGTTGTTGTCAAGTTCTTTAAAAGAACTATTTTCCCAAGGTTTGGGACACCACAGACCATCATTAGTGACGGAGGTTCACAATTCATTGTCCGACGATTCAAAGCTCTACTAGCTAAGTATGGGGTGACTCACAAGATCGCCACTCCCTACCATCCACAAACAAGTGGACAAATGGAGATTTCGAATAGAGAGATCAAGGGCATCCTTGAGAAGACGGTCTCAAAGACAAGGAAGGATTGGTCTTTGAAGTTGCATGATGCATTATGGGCGTATACGACTGCATACAAGACTCCCATAGGTACAACACCATACAACCTTGACTATGGAAAGTCTTGTCATCTCCCGGTTGAGATAGAACACAAGGCGTACTGGGCCGTGAAGTGGTTGAACTTTGGTATGAAGGAAGCGGGCGAGAAGCACCTCTTGGACCTTAATGAGCTTGAAGAACTCCGCTTGAACTCCTATGATAACGCCAAGATTTACAAAGAAAGGGCGAATCGTTGGCATGATAAGCATATCATTCCAAAGGATCTCAAAGAAGGAGATCAAGTTCTCCTCTTCAATTTGAGACTTCGTCTCTATCTAGGTAAGCTTAAATCACGTTGGACTCGACCTTATCTAGACAAACGTGTTTTTCCCCATGGCGCAGTTTAAGTATGGGGTGAAAAGAGAGGAAGTTTCAAGGTGAATCGCCAACGTCTTAAGAAGTATTCACCGGAGCTCCTGGTTGAGGAAATCGCTCCGATTGTCCTCGAATAAACTCAGGAACAGTCCTGCTACATACCCAAAATAAGCGCTTCTTGGGAGGCAATCCAATGTATTGCACTTAAGTTTTTGGTTTTCATTCTTAGATTAGTTTGGTTTAGTTGTTTTTGCTTTGTTTTTCCCTCGATACCTCCCGGTATGTTATGTTTTTGGATGTAGGAATAAGGATTGGGCAAAGGAAAGAAACAAAAGTTGGAAAGAATTGACGAAACTTGGATGTTGGCACACAACAGAGAATTCCACGCCCTAAACCACGGTCGTGGAATTAACAGGTTACCGTAATTCCCCAAAATCAAGCAAAATTCATCAAAACCACGGGTTCCGTACATTTCCACGGCCGTAGAATGCCCCGAGTGACCGTGATTTTCAAAAATTTTACGGGCACTATATAAACCACCTTCCTTCACAAAAACACATCCAAAACCCAAATCCATGCCCAAAACCACGCCCAGAATCGCCGACTACCTTCCTTTACCCGTGATTCTTTGTTCGGAGTCCGATTCGATCGGTTCTTGAGCCTAAAGTTGAGCATTTTAGATCATCTACACGATCCAAGCAACAAACTGAGCGAACGATCCACGCTGGAGAAGGAATTTCGATTTGAAAGATCTAAACCGTAGGTTTTTCTCCCTTTTCTCTACTTCGTCAATTTTGTTCAATTTCTTTGCAAGAATTTAGGAGAACTGAATAGAATTGGAATTGGAATCAGTCTAGGACAGTGATTGCTGAATTTGGTGTTGATTTACTGTGATTTGAGAGAAACAAACCAAAACCACGGTCTTTGTACGTTCCACGGCCGTGGTTTACCAAGAACAGGCCGTAATTTTCACTGTTGCTGAGAAAAATGTTTAGGAGAAAGTCTAATAGGAACAAGAAGAGAAAGGATGATAGTTCCTCCTCTTCCCAACCTCCCCCTAGTGAACCACCATCACCACCACCTCCTAGAATCCCAAGTATCCATGAAGATTACCTAGGAGCCTTAGAAAGGATTGAGAAGAGGCCAGTCATAGGACCTAGATACCTTCTCCTAGAGGAGCTTGGGCCGCTCAATGTTGTGAACGACTTGACATGGCTCTTGGATAGAGCTGGATTGATCATCTTCTCTGCTATTAGAGAGAATGCTTATGAGGAGATAACATGGGAGTTTGTGACTTCGTTTGAGCATAGCCATGTGAACCGCATGGTCTCTTTTAAGTTGATGGAGGAGAACTATGAGTTTTCCATCGTTCAGTTTGGAGCATTCTTTGGGTTCCATGAGAGCTTCAATGGTAGGTTTCCTAGTGGGGTGTATGCTAAGGATTTTTGAGGGGAGATTGCCATAATATATGCTAGTGAGGATCGTTGGCAACCGGCCAACACCGAAGCTAAGCTCATCTACCATGTAGCCTTGAAGATAGCTCATAGGGTCCTTTCAGAGTGTCTTTTCCCTAGGACCGAGACCCCACGAAAGATTAAGACCGATGAGCTCTTCCTCCTTTATTGTATGCTTAACGGTAGACCCACCGATTGCGCCACCCTCCTTGCCTCCACTATGAGTAAATTGAAGAACAAGAAAGCATGGAACATTGGTTATGGGGGTATGATGATTCATATAGCCAACCAATTGGGGATAGACTACTCTGCTTGTACTAGGATAGCGGCGAGACCTTTGGGTCTCAACGGGCTCATGACTAGAGGCATTATCTTTCTCCGCCACCAAGCTTCACCTACCGCAACCATGCCATGGGATGAGAGAGGTGTTAGAGGTATCCCTTGGCTTCCCGAGTATTCCATTATGCTAGACCGCCACAATTGGAAGGCAACCTTTGCGGCCATGCATGCCAATAGACTTGTAGCTCCTCCGTATGTGCCGGATGACATCCCAGCTGGGGATGATGATGAGGAGATGGGAGGAGGTGATGACCATGATGTAGGAGGTGATGAGCATACCTTTGGTACATTCCCGGATCAGCCGGCCGATTTCCCGGAGCAACGTAGACGTTCTTCTCGCCCCTCTAGACCTTCCGGTGCTTCTTCTTCACGCAGGGCTAGTGTGAGTGAGAGGGTGACTACCGGAACAATAACCGGAACAACAACTGGAATAACAACAATAGGAACTCCAACAAAAACAATTGGACATCCAATCAACAAAATCCAGGTAATCCCTATTCTCATGCTGAAAAAGCTTTAACATCTCCATCTTCTTCTACTCCTTTGAAAAGCCAGGAACAATCATCATATGGATCAAACAAGCCCGATCTCATGCTGGAGACGATCCTAGGGAAGTTACAAGGATTAGAGAGCTATATAACTTCGGTTGATAAAGCCCACAAGGCTTTAGAAAACCAAGTGTTTAACAAAGCTGGAGAAGTCCCAACAGATCAAGGGAAGCTTCCCGGGAAGATGGAAGATAACCCAAAGGGAAGGGTTGTGGCAGTCACTACTAGGAGTGGTGTACCAACTATCGATCCTCAACCTAAAGTAGTTGAAACCACCACCGAAGAAGGGAAAGGAAAAGAGAACCTCCTTCCGCCTACAAACCACCTCTACCTTTTCCTCAATCTAGAGTGCGGGCGTGCCTAGATAAACACTTCGGTAAGTTTATTGAACTTATGAGTAAGCTGCATATTAAATTACCTTTTATGGATGCAATATTAGGTTTGCCAGCTTATGGGAAATTTTTCAAGGAAATCCTCTCTAACAAGAGGAAATTAGAAGACATTGGAGAAGTTAAGATGAGCATGAAGTCATCCGAACTTATCAAGACTATGACAGAGAATATGCCACCTAAGCTGCGTGATCCAGGATCATTTTGCATACCCATCACCTTAGTAGAGGTTACTTATGATGCACTTTGCGACCTTGGAGCAAGTGTCAGCATCATACCACTTGCTTTATGCAAGGCGGTTGGTCTAGGAGAGCCTAGACCGGTGAAGATAACACTTTACATGGCCGATCGTTCCACCACTAAGCCAGATGGGATAATAGATGACATTCTTGTAAAACTCGGTAAGTTTTACATTCCTATAGATTTTGTCGTTCTTGACATCCCTGCAGATTATCCAATTCCCATCATTCTTGGGAGACTATTCCTTGCAACATCCGGATGCATGATAGATTGCAAGAATGGACAACTATCCTTCAATATAGGTGAAGAGAAAGTGGAGTTCGTACTCTCCTCTTTAATCAAAGAGCCAGCCTTGAGAGAAGATGTTTTTAACATCTTTGATGAAGAAGAGTCTAGAGAGGTGGTAAGTTCAATCCTAATGAAAGACCCACTTCAAAAGGTTCTTAGTATGAGTGACCAAAGGTATTTCCATGGTCGTCTATACCCAATCAAAAGTAAATTCCGACTTAGCACTAAGAACAAGTATAGTGATTAAGTAAGGGTCGAACCCAAGAGAGTTAAGGTGTTTCAAATGCAATTATCGATTATAATGACAAGTGACACAAAGGGGGGGGGGGGTTTGGTTGAATTGATGCACAAAAACTTATGAAAATGATTAATGCGACAAGTAAGACAAATATGGATGAATCTACAGTAGGTTGATTCTAAGCATGCAATCGCTACTTTGGTGAATTCCTTTTAAAAGTTTCCAAGTAATCTCCCGTCTCGATCGTATATATGTGTTGAGCCAACCGGCATCAAACAACTTAACCTATTAAAGTTCCGTAAACCTACAAGAACAAATAACAGGTTAGCTTTCAAACAAAGACTAAGGGATATAAAGAGAAGATTAAAACCGTTAAACTTATCTTAATATTTGTGTTCCTTTTCTTTAAGTAATCACAACCCGTTATTACTTAAAGTTCCTACTAGATTAAAGACCCGAACCCGGAACCTATTAATCCTAGTTGTTTGCATGCACTTTAGAACCTAAGGTGATCAATCTCAAGCAATAGTAAACATGCAATTAAACAATGGAGATCAAGGAAACACAAAGTATTACTGAATGAAAACTTAGATTAAAAGGAACTTACAACCAAAGTAACAAAGCAGCTTCAAACCAACCCAATGTAGCAAGGGAGTTAGCAACTCATTACAATGGAAAACTCAAGTCTAAAATGGATTTTGTGAGGAAAAGCATGGATAATTCTAGCAATCAGCCATGGACTATTTATACCACAAAAAACACTTAATTAGGAGTAAATAGCCAGCCTAAAATAGTCACCTAAAATGCCATAAAGGTGGTGTAAACAGCCGGAGTAAAGCTTCTGGCGTTAAACCGCAGGGACGGCCTTCAGGAACCGCAGCGGCGGTTTAGGCAGAACCGGTTGACCTTCTTCAGAACCGCAGGGGCGGCTACTCAATTCCGCTGTGGCGGATCTTTAATGCACTTCAACGTCTGACCTTTCGCCTTCTTGACGTTTCTGATGTCAAACCGCTGGGGCGTCCCTATGTCGACGCAGGGGTGTCGACATAGCCTCTTCGTCTTCCAGCTCCCAGGTTGGGGCGCAGGCAGGAGCGCAGTGTGAGACGCAGGGGAGCTGGTCTTCATATCTTCAGGGCAGGTCACCGGAGGGGCGGTGACACACTTCATTGCCGGCGCTGGTGAAGGCGCTGGGAGCGTTCCAGTGAAAAAGTCATCCGTAGGGGCGGCTGCAAGGACCCGTAGTGGCAGTGAGGCAACAATAGCTTTGCTTCTTGAACGATCTTCACTCCTAAGTGCTTGTAACTCCTTCTTTAGCTTCTTTTGCTCTTCTTCTTCTGGACCAAGGAGTTAGTAGCATAAACCGATACTAGTGCAATAAAAAGACTCTAAAACTACCCTAATTGATAGTGATTCCATCACCTATCAAACTCCCCCATACTTAGACCTTTTACTCGTCCTGAGTAAAAAACAAATGTCATCAACTAGACTCAACGGCCTCAGGAAGCATGAGTAAGCAGAAAGATAATGGAAAACAAGAGAAAAGCCAACACGCACCAACCTAAGGTTGGTCGGACTCAACGGCCTCAGAAAGCATGTGAGGAAAAGAAATACTACCATCCTTATCATTCCAAGATTGGCCTACCCGGACAACCTCATTATGACTCCACTTCTTATGTCGCCAAAACGCCGGAAGGAAAACCTACACTCCCCTTCAAGTCCAATTTTGCACCAACCTAAGGTTGGTCGGACTACCTTCTTTTTACCTAAACCGCCCTTTCGGGTTTTCGATTTATCCAAGGATTTTCATGCCTTTTTTTTTCTTTGGCTTTTTTTTTGTGAATTTCATTCTGAATTCAAAAGATGCAAAACAAAATCAAAACAACTTCAATGAACTGTACACACAATGATATATCCCTCCCCCATACTTGAAGTACACTTTGTCCTCAAAGAGGAAATGAGTCAAAGTTAAATGTGGGAGAAGGGAAAGAAATATACCCTCACTTGGGTGGTCTGGATGGACCACCCGAACCCTCCTCCGGTGGGTAAGGGAAGTGGCGGAAGAAATGATCCTGGCGGCGGTGAAGGGTGTCAATACGGTCCTTCTGAGCCTCCATCCGCTCTCTAAATGAAGTCTCATAGCTAGCTTGCCAAGCTAGCTGCTGAGTCTCCAACTACTACTGATGAGCCGCCTGCCAAGCATCCTGACGGCGGTCAAAGTGAATGGTCATGGAGGAGGCGAAGTTGGACTGCCACGCCTACTGTTGCTCAAGCATGGACCGTTGGTACTTGGTCTGCCATGCCTGGTGCTGTGTAGTCAAAGTTGCCATCTGAGCGTGCAGACTCTCCATGGTCTCACTGTCGTGTCCTGCCATCGGCAACTCCTCATTAGTGGTGTGTGCCCTGCTAGAGCAGGCAGCGTATCTCCCAACAATATCAACCTGAGGCCGTCTCGGAGGGACTGGATCAGCCGACACATATAGATTGGCGAGCTCGTCTCCCAATGGAAGTCGTCGAGGGAGGTATGTGATGTGACTCCCATCTACTAAAGAGAGCCAAAAACGATGCTCCTCGTCTCTCCTAAGGAGCCTGCACCTCCTCAATAACCCTTTAGTGTATAAGGGTGCCTCCAAACCCTCTTCCGATGGAGGAAGATCCATAACTCGTGCAGCTAATAATGAAATGATTACACCTCCAACGATGTCACGAGGCTCACTCTTCCTAATCCGCTTAAGAGCGGTAAGGAAGAGATATTCCCAATCCGGCACCCAATCATTTGTGGAGAGGCAAGCATATATCAATGGAAGGTCCTCGAGAGCGACCTTATTCTCCTCCTTGTGTCCAAAGAAGACACTCATGAAGACCTTTGAGATGAGCCTGAAATAGGGGTGAGTAAATTAGTTGGAGTACTCACCTCCTACATGAAACTCTGACCTAGTGGTGGCTTGCCAAAACTCAAGCAAATCAGGCGTCAGAATGGGTTCCCAACAGTCATCGGAAGCTGCTATGGTCACCCCTAAAGCCTCATGTATTTGGGTGTAATCCAATGTCTACTTCCTCTTGTTGTACTTGAATGAAAGCCCAACACACATTTGGTCTTCCGTCTCCATTTCGAATGTGGCTATAAATTGTCTGTTGAGGTCGGGGTGTGTTGGAGCGGTCTTTATCCGAAAATAACCCAACCCGGTATTGTTTAGGAATTCCTGCATACTTTCCAACATCCCCAGATTTTCCAATGTGGAAACATCAAGGAACTGGGTTGCATGCACCTCCCGGCTTTGAGCAATCCTATACCGATCCTTCTCACCTTCCGTCAACTTGTATTTCCTTTGTGTTTCCATCTCTTGCAATTGATCAAGTAAAAGAGTTACAAAGGTCAGTAATTTGATCAAAAGACAAACCTTCTGTCGTAATATCCGTAGGGGCGGCTGCAAGAGGTGCAGGTGCGGTTAGACGCAGGGGCGGGAGCGCGGGAGCTTGCAGGCGCAAGTGCGGGCGAAGAGAAGAAGGTGATTTGGTCGTTCGACGAAGGTGGTGGCGATGGGGCTTTTCCGGTGTTTTCTTCAGTTGCTGCAGTTGTCGCCGGAGGTGGAGCAGTCGAGCGAGAATGGAAGGGTTGTGAGTGGTGGAGGTGGTTCGTGTTGGTAAGGGGGTGGCAACACTAGGTTACCGGAGGTGGCGCAGGGACGCGACGAGGTGGTGGTGAGATTTTCCGGAGGGCGCAAGGGCGTCGGAGGTGAGGTGGCTAGGTTTTGAAGAGTGAATGGAGAGGGAGTAGAGAGGGCGGTAGATGTCGGTTATTTTTGGGAAGTGTATTTTTTTTTCTTTCCTTAACTGAACCGCAAGGGCGGTGTTTATCGCCGGGAGGGCGGGTACAAGAGAGAGGGGGTACGCAGCCTCAACGCCGGGGGCAGATCTGAGGGTGCGTGTCAAGGGTGGCCGCCGCAAGGGCGTAGGGTTGTCACCGCGGGGGCGGTGATCTTTGTGAGCAGACGCAGGCCCAGCACCGGGGGCGGCGCTGGCCAGGGGTGTCACCACAGGGGCGGGACTTAGAGCCGTAGGGGTGGTTTTCTTGATAGAACCTCCTCTTTTTATTTCTTCGGGTTGCCTCCCGAGCAGCGCCTTTGTTTTACATCGTTGGCTCGACGTAAGATCTCTACTTCTCTGACTGTGCCTCCTCTAGTACCATCTTGTCAATCGGATCGTTCTTGACTCCTTTAAGGTAAAGCTTTAGCCTTTGTCCGCACCTTGTGCCTTTGGGGGTCATAGAGATGCACAGCCCCGTGAGGGTACACTTCTGCTACTATGAACGGCCCTTTCCATCTTGAATGCAGCTTACGTGCAAAGAGTTTCAAACGGGAATGAAAGAGCAGTACCTTATTACCTACCTTGAAGTCCTTCTTGAGAATGTTTCGGTCATGCCATGCTTTGGTCTTTTCTTTGGATGTGGTGGCATGGTCATATGCATCTAGCCTTAGTTCCTCCAACTCTTGCAATTGGAGCTTTCGGAATTCTCCCACTTCTTCTATGTTCATGTTGCACTTCTTTACCGCCCATCAAGCTTTGTGCTCTAACTCCACCTGTAGGTGGCAAGATTTCCCAAACATGAGCCTAAAAGGGGACATTCCGATGGGAGTTTTGTAGGCTGTCCGATATGCCCATAGGGCGTCATTTAGCCTTGCACTCCAATCCTTCCGCCCAGGGGAAACTGTCTTTTTGAGGATTGTTTTTATTTCCCGGTTGGACACCTCAGCTTGGCCGTTTGTTTGTGGATGATAAGCTGTTGATACTCTTTGGTGAACATGGTACTTCTTAAGGAGAGCCGTGATCGTCTTGTTGCAAAAATGGGTACCCCTTTCAGTGATTAAGGCTTTTGGGATTCCGAATCTTGCAAATATATTTTCCTTTAGAAAAGCTGTAACTACTTTTGAATCATCAGTTTTGGTGGTCTTTGCTTCCACCCACTTGGAAACATAGTCCACCGCAACCAAAGTATATGTGTTTCCGAATGAAGTAGGAAACGGCCCCATGAAATCAATTCCCCAAACATCGAATATTTCACAAAATATAAGAAAGGATTGGTGCATTTCATGTCTCCTTGAAAGATTTCCTACCCTTTGGCATCTATCACACACTTTACAAAATGCAAAAGTGTCTCGAAAAATGTGTGGCCAAAGTGTCCCCCACATGTGATACAAAACTTTTCTTGCAGTTTTGTTTGCCCCTAAGTGTCCCCCACATGCTTTAGAATGACAGAAAGTTAGGACGGATTGTACCTCATTGTCCGGAATGCAACGCCGGATCACTTGGTCACTACAATGCTTCCAAAGGTAAGGATCGTCCCAAACGTAGTGTCAAGCTTCGGCTTTTACTTTCTCCCGTTGTGCCTTGGTGAAGTCTGGAGGATACTCCTTCCTGACAATGAAATTCACAATGTCAGCAAATCAAGGCTTAAAAGATTGAAGCTTAAGACAAACCTCTGTCGACAATTCCGTAGTGGCGCCTAGACTGAGCCGTAGGGGCGGCTGGTATGAGGCACGGGGGCGTTTACACAACAGAGAGTTGTGTAAAATGTATCGTCTGGAAAACTTCCGGCTATCTCTCTTTTTCCTGGATCTTCCTCCTCTTGCACTAGTCTACTCAAATGATCGGCCACCAGGTTCTCTACTCCCTTCTTGACCCTTATCTCTAAGTTAAATTCGCTTAAAAGAAGCACCCAACGGATCAATCGTGGCTTTGCCTCGTTCTTTTCCATGAGGTACCTAAGAGTTGCATGGTCCGTGAAGATAATTACCTTTACGCTAAGTAGGTTCTGCCGGAATTTCTCAAGGGCGAAAACAACCGCTAACATCTCCTTCTCGGTGGTAGAGTAATTCCTTTGCGCTCCATTGAGTGTCATAGACGCATATTGGATCACATGTGAGGCCCGTCCGTCTTTTTGTCCTAAGACAGCTCCGACGGCGTAGTCACTGGCGTCACACATGATTTCAAAAGGTTTCTCCCAATCTAGAGATCGGATGATTGGTGCGGTGGTGAGACATGCTTTCAAAGTGTCGAAAGCCTTCTTGCAATCCTCATCCACTATAAAGGTGACCTCTTTCTTGAGCAATTCACATAGGGGTGCTGAGATCTTTGAGAAATCTTTGATGAACCATTGGTAGAAATCTGCATGACCAAGAAAAGACCGGATTTCCCAAACATTAGTAGGATAAGGTAAATTTTGAATAACATCAACCTTTGCCTTATCTACCTCTATCCCTTTTGAGGTTATCACATGTCCTAGAACAATTCCTTGTTCGAACATGAAATGACAATTTTCCGAATTAAGAACTAGATTGGTTTCAACACATTTCTCAAGGACAAGTTTTAAATGCCCTAAACATGCGTCAAAACTGTCCCCATGGACGGTAAAACCATCCATGAAGACTTCAATGAAATTTTCTATGTATTCGGAGAAAATACTTATCATGCACCGTTGGAAAGTGCCTGGTGCGTTGCAAAGTCCAAATGGCATTCTGCGATATGCGAAAGTGCCAAATGGGCAAGTGAACGTCGTCTTCTCTTGATCTTCTGGTGGGATGGCTATTTGGAAATAACCCGAATATCCATCCAGGAAACAGTAGTATTGATGACCTGCAAGACGTTCCAACATTTGATCAATAAAAGGTAGTGGGAAATGGTCTTTTCGTGTTACCTTATTGAGCTTGCGGTAGTCAATGCCAACTCTCCATCCGGTTTGTGTTTTGCTTGGGACCATATCACCATGTTGATTTTCCACCAAAGTGATGCCTCCCTTCTTTGGAAATACTTGGGTCGGGCTAACCCAAGTGCTATCCGAGATAGGAAAGATCATATCCGCTTGGAGGAGCTTCAACACTTCCGTTTTGACCACATCCATCATTGGTGGGTTCAACCTCCTTTGAAGTTGCCTAGAGGGCTTGGCTTCGTCCTCAAGTAAAATCCTATACATACAAGTGGAAGGACTTATCCCCTTGATGTCCGCAATAGTCCATCCGAGGGCCGTCTTGTGCTCCTTTAGTACGTTCACCAACTTATCTTCTTGTCCGGTGGTCAACTTGTTGGAGATGATTACCGGCAAGGTATTGTGTGCTCCAAGGAAAACATACTTGAGGTGTGACGGAAGATCCTTCAATTCTATTTCCGGGGCCTGCACTATGGACGGAACAATCTTCTCGCTTGGGGTTGGTAAAGTGGGCTCAATGGCCAAATTGGAGATAGGTAGCCTTTTATGCCCGTCAAATTGGGCTAGGACCTCTTTCATGCTAGATGTTAACACATAATCTGATTTGAAACCATCAATGCCATGCTCAATCACATTTCTTAATTCATCCACGTCAGAATTATCAAAAACATCTTGCACAAAACGTTCAACAATGTCAATAGCACATAGAGAATGATCATCGCTAGGAAATTTAATTGCATCATAGATGTCAAATTCCACTACTTCTCCATCAAACTCCATGGTCAATTTTCCACTAACATAATCAATTTTAGTCCTATCCATTTTCTGAAATGGCCTACCTAACGGAATGGGTGCAGCATGCGAGTCATTTTCCATATCCATTACAAAGAAATCAGCAGGAAAAATTAGGTAGTCTACCATCACTAATACATCTTCAATTCTCCCTTTTGGGTACACATTAGATCTATCAGCAAGTTGTACAACAATCCTAGTTTCCATAGTGGCCCAAGGCGAAGGGATATATAAATCGAATATGGCAAGACATTAATAGAAGCACCGAGATCAAGCATTGCTTTGTCAAAGCGGGTTTCCCCTATAACACAAGGAATGCTTACCATGCCCGGATCACTGCACTTCTTGGGCATTCTCCGTTGGAAAATTGCCGAGACATGTTCACTCACTTGCACTTTCCGTTTCCCCTTTAGCTTTTGATACCTCTTGATAGTGCAAAGTTCCTTCAAAAAACGAGCATACTTAGGCATACTTTTCACCAACTTAAGGAGGGGAATGTTTACCTCGCATTTAGAGAAAGTCTCAAAGAGGTACTTGTCCTCTATGATTCTTCGCTCCTTCAAGACTTCAGGAAAAGGAGCCGGTGGCTTCTCAGAGTACAGTGGCGGAAAGTTAGGCCGGACATAAGTATCCTTTTTAGTAGGACCTTCTGTTGTGTTTTACGCAGGGGCGCCAGCTTGAAGGCGCAGGGGCTGCTCGGGGGTCGTCACCGCAGGGGCGGGAGCAGCCAGTCGCAGGGGCGTCGTTCCTTCTGTGTTGGGCGCAGCTGCGGCCGCAGGGGCGGTTGTGGGTGCGGAAGAAATGACAGAGGGTTTGCTTTGTGATTCTTTTGCTGGTTCTTGTTGGATTTGCTTCCCGCTCCTTAATGTTAGGGCACTAACATTCTCCTTAGGGTTTATAAACGTCTGGGAAGGCAATCCTCCAGAAATCCTTGATTCGGTCCTTGAAATAGCTTCCGCAATTTGACTAACTTGTTTCTCAAGATTCTTGATGCTAGATTTTGTTGTTTGGACATGAGTAGCAAAGTGTCGAGTTAAAACCTGCAACATATCTTCAGTTGAGTGGTACTTACCTTGGCGGGGTTGTTTTTGTTGATTTTGTTGATCCCTCCAACGAAAATTCTGTTGGTCACACCAATTTGGCATGAAATTCTGTGCATAGAGATCGTTCCTAGGTCTTTGTTGCTGTGGTTGTCCATAACACATTGCGTTTACTTCAGCATCGTCATCTTGAACTTGTGGACACATGTCCGTTTGATGATACGGGTCAGCACAAACTCCACAAGCTTTGAGTGTGAAGCCGAATGCCTTCATCTTGATATGTTCTTTGGTAATGTTGGCCGGCTTCATACTCATACACACAGTATGGAACTTCCCAAGGTGCTTGATGGGGTCTTCACCACTTAGCCCATGGAAGGATGGAAGCAAGTGAATGAGGCCCGGCTTGAGCTCAAAGTTGACTCCTTCCCCTAGTGCCGGTATAGCGACCGCAAGAGAGTTTTGAGCCAAGGTCGGTTGCGTAATTTGACGAATAGTACGTTAGCCATCTCTTGTCGAAGTTGTTGTCTTCGTTGCCGGATGTGCGTCCTCTCAATTTCTGGATGAAAAGAATCAAAGCCGGAATTAGTACCACGGGTTTGAATGATAAAAATGGTACAAACTACTAATCAATAATAACAATAAAACACAAAAACTCCCCGGCAACGGCGCCAAAATTTGACCGAATGTATTTCTATGGTCGTCTATACCCAATCAAAAGTAAATCCGGACTTAGCACTAAGAACAAGTATAGTGATTAAGTAAGGGTCGAACCCAAGAGAGTGAAGGTGTTTTAAATGCAATTATGGATTATAATGACAAGTGACACAAGGGGGGGGGGTTGGTTGAATTGATGCACAAAAACTTATGAAAACGATTAATGCGACAAGTAAGACAAATATGGATGAATCTACACTAGGTTGATTCTAAGCATGCAATCGCTACTTTGGTGAGTTCCTTTTACAAGTTTCCAAAGTAATCTCCCGTCTCGATCGTATATATGTGTTGAGCCAACCGGCATCAACACAACTTAACCTATTAAAGTTCCGTAAACCTACAATAACAAATAACAAGTTAGCTTTCAAACAAAGACTAAGGGATATAAAGAGAAGATTAAAACCGTTAAACTTGTCTTTATATTTGTGTTCCTTTTCCTTAAGTAATCACAACCCGTTATTACTTAAAGTTGCTACTAGATTAAAGACCCAAATCCGGAACCTGTTAATCCTAGTTGTTTGCATGCACTTTAGAACCTAAGGTGATCAATCTCAAGCAATAGTAAACATGCAATTGGACAATGAAGATTAAGGAAACACAAAGTATTACTGAATGAAAACTTAGATTAAAAGGAACTTACAACCAAAGTAACAAAGCAGCTTCAAACCAACCCAATGTAGCAAGGGAGTTAGCAACTCATTAGAATGGAAAACTCAAGTCTAAAATGGATTTTGTGAGGAAAAGCATGGATGATTCTATCAATCAGCGATGGACAATTTATACTACAAAAAACACTTAATTAGGAGTAAATAGCTCACCTAAAACAGCCACCTTAAATGCCATAAAGGTGGTGTAAACAGACGGAGTAAAGCTTCTAGCGTTAAACCGCAGGGGCGGCCTTCAGGAACCTAGGGGCGGTTTAGGCAGAATCGGTTGACCTTCTTCATAACCACAGGGGCGGCTACTCAATTCCGTTTGGGCAAATCTTTAATGCACTTCAACGTTTGACCATTCGCCTTCTTGGCGTTTCTGATGTCAAATTGTTGAGGCGTCCCTATGTCGACGTAGGGGCGTCGACACAGCCTTTTCGTCTTCTAGCTCCCAGGTTGGGGCGTAGGCAGGGGTGTAGTGTGAGACGCAGGGGAGCTGGTCTTCATATCTTCAGGGCAGGTCACCGCAGGGCCGCCAAGGAGTGGCGCAGGGGCGGTGAGACACTTCATGGCCGGCGCTGGTGAAGGCGTAGGGAGCGTTCCAGTGAAAACGTCATCCACAGGGGCGGTTGCAAGGACCCGCAAGGGCGGTGAGGCAACAGAAGCTTTGCTTCTTGATCGATCTTCACTCCTAAGTGCTTGTAACTCCTTCTTTAGCTTCTTTTGCTCTTCTTCTTCTAGACCAAGGATTTAGTAGCATAAACCGACACTAATGCAATAAAAAGACTCTAAAAACTACCCTAATTGATAGTGATTCCATCACCTATCAAACTCCCACATACTTAGACCTTTTACTCATTCCGAGTAAAAACAAATGTCATCAACTAGACTCAACGGCCTCAAGAAGCATGAGTAAGCAGAAAGATAATGGAAAACGAGAGAAAAGCCAAGAAAGAAAGAAGGAAAGGAGAGAAAATGTGAGAAAAAGAAATACTACCATCCTTATCACTGCAAGAGTGGCCTACCCGGACAACCTCCTAATGACTCCCCTTCTTATGCCACTCTTCTTCTTTTCTATCTTAAACTCACATCCCTCAAGTCTAATTTTGCACCAACCTAAGGTTGGTCGGACTACCTTCTTTTTACCTAAACTGCCCTTTCGGGGTTTCGGTTTATCCAAGGATTTTCATGCCTTTTTTTTTGTTCTTTGGCTATATTTTTTTTATTTGTGAATTTAAATCTGAATTTAAAAGATGCAAAACAAAATCAAAACAACTTCAATATACTATACAAACAAAGATATATCCCTCCCCCATACTTGAAGTACACTTTGTCCTCAAAGTGGAAATGAGTCAAAGTTAAATGTGGGAGAAGGGAAAGAAATGTACCCTCACTGGGGTGGAAGAAATGCTCCTGGCGGCGGTGAAGGGTGTCAATACGGTCCTCCTGAGCCTCCATCCGCTCTCTAAATGAAGTCTCACAGCTAGCTTGCCAAGCTAGCTGCTGAGTCTCCAACTGCTGCTGATGAGCCGCTTACCAAGCATCTTCACGGCGGTCAAAGTGAGTGGTCATGGAGGAGGCAAAGATGGACTGCCACGCCTGCTGCTGCTCAATCATGGACCGCTGGTACTCGTTCTGCCATGCCTGGTGTTGTGTAGTCAAAGCTGCCATTTGAGCCTGCAGACTCTCCATGGTCTAACTGTCGTGTCCTGCCGTCGGCATCTGCTCATCAGTGGTGTGTGCCCTGCTAGAGCCGGCTGCGTATCTCCCAATAATATCAACCTGAGGCCGTCTCGGATGGACTGGATCAGCCGGCACATACAGATTGGCGAGCTTGTCTCCCAATGGAAGTCGTCGAGGGAGGTATGTGATGTGACTCCCATCTGCTAAAGAGAGCCAAAAACGATGCTCCCCGTCTCTCCTGAGGAGCCTGCACCTCCTCACTAACCCTTCAGTGTATAAGGGTGCCTCCAAACCCTCTTCCAATGGAGGAAGATCCATAACCCGTGCAGCTAATAATGAAATGATTCCACCTCCAACGATGTCAAGAGGCTCATTCTTCCTAATCCGCTTAAGAGTGGTAAGGAAAAGATATGCCCAATCCGGCACCCAATCATTCGTGGAGAGGCAAGCATATATCAATGGAAGGTCCTTGAGAGCGACCTTATTCTCCTCCTTGTGTCCACACAAGACACTCATGAAGACCTTTGAGATGAGCCTGAAACAGGGGTGAGTGAATTTGTTGAAGTACTCACCTCCTACATGAAACTCTGACCTAGTGGTGGCCGGCCAAAACTCAAGCAAATCAGGCGTCAGAATGGGTTCCCACCAGTCATTGGAAGCTGCTATGGTCACCCCTAAAGCCTCCTATATTTGGGTATAATCCAATGTGTACTTCCTCTTGTTGTACTTGAATGAAAGCCCAACACACATTTGGTCTTCCGTCTCCATTTCGAATGTGGCTATAAATTGTCTGCTGAGGTCGGGGTGTGTTGGAGCGGTCTTTATCAAAAAATCACCCAACCCGGCATTGTTTAGGAATTCCTGCATACTTTCCAACATCCCCGGATTTTCCAAGGTGGAAACATCAAGGAACTGGGTTGCATGCACCTCCCGGCTTTGAGCAATCCTATACCGATCCTTCTCACCTTCTGTCAACTTGTATTTCCTTTGTGGTTCCATCTCTTGCAATTGATCAAGTAAAAGAGTTAGAAATGTCAGTAATCTGATCAAAAGACGAACTTTTTGTCGTTATATCCGTAGGGGCGGCTGCAAGAGGCGCAGGTGCGGTTTGACGCAAGGGTGGGAGCTTGCAGGCGCAGGTCCGGGCGAAGAGTAGAAGGCGATTTGGTCGTTCGACGAAGGTGGTGGCGATGGGGCTTTTCCGGTGTTTTCTTCTGTTGCTGCAGTTGTCGATGTAGGTTGAGCAGTCGAGCGAGAATGGAAGGGTTGTGTGTGGTGGAGGTGGTTCATGTTGGTAAGGGGGTGGCGACACTAGGTTGCCGGAGGTGGCGCAGGGGCGCGACGAGGTGGTGGCGAGATTTTCCGGAGGGAACAAGGGCGTGAGAGGTGAGGCGGCTAGGTTTCGAAGAGTGAATGGAGATGGAGTGGAGAGGGCGGTAGATGTAGGTTACTTTTGGGAAGTGTATTTTTTTTTCTTTCCTTAACTGAACCGCAGGGGCGGTGTTTGTCGCCGCGGGGGCGGGGACAAGAGAGAGGGGGTACGCAGCCTCAACGCCGGGGGTACAGTTGAGGGTGCGTGTCAAGGGTGGCCGCCGCAGGGGCGTAGGGTTGTCACCGCGGGGGCAGTGACCTACGTGAGCAGACGCAGGCCCTGCGACGGCCCCCGGCACTGGCCAGGGGTGTCACCGTAGGGGCGGGACTTAGACCCTCAGGGGCGATTTTCTTGACAGAACCTCCTCTTTTTATTTCTTCGGGTTGCCTCCCGAGCAGCGCCTTTGTTTTACGTTGTTGGCTCGACGTAAAATCTCTACTTCTCTGACTGTGCCTCCTCTAGTACCATCTCATCAATCGGATCGTTCTTGACTCCTTCAAGGTAAAGCTTTAGCCTTTTTCCGTTCACTTTAAACACCTTGTGCGTTTGGGGGTCATAGAGATCCACATCCCCGTGAGGTTACACTTCGGCTACTATGAACAACCCTGTCCATCTTGAACGCAGCTTACATGCAAAGAGTTTCAAACGGGATTGAAAGAGAAGTACCTTATTACCTACCTTGAAGTCCTTGCGGAGAATGTTCCGGTCATGCCATCCTTTGGTCTTTTCTTTGTATGTGGTGGCATGGTCATATGCATCTAGCCTTAGTTCCTCCAACTCTTGCAATTGGAGCTTTCGGAATTCTCCCACTTCTTCTATGTTCATGTTGCACTTCTTTACCGCCCACTAAGCTTTGTGCTCTAACTCCACCGGTAGGTGGCAAGCTTTCCCAAACACGAGAAAAATGGACATTGCGATGGGTGTTTTGTAAGTTGTCCGATATGCCCATAGGGTGTCATTTAGCCTTGCACTCCAATCCTTCCGCCCGGGGAAACCGTCTTTTTAAGGATGGTTTTTATTTCCTGGTTGAATACCTCAGCTTGGCCGTTTGTTTGTGGATGATAAGCTGTTGATACTCTTTGGTGAACATGGTACTTCTTAAGGAGAGCCGTGATCGTCTTGTTGCAAAAATGGGTACCCTGTCACTGATTAAGGCTTTTGGGAATCCAAATCTTGCAAAGATATTTTCCTTTAGAAAAGGTGCAACTACTTTTGAATCATCAGTTTTGGTGGCCTTTGCTTCCACTACTTTTGGGAATCCGAATCTTGCAAAGATATTTTCCTTTCTTAGCCGGGGTCCTTCCAAAGTTCCGAGTTCCTTCCACTAGTTCCTGTATCTTTTCCAAAGCAAGGTCAGGAGTAGAGTTAAGAATATTACCTCCGCAAGCCGCATCGACGATCCTCCTTTAATTGTCTAGCAAGCCATTGTACTAGTACAAGACTAGAACTTGAGTTGAATATCCGTGGAAAGGACAGTTGGATCGGAGGCGTGCAAACCTTTCAAAGTACTCGTAGAGAGTTTCGGTTGCCTCTTGCTCGATGTTGCTTATAGCTTTCTTCAAGCAATTGGCCTTTTTAGGTGGAAAGTATTTCTCCAAGAACGCTTTTTGAAGGTTCTCCCAAGTGTCAATACTCCCGGATGGAAGGTAGTAATACCAATCATCCGCCGAATCTTTGAGTGTGAAGCCGAATGCCCTCATCTTGATCTGTTCTTCGGTAATGTTGGCCAACTTCATGCTCATACACACAGTATGGAACTTCCCAAGCTGCTTGATGGGGTCTTCACCACTTAGCCCATGGAAGGATGGAAGCAAATAAATGATTCCCAGCTTGAGCTCAAAGTTGACTCCTTCCCCTAGTGCCGGTATAGCGACCGCAAAAGGGTTTTGAGCCAAGGTGGGCTGCGTAAGTTGACGAAGAATACGTCAGCCATCTCTTGTTGAAGTTGTTGTTGTCTTCGTTGCCGGATGTGCGTTCTCTCAATTTCTGGATCAAAAGAAGCATAGCCGGAATTAGTAGCAAGGGTTTGAACCATAAAAATGGTTCAAACAAATAATCAATAAGAACAATAAAACACAAAAACTCCCCGGAAACAGCGCCAAAATTTGACCGAACGTATTTCTTTGGTCGTCTATACCCAATCAAAAGTAAATCCCGACTTAGCACTAAGAACAAGTATAGTGATTAAGTAAGGGTCGAACCGAAGAGAGTTAAGGTGTTTTAAATGCAATTATCGATTATAATGACAAGTGACACAAAGGGGGGGGTGGTTGAATTGATGCACAAAAACTTATGAAAACGATTAATGCGACAAGTAAGACAAATATGGATGAATCTACACTAGGTTGATTCTAAGCATGCTATCGCTACTTTGGTGAGTTCCTTTTACAGGTTTCCAAGTAATATCCCGTCTCGATCGTATATATGTGTTGAGTCAACCGGCATCAACACAACTTAACCTATTAAAGTTCCGTAAACCTACAAGAACAAATAACAGGTTAGCTTTCAAACAAAGACTAAGGGATAAAAAGAGAAGATTAAAACCGTTAAACTTATCTTTATATTTGTGTTCCTTTTCTTTAAGTAAGCACAACCCGTTATTACTTAAAGTTGCTACTAGATTAAAGACCCGAACCCGGAACCAATTAATCTTAGTTGTTTGCATGCACTTTAGAACCTAAGGTGATCAATCTCAAGAAATAGTAAACATGCAATTAGACAATGGAGATCAAGGAAACACAGAGTATTACTGAATGAAAACTTAGATTAAAAGGAACTTACAACCAAAGTAACAAAGCAGCTTCAAACCAACCCAATGTAGCAAGGGAGTTAGCAACCCATTACAATAGAAAACTCAAGTCTAAAATGAATTTTGTGAGGAAAAGAATGGATGATTCTAGCAATCAGCCATGGACTATTTATACTACAAAAAACACTTAATTAGGAGCAAATAGCCGGCCTAAAACAGTCACCTTAAATGCCATAAAGGTGGTGTAAACAACCGGAGTAAAGCTTCTGGCGTTAAACCGCAGGGGCGGCCTTCAGGAACCGCAGGGGCGGTTTAGGCAGAATCGGTTGACCTTCTTCAGAACCGCAGGGGCGGCTACTCAATTCCGCTGGGGCGGATCTTTAATGCACTTCAACGTCTGAACTTTCGCCTTCCTGACGTATCTGATGTCAAACCGCTGGGGCGTCCCTATGTCGACGCAGGGGCGTCCCTATGTCGACGCAGGGGCGTCGACATAGCCTCTTCTTCTTCCAATTCCCAGATTGGGGCGCAGGCAGGAGCGCAGTGTGAGACGCAAGGGAGCTGGTCTTCATATCTTCAGGGCATGTCACCGGAGGGGCGCCAAGGAGTGGCGCAGGGCGGTGACACACTTCATGGCCGGCGCTGGTGAAGGCGCACGGAGCGTTCCAGTGAAAAAGTCATCCGCAGGGGCGGTTGTAAGGACCCGTAGTGGCGGTGAGGCAACAGAAGCTTTGCTTCTTGATTGATCTTCACTCCTAAGTGCTTGTAACTCCTTCTTTAGCTTCTTTTGCTCTTCTTCTTCTGGACCAAGGAGTTAGTAGCATAAACCGACACTAATGCAATAAAAAGACTCTAAAAACTACCCTATATGATAGTGATTACATCACCTATCAATGAGCATCAGGAAGGAAGGAGTAGAGCATGATTGTGATGATGAGGTAAAAGCATTAGAATATGTGACAGAAGAACCAGGAGCAGGATTTGAAGAGTTAGATTTTTACAACAGGAAGAAAAATCGACCTAAAAATCGGACGATTTTCTTCACAGGGGGTTGATTTAGCGAGGAATTCTCTAGTTTCTACAAACTTGACTGTAGTTGTTCTCAACTCTAATAGTGCGCCTTCCCCACCTTCACAGGCTTCTCCCATGACATTAGAAGGTCATGAATCATCAATCAAAATACCTCCTTCATTGGAATTGAAGTCCCTTCCTCCACACTTAAGGTATGCATTCCTTGGCACTAACTCTACGTATTTGGTTATAGTTAGTGTGAACTGAATGATGATGAATTAGAGAAGCTTATGAATGTTCTAAGGCAACATAGGAGAGCATCAGGCTATACTATTGATGATTTGATAGGCATTAAACCTTCTCTATGTATGAATAAAATCTTAATGGAAGAGGATTGCAAGCCTTCATGTCAACCTCAAAGACGGTTAAATCCGATCATGAAAGAGGTCGTGAAGAAAGAAATCCTTAAGTTACTTGATGCAGGTATCATCTGCCCTATTTCCGGTAGCAAGTGGGTGAGTCCAGTACATGTAGTACCAAAGAAAGGAGGCATTACCGTTGTTGCCAACAAAAACAACGAACTTATTCCCACAAGGACAGTTACGGGGTAGAGAATGTGCATCGACTACTGTAAGTTGAACGTGGCCACTAGGAAGGATCACTATATAAAATAAATCCTTGATGAACCTCCTATAGAAACCTGCATGCCCGAGAAAACTCGGCACACCCTTAACAGAACAAGGGGGAGGAAGTTTCTCAATAGTCTCAATCTTAGCTCGATCGACTTCAATACATCGGTTGGAAACGAGGTTTCCTAGAACAATTCCTTTGCTAACGATAAAGTTACACTTCTCCCAATTCAAAACAAGATTAGTGTCTTCACAACGTTGTAGCACTAGAGAAAGGTTAGCCAAACAATTATCAAAAGAGGAACCATATACCGAAAAGTCATCCATGAATACCTCTATGATCTCCTCAATGTACCCGGAAAAGATCGCCATCATACAACGCTGAAAGGTGGCAGGTGTGTTACACAATCCGAATGGCATCCTCCGATAAGCGAACGTCCCCCATGGACAAGTGAAAGCGGTCTTCTCTTGATCATCCGGATGGATAGGAATTTTAAAGATGCCCCTATAACCATCTAAATAGCAGAATTGAGAGTGTTGAGCAAACCGTTCAAGAATTTGGTCGATGAAGGGGAGCGGGAAATGGTCCTTCCAAGTGGCCACGTTCAACTTCTTATAATCAATGCACATCCACCAGCCCGTAACGGTCCTAGTTGGAATCAACTCGTTGTTCTTATTCGTCACAGCGGTCATCCCTCCTTTCTTGGGAACTACATGCACCGGGCTTACCCATTTGCTATATGATATGGGAAATATGATACCTGCATCCAACAACTTAAGAATCTCCTTCTTCACAACCTCTTTTATGATCAGATTTAACCATCTTTATGGTTCCGGTGAAGTCTTGTTATCGTCTTCCATTAGTATCTTATGCATGCAAAAAGAAGGCTTAATACCAACAAGATCATCAATAGTATAACCCAAAGCGTTTCGATGTTTCCTTAGAACATGCATCAATTTAGATAATTCATTTTCAGAATGGGAAGCACTAACGATAACGGGATAAGTAGAATCCGGGCCAAGGAAAGCATACCTCAAGTGACTTGGAAGTGGTTTATGCTCCAGGACTGGGGGTGCTTTCTGAGGTTGATCTGTGCTTCCTCCTTCCAGTGAAGTGGACTTAGATCGAAGAATTGGACCTTCAGAAGTCTCACTTGACATCATCTCGCTTGCTACCTCGGTCGATATCCGAGGTGGTTGACCGAAATGTTCTTTTGATAAGAGCAACTCGCTTGCTTCAGCGGCTCTTCTTCATCATGCTTCCAATGCCTTCAAGCTTCGTACATCTGCATCACACAAGACATATATACCTTCCTCCATTAAACTAAAATTAAGAACTTTTTCAAGAGGATATTTAATAAGGATAGAGCTCACCAATTCTCTAGATTCTTCTTCATCATAGATGTTCAAGATGTCATCCTCCAGCGGCTCTCCCTTCATTGCAGCAAGCAATGCAAACTCCACATGATCTCCACCGATGTTGAATTTCAACTTGGCGTTCTTACAATCCACGTTGCAACCCGAAGTTGCTAGAAATGGTCTCCCGAAAATGATAGGGATGGGATAATCTGCGGGAATGTCAAGTACAACAAATTCTATAGGTACGTAGAAGTTACCTAACTTGATTGGAACGTCCTCCAAAATACCCATGGGACAGGTAATGGAGCAATTTGCCATGTATAACATCATTTTCACCGGCTCACGCTGGCTCCTAGATCACAAAGCGCATCATAAGTGACATCCCCAACTTGAATGGGAATGCAAAATGAACCGGGAACCCTTAATTTAGGTGGCATCTTATCCTTCATGATTTGAATGAGCTCTGAAGACCTAGATGTCATCCTTACTTCACAAAAATCCTCCAGCTTCCTCTTCCTTGATAAGATCCCTTTCAGAAACTTCACATAGGCGGGCATCCCTAGAATGGCATCAATGAAAGGGATGTTAATTTGTAGTTTATTCATAAGGTCTAAAAACTTACCAAAGTGCTTGTCTAGATGTGCCCTCGCCCTTGACTGAGGGAATGGAAGTGGTGGTTTATAAACAGGAGGTGGAACATAAACTTCAGTTTTATCTTTCGCCTTCTGGGGCTCCATCTCGGTTGGCACCTCGACCGAGGTGTTCCTCGTCTGATCTTGGTCCGAGGTGTTCCTCATCTGGTCGAAAGTAAATTTTCTATAATTTATTTTTATAAAACTTAATTTTCTATAATTTATTTTAATTTGAAAATAACAATATTATTTTTTATGTGTTAATTTATTATTTTTATAATATACTTTTCCATAATCTTAAAATTTAAAAAAATATAATTTTTAAAAATTTTTGAATTAATATAAATTATATAAAATTTATATTCAAAATAAAATAATTATTATTTTTTAATTTTCTAGACTCTTAATAAAGTTTTAAAAAAATGTTTTTTATTTAATTTTATATATATTTTTCAAATCGAAAGTAAATTGTTTAAAAATTATTTTAATTCAAAAGTAAAAAATTTATTTATTTCAAAAAAAATATAAACTATTTCTATTATAAATTTATTAATTAAATTTAATGAGGTCATAATCTATTTTAAATTTATTTTTCTAATTTTTTAATTATTTTTTAAGGAATTTTAATGTAATATATTAAGAATGGTATAAAGAGGACACAAATGAAACCTTGAGGGTACCAAAAGGAATTTTGAAACTTAGTGGATGCCAAGAGGAAAAGTCCAAACCGTGATAGCACCAAAAGGAAAAATCCTACATATATATATATTAATATATAAATTATATATATATATACATACATATATATATATAAATTATATATATATATATACATAT